>JABSTQ010009939.1:0-425756 GCA_013358835.2 Ixodes persulcatus
CCCCCCCCCTTCCCGAAACAAATTCCTGGCCACGCCACTGACTGCAGGCCGACGGAAGCAGCAATGCCGGTTTTGTTGTCGCATTAATTATTGCCTCTTTTAATTAACTGGAACGAACGCAGGATTAGACGGAATTAAAAATTTCAAACCGTTTGGAAACCGTCTGCCTTCAGTGTAGTATATAACTAGCGAGACCGGTTATAACAAGGTCGGTTATAACGAAATAGCGGCTACAGCGAAGCTGTCACGATCTCCCATCACTTTTGCACTTCGTTATAACCGAAGTCGGTTATAACGAAATAGCGGATATAGCGTAGTGATTTCCGATTCCCGTTGACTCCGTTATAGGGAGTATTCACTGGCGGCCATATCTGTGTGCGCGAATGCTGAGCGCGTGCTGACGGCGAGCTTCCACAGTTCTTTTGCAACGTGCATTCCGCACCATCAAGAGTGCCGGTCTTAGCAGCTTATTGATGTGAGCTTGTTCTGAGCATGCGCTCTAAACAGCACCCACAAATATGGCGTCCAGTGAAGACTCCCTATAACCGGTCTCGACAATACCCCCGTTCAAACAACTAAAAAAAGAAAAAAAAGCGATTGAGATTTTTTGTATTTAGAGTAACGCTGCACGACACTGTTCGTGAACTCGACATCAGCTTTTTTGTTGTGCCTTACTTAGTCATACTATTGATAAGCAACGGACTCTACCGCTAAAATTACTGCC
Source organism: Ixodes persulcatus (assembly GCA_013358835.2). NCBI lineage: Eukaryota > Metazoa > Arthropoda > Arachnida > Ixodida > Ixodidae > Ixodes > Ixodes persulcatus. The sequence goes on from JABSTQ010009939.1 coordinate 725, forward strand.
ATCAATTAGGACTTTACGAACCTGAAAATAATGCAGGATAAGCTCCTCCCACCATGCCCTTCACGCCTTCCACTTTGACAAAGCAAACGCTGGAGCAGAGGGGAGGATAGGGACTCTTCCCCTCTCGAGCGTTGACTTCATTATCCTGGAAAGAGTGGAGGGCTTGGTGGGAAGGAGTTTGTCTTGCACTCTTAACCTGTAACAGACTATGGTGGTGGTCGGTATGGCAGCCGTTCAGTTAAAAGGTAAAAACAGTAAACAGTGGCGCTTGTTCGCACTAATAGTGTCCCGCTGTGTATAGACTAACCTTAGGCTCTAGACGCATCACTGTGCCACCTAAGTCTGCTACCCTTCCACACGGGAAAAGAAAAGTAATTTTCACCAGATAGAGATTCGCCACGAGTGTAATTTTTGCGCTATCACACTGCACCATTTAATGGGATTCACTGAGAATGACATACCGAATGAGTTCCGCTGAACGAAATTGCAGTTGCTCTCGAGCCGAGTGATCGAGCTCGACAACGGAGGTGTGGTGAATAACAGCAACCTGGAGTTGTAACAACAGAGAGCTGCTATCAAAGTGTTCGTATTTATACGCGCTACTATAAATACCCATTTGTTTTTCGGCGTTCGAATATTACGTCGTAGAATTTTAATTACTACTTTTCTTTGCTTTAAAATAATATTAATTAGAAGAAGACATTTTGGATTCTATTAGATTCCCAGAAAAATTTGGTATTAGGTGCCCGGCGTTCTGACGATAACCTTGACGGTACAGGCACCATTGTGCTTCAGATTTGACAACTGACGTCGAATCTCAAGAAGACAACGCTGATAGGAGCAACTACTGCCATCCACTATACAATCTACCTGCTATCAGATTTGACTACCATTGAAGACATTTTTAATCTTTAAAAATACCTTTTATTGCTTTCAAATACGGTACCCTAATAGTTTACTACAGCGCATTAGCCTAATCATCATCATGGCGTTGGGTGACATTAAAAGATTACATGTGACACATTCTTCAAGGATAATGTCATTCGTGATCTCAATGGAGATGGCATTAATTTTCCTGTGTGACTACTGAGATAAAGCGATGTTTCAGCATACCAGTTTCTGCCACGTCCACTATTTGCTAAGCTTAGAGGACAGCAAAATACCTATACAAACGCGAGCTCATGTGGCTTCAATTGATTTCTTCTGAGGTTCATCACCCGTCAGCAGCGACGAGGATATATTTCTAAATATAAAATAAAGAGACAGAACCTCTAAACACAGACAATTATACTTATCATGCTTTCGTTTGATACGTATAGCCGTCTTGGTGTTTTGTCTGAGGTAGAATTTTGATCCTCTGAAGGTTTGTACGACGTGCAGACTTTTGGTCTGAGCTGCTGGAAACTTCTTGTATTTACCTCAACCGCCACGATGTTTCAATTTTTTAATTTGAACAGAACATGGTTGCGTGCAGAAAGTCGTGCATTGAAGTCAGGTAAAAAAATGTTTTTTTTTTTGCATTATTAACTTAGTTTGGAAGAAAAAGGCTGCAGACTTGAATCCCTGCAAGCTTGATACTCCCCCCCCCCCCCCCCCCCCCCCCCCGCTGTAACGAAACGTTTTCACTGACTTCATCTTTATATCACATTACGTTGTCTTACCTCGATACGTGCGATACGTTGTCGTACCTCTTAAAGTTTGCAAGCTCTCAACATGCTAACCTGTTTGCATCATTTTCTTTTCTTGTTTTTCAGAAAAAGAGCGGATATGTTGTCGTGCCACAGGCGACATCAGAAAGCTCTTCTCCAGTTTAAGGTAAGCTTCTCTCTCTAGGCAAATATTTTATTTTATTTTATTTTATTTGTCAATACTGCTCACCTTAAACAGGACCTTCTGTTAAATTAGAGTGCTGTCAAACATCGCTTGAAGCACAGACCATAGCGGTAATTGCTTCGAAATTTTCTCTAGAATGTGGAACCTCAAGACATTAATAAAGTACAATTAAAAAAAAAAGCGACATTGAAGGAAGCCAACAAAACAATAAATAACACCACGTGCTTGAGCTCCTGGGTGTCTTGCATTCGAGCACTTACAGCGCGCGGCATTTTTCGTGCAAACACGGTATGGCCATTTTCTTTTTCTCATTTTACTCCGATGTTCGACGTACACGAAATTTTATCGCCTAAGTTGACTGCCTGGGTGAACGCCTTCCACCCCCGTCAGTAGTTCGATTTCGTTCAATTCAATTTAATTCACTTTTATTTTCAACACAGCGTTCCGACGCCCCACTAGTAGTTCAATTAAATTCAATCTTGTTTCGAAGGCATAATAAAATCTGCCACTTTTTCGTTGACCAAAAAGGTCGTTAACCCGCCGAGGTTTCGACTAGCCCAGGTGCGACTTCCTCGAAATTTAAATTAAAAGTTCGAGGAAAGTTTGAGGAGAGTTCGTCCAAAGTTTGACAATTACGCTACAGTGTTAATCTAAAGTAATTATGCGCATGCGCGTAAACTTAGAACAGCTAGTTGTACAACATTTATCGGGAATATTTTTTTTTTTAATAAAACGTAATCAAATTCCATTTAAAAACGTCTGTTTGCTTCTATATTGTGCAAAATATTCAATATTCCCTAAAATCTCTAACACACTACTGTTTAATTTTTTTCTTCTCGCCAAAGATTGAAGTTGCTTGTGTTGAGGTCGGGAAACACTACTGATAAGTCGAACTTGGTAGAATTTCGCCAAGAGTTCGAATGTTCGCCGAACCTGTCGAATATCGGGTTTCGACAAAAGTTTGCGGCATTGCTAGTTAGTGTTTCAGTTTTGACAGAAAAAAAAACCGAAACCATGCGAGTGCTTTTTCGTACTAAATTTGTCGCCCTTGGTACGTACGCAGAGAGGGGAGTACAGTGACCTCAACGGTACCTGATTGGCTCTGGTAGCCTCGCGGGCCTAGATATGGTGCACCACACCGTTTGGCATTAGTCTATGCTTAAATTGAAACAAAGTGTAAAAAAAAATATCAGATCCGGGAACGCCATTTTTGCTTCGATCGGCGATCCGCGTTCCTTCACTCATGTCGTCTTTGAACGTATTTAAAAACAACAAACACAATAAAAGACCGATAACGTAGCTCCGGCATGATTTAAAACGACTTGTAGTGAAACGACCCTGGACGAAACTGCATGTCTTCTCCGCGTTTTACTTTTACCCACCTCCAAACTTCATTTTCTTATGTTGGCATCTTGTTGCGGAGTTTTTTTGTTTTGTTTTTATTGCGATTACTCAAATCGACCGGATTCTATTACGGATGCGAAGCACGCCGACTCCGCCGCTTCTTCGGTTTTATTAGCGGGTTATCTAATTGACACGAAGATGGCAAGAACCAAAAAAACAAAGTTCTGATGCAATCTCGGGTTACGTAAGAACTTTGTTGTAGAAACCAAACCCTTCGGGACTCTGAAACAGATTTCAAGGTCTCTTCGATCGATATGTACGTAATAGGTTTTGTTCTGCCCAAGCCTTCTCTCCGATTGGTGAGGAAGGTGGAGCATCAGGCCAGTATATATTTGTTTTGTTTTTTTCAGGATGCGATGAATTTAAAATAACATTGTGACAAAAGTAAATTTCTCTTTCTGAGGACTGTACTTGCAACACGCACTCTGTTACACTGCTGGATTGCTACTGTAGGCTTGTACGAATTTTTATAAAGATTTTGATTATTTCTTAGAATAACGCACTGTTCGATTTTGTTTTCTTGTATCGAACATTGACAATACTCGGAGGCTCCGCAATATATCTCTCAATGTTCGTGGTCTCTTCGGGAGGGTTATAGCATGTCATGGGCCATGGCCTCCGATATCCCGAAGATCTCGGAGGCCATGCATGGTTATAGTTTGCTTTCTTGAGTGCGCTTCGCACCGGGCACGAAAGTATTGCGGAGAAGCAACACCCACCGAACACAGACTGTGAATTTGTGTTCGTCGCTTCAGGGCAGGACGGCCGTGTTTAGAAAAAAAAAAAAAAAAAAAAAAGCCCTTTTCCAGAGCTTTTAAGAACTCTTTTCGCACACGCGTCGAGTAACAAAAAAGAAAAGAAAAATAAATCAACTCGGTGAATGCTGATGTGATAACTTCCTTGCAGTAAAATGTTCGAAAATTAATCGCGGTTTTAGGTTTCTATATTTTGAACAGTTGTATGTGTCGTTTGTCGGGATTTCTATTCAAATTCGAGGTTTAAAAGAGGATACTTATGTGCTTGGACCGCTCTTTTTTATATTGTATATCAGTGACATGAGTGACGGATTTGATCCTGCGATAAGTTTAAAGCACTTTGCAGATGACACCATAGTATATTGTAGTATTTCCTCCGTTCATGATCAAGAGAACATAAGTATGCATTTGAGCAAAATAGATAAATGGTGTACTGAGTGGCAGATGGAACTCAATATTAAGAAAACTGTCTACATGAATGTAACGCGTAAAAAAACAAATTCTGGAATTTAACTATAACATAAACGGCCTTTTTTTGAACAAAGTCACTGAGTATAAGTATCTGGGAGTGTTTTTTAGCTCCGATCTAAACTGGAACTCCCATATCGATCATGTATTTCACAAAGGATTTCAAAAACTGCGGATGATCAGAAGAAAGCTAGATCATGCGAGTCCAGAAGTAAAATTAATGGCTTTTAAATGTCTGATTTTACCAACCATTGACTATGCGGGCCCTGTATGGGAGCCATTTACCACTAGAAATGTTCATATTCTAGAAAGACTACAAAACAAAGCGGTGCTATTTATATTCAATAGTCACAAATCAACCGACTCTGTCTCCGCACTCAGGTCCCGAGAAAACCTATGCAGTGCTTAAACCAGGTTGGCTATAAGCAGAATGAAACTTTTTTTTCTTTTTTTTTTTCAGATTTTGAATGGATGTTGCAGAATAAATGTTTCGAAATACGTAACAACTCCCGAACCTATGCAGCATAGAACAAAACATAATCGTTATATTCAACCATATTGGTGCTCAACAGATCGTTTTAAGTACTCCTTCTTTGTTCGGTGTATAGATGAATGGAACAAGCTAACGCACGTGTTGTCAACTCCGAAGATCTCATGTCATTCGCAAAGCAACTAGAGTTTGTGTATGCATGTGATTAATACCTTTTTATTCACGGTTTTTTGTGTGTATGTAAATATGACCTTTTGTTTATGTTTGCTATTTGTACCACTCCTCCCCTGGCCTTACGGCTGGCAGTAAAGATAAATAAAATAAAAAATAAATAAAATAAATATTGATGTTATTTCAACCAAGCATTGCATTGCGACAGTGGATGGAAAACATTAGCCTTAGCAGTGAACAAACAGAAGCTTGGGAATAATCTAAAAAATTTCACCTCGATTTCTGATATGGTATATATCCCCGACATCAATTTTTAATGATAAAACCCTACAGTACAATGTCATTAATGTGCATAATTAAATCACTTGTTTTAACTGAACAACGAATTGCACTATTATTGAAACATTTAGTCATAAGCAAAACATCCGTTTTGGTGATCAAACTTGTGTTCTAACAATTGTTGTGAATATATTTCAATAATTTTATACACTCGAGATTTTTTTGAGGCCCCGGCAGGTTACACAAGAAAGCACAAACTGCAATTCAGTACTGCGCACAAACAATGAACTGATCTCTGTCCTATCTTAGGCATAAGTAGAAATTGATAGTATACAGCAATATAAAAAAAACACTGAGCAATATTTGATTTACCTTTAGTTCTATATATACCTAAAATAACAATCCAAATATGTTCATGCTTTAAACTTCAACTAGCATGTGTTGCAAAAACGGTTGCTCCCGCGGTGTTTTTATATAAGAGAGTCTTATTCTTGTCGCAACATTCCTCTTGCTCTGTCTGGTCCTTTTGAGAGCAACTTTAAGCTAACTGTGTTTTGTAGCGAATGCTTATGAGTGACTGCACATGACTGGGGAAGCAAACAAGGTTAGACAGGTCAACGCCAGCACATGATCTTAGCATTGTATTTACACTAAAATGAATGAGAATAAAATATGTGCTTGTACTTCGAAAGTTTTTTTTTTATTCAAAATAAGGCCTTTGACTGTTCCTAAAGGTGCTCCGATGAGACTTTGCCCAATGACATTAGTGAACTTTGCTTAAACAAACTAAAAAATAAATGTCACAAGGTCTTTATAAGCGAGGAAATAAATACAGTTCATTAAGAACAGTCGTATATAGCTTATACACCACCCTCACCCACCAAACTCCCGAAGTAAAGTAGTTTTTTTCGTGCACAGTGTTGCCTCCTTTGTCGCTTTCTTTCTCATTGTAGCCGATTCAAATATATGCACATAATAAACGAAAGAGAGAAAGGAAGAGAGAAAAAGTCGACGGGTCATACCAGTGTATTTCGAGCACGGCTTTGCGTTTAGAACGAATTGCCCGGTTCTTTAACCCTTTGTGTTCACTACGAGCGGCGATGATTTAGTTCTAGTTACGGTTGCCGTTTCATTGTTACTGCCCGCAGCGCATGCTGCCTGCCCTTTTGTACCAGGTACCCGTGTATTGTTCTCTTCGATGAGGTCGGTTCGAATTCAAACGAGGTTGTTTTTGTTGTTGTTGTTGTGATCTTTTTTTACCTTGTGATTTTGTGGTAGACCAGAGAGTCAATTTGCGACAGCGGGCGGGAAAATGGGCCAGTCTCGTTTGTCAAACTGGTGTAGAAACTCTCGCGCGTTCCACATATAGTTGAGGAACGAACTTTGCGTAAGCGGTGGCAGTTTGCTGCGTTTTGTGCGTGCCCCATTGTCACGGCAGAGTCGTAATGGGCGTTTCTGGTAAATGAGGGTTCGACTTTATCCTCCGCGTTCATTAACTAAGTGACAGTACGGTGGAAGTTACGCGCTCGTTAGGTCAGTCATGCGTCTCTCTCGCGCCATGCGTGATTCCGCTCCCTTCCACCCACAGAGAGCTGGGTCACGTGATGAAAGGGAGGCTGCTGATTGGTCCGGCTAGAGCGTAGCCCCCACCGCACTGTCACTTAGTCCCTGCGCGTTTAAAGAAAGCGCGCTCGCCGCAGTCTCGAATTTAGGGTGATTGTTTTCTGACGGATGAGGACGGAGGAAATGAAAGTGCATTTAGGCTACTAAGTTTATCAAGGCCGTACGGATGCCGGGCTATTTTAACTGGGGATAACGAGTTCGTACAAAGCCTGTATTGTAGACAGAGGCCTTGTGAGATTTATAAAGGCAATGGCCTCACGCAGATGCACGGTGAACGAGCGAAATATGCAAAGTGAAATGTAGTTAGGGGTGTACATATTGCTGCCTAAACGTGTGCCTTCACCGCCAGTATGACTACTCAGCAAGGTGGCTTATTGGTTTACAGGATTTGCGGGTCTGATGGAGCTAGTTTATATCGTGGAAGCGTAGTATGCAAGTTTAGGGTCGTACACAGCTCGGCACGCTATAGGTTTGTTCACTTAAATGTATAGGCTTGTTTCGTCAAAACGAGTTCTTGTCTGCCGTGAAAACTAAATAACTGTGGAGCAAAAATATGATCGAGTCATGTCGAGTTATCTCCGAGAAAACGTTTTAATTACAAAACAAAGCCCTGAGATGTGGGACTCTAAGCCAGATTTTTTACTGTAATATATTGTAAATGTGCCTCCATCGCGTAATCACATATTTCACTGAGTAAGTTATAGGTTTTGAGGTGAATGTACGTATATGCTCAGTACATTAAGTGCACTGCGTTAAAACGTTTCACAGTCGCAAAGCATATTTGATATATCATACATGCCGTTCATTATTTTACTCGAAAAAGGCCAGTCCTTAGATAGAAGGTCTAATGAATCACTTTATTAAATTAACATCAAATTGAACGATGTGCTTCTATTGTACTGAAATACGATTTCTAACGTAGGTTACACATTTGCCATAACATGACTACAATAGCTTTCTGCAGTCTAACTGAGTAATTCGACCCTTCCGACAATTATTCACGGGTAGTTGATAAAAATGCAACGTTGTAAATGTAAGATTGTTCATTTACACGTTGAACTATTTCGAAGTAACCTCGTATAAGCTTGTACCAGCTTTATGGCGTTCATATTGGTTGATGGAGAACTAATTACTGGTTGCGAAATAATAATAATAAGATACCGGGGACTTTCCACGTCCTGCTTTCCTTAAACTGTCAATCAAAGTTTATTTAGACTCTGGAACCAGCTGAACTTACAAAAAAAAAAATGTGAGGACAGATACGATATCTCTCCTCACATTTTTACTCTATGTTCAGCTGGTTCTCTAAATTCAGATGGTTCTAAGTTCAGCTGGTTCTAAGCTCAGCTGGTTCAGCTGAACTTACAAAAGAAACGTGAGGGGAAATAGGATATCTCTCCTCACAATTTTTCTGTAAATTAAGCTGGTTCCACAATCTAAATATGTAGAACCAACAAGCTCAGCACCTTCCCAGCGTATGTCAATCCAAGCATACTAAGCACCGCATAACGCCAGTAAATAACCACCTGTAAAAACCTACGAAACCGATGCATTGTTTTTTGTTGTTTTTTTTCTTTTTTTACTTTCAGGTTGACCAGTTTCCGAAGCGAACGCCGGCAACCTACAGATTGTTGTGTGCCATGCAGGAGCGAAAATGGTCCGCGCTGCAAAGAACGTCCTCTTCGTGTTCTCGCGGTTCTACCGAGATGACGCTGCGACTTATGAGAATGCTTTTTTTCGTGCATCGAGGCGTCGTGGTTTGCGTCGAGACACCGTCAACCGAAAACTTCGTCAAATTGGACAAGGCCCACCCCGCCCACACATATCTGCAATGCGCGTGTGCGTGTGTTTCTGCGTGTGTGCGTTTGTGTGACTGTGTAACGAGTGCTGACACTACAAATCCAATAGTTTTTATTCATTTCAGCGTGATGAGTAAAACGTAGAGGAAGTTCGGTGTGTCGTGATGGACTAAGTGAACTCGAGATGCGTGGCTGTGGTATACCTACTACATACCGCCTGCGTATGTACGGAAAATCGAATACGCTGCGGCGGTTGGCATGACACAACTCTTGTGGCCAGCCTATCACCATAGAGTTATTAGAATGTACGCTAGAGGTTCAAATGGCGCTAGTGCGCGGTCGAAAATTGAAGCAGACAGCAACCAGTCGAAAATTGACTTCTTGTAATGTATTTCTATGGGAAAAAGCGAGTGCATTTTATCTCTGTGCTTGATTATAAAGGTACATTTATACTCCAACGTAACGTCGTCGGGCGCCGCGTAGCGCAGCGCGCGCAGGTAATTATTGGTTGCAGATATCGAGTTCCTGGTTGCCGGCCAATAAAAGGCGCGCGTTCTGCGCTACGCTGCGTTCAGTGCGCTCAACGTCGGAGTATAAACAGCCCTTAAGAGCAAATATCACGAATAATTCGTACGTGCTAGGTAGGTAGGAGACATGTGCGTAACGCGTTGCTGGTAACGAGTTACTTCTACTTAGTTACTTTTTCGGTAACGAGTAACGTATTTAGTTGCTTTAAAAAAATTAACGAGGAACGTACTTATTACTTTTAAGGCCACGTAAAGAGTAACGGTATGGTATTTCATTACTTTTGAGGATTAACGTGTGAAACAACGTTTAAACAGCATCGTTTTAATGCTAAACTGAGCATGCGTCTATTGCGACAAAGGCAGATGGGTAACCCGAAGAACAACTAAACAGTATGACAGTAAACCATCGTTTATCGCTGAACACATCAGTCGATCTCAACAGCTAGGAATGCCTTTCACCGAGAGAACGCAACCAGGTTCGTTGGTTTAACCTTCTAGAATCGTGTATAAACCGAATATAAGCATGGAGATTAACAACGCGGGATGGCACAGAACCCATTGGCAACTTGGAACAAGCAGAGAAAACAAAAAAAGAAAGGGGAATCCCAAATTCATCTGCTCTTCCTGAAGCACAACACTGCCGTAGGACGACTGTTCAGCGTCGCCGGAGATGTATTCTCAAGGAAGCAGAGAAACATGGCCGATGAAAGGTTCGAGAGGCAGTTACTGCTTAAAGGCAACGACTACTGAAAAGAATACAATAGACTATGATACAAAAGCAGTTGTGTATTTGGTCCTCAAAGTAATGAGAAAAGTAACTCGCTACTTTTAAGGTTCAGTAGCGCGTTCCTTTTGACAATCAGTAACGAGTAAGGTATTTAGTTAATCTTTTGTGGGTAGCGTATACTACTTGTCTGGTAGATTGGAACATTTCTCAGTCACGCAGACGAAATAATTGGTCAGTTACAGCGTTTTTATTTCAAATTCATGGCAATAAAAATATTGCTAAAACGGCTTCGTATATGTATTTATGTGCACTGCCGGACACTGTTAGCGCGAGCGCGGGATCGGCACTTTCCAGCATGGGGGATGTACGAGCCATACGTGCCAAACGAACGAAGGACATGTGGCAAACCAAGAGAGACGGCAAGAACTACGCAGTAACACTGGATCAGTAACTTCTTGTGCATGCAGACGATCAAAACAAATTGAACCCAACGTAATATAGTCCAATTTGCAACAAACAAGTCCTGCTTTATTCTTTCTGCTGGTGAATATGTGCGGGGATGCCTGTGCATTCAAAACATCACCCGCACGCTCTAAATGTTTGAAAATAAGGAGAAGCCAGTGAACAGGTGCCCGATAAAAATAAAAATACACATCTTTCATATTGCACATACTTTATTTTTTACGTTTTGAATGTTTTTAACCGCTCGTAAAGATGCACGACGGGGCCATTTTTATATATGTGACCGGACTTGGATATTAGCATTACCTAAGCAGCACCGGAGTGCTGGCGAACCTTGAAAACCCTCTACATTTATTTCGATTATCATTTTGCTTACAATCGCCGCTCGTTTTTCCACACCTGCTATAAAACAAAGGTTTGGGCCTGAAAAATAGCGAAGTTAAACATCGTTCACTGGTAAAAAAAAAAAAAAAATGCAGTAACTAAAGCAATTACACTTTTACAATGTTAATAAAGGTTGATACTATTCGATACGACCCAAATAACAAAAGTTTTCCATGTTATTTTCCGGCAAAGGAAAAAAATGCAAGCACGTTTTCCCATAGGAATGCACAGGAGCACCGAAAAAGTAGACTGGTTGTTGTCTGTTTCACTTTGCCTCCCGGAAGTCGCATAGACACTAGCGCTAGTTGAACCTCTAGCGTACATTATAATAAATAACTCTATGCCTAGCGCCCACAAGTTCCCGGATGAAGAGCGTCGTTACTGCGCATGCCCGTCAATAACGTAGCAAAACAAGTTTTTTTGTTTCATTTTTTTCCAGTATTTTACAACGTCCCTAGTGAGACACCATAGAAATTGTGTAGTCTGTCCAGCTGAGTTAATTGCGTGCTCGATATGGATCTTTTCTGCATAAAGACAAGACCAAGCGGCGAAAGCCGGCTCCTCCGTGATTCAACTGGGTCGCGGGGGGGGGGGGGGGGGGGGGGGGGGGGGGGGGGGGGGGGAGGAGGGGAGGGGAGCACAACACTTTTACGAATGCGCAGAGCTCTTCTTAAAAAAGGTCCATTTTATCGCACTATCCACGGTGAACTGAGTCATGCTGAGTGCCCGCGTTAGAACCTAGTGTCATATCTCCGCACGCGAAAGGCGTATTGTCGTCTTGGAAGCGCGTGCAAATTCCCTCGTTTTAATATATTCAGTAACGTTTACGTTGTAAGTATATAAAACACCCGAGCGCGTTATGATGCGCATACCTGAAGTATTCTTACCTCCTGTTTTGTTTTTTTGTTTAATGTTTGTTGACAGCGTTCCACGTACAATGAATGGCGCATGGCGCAAAGTCGACTGGATGGTGGACGCGTATGCATGCCGTGGACGCATACATTAGTCAAACATCTTTGAAAAGTACAACGTTGTCGTTAATTTGATTGTGATATCTAGACGCTGTCTTGCTCGACTCGCTTTCAGAAAACGTTTTATGTTTGTTCGCCCACTCCTTTCTATCAAAGTTTGTGATCGAGGGCTCCCGTTCTTCTTTTACATGTTTAATATTTTTCTATGAATTTTTTGGTACAACCGCATTCTGGTCTCAAATGCATCCGTGTGATTGTCGTCGCGTTAGAATAGCCATTTCAACGTGTCATCATTGTTTTATTGTTAGACGTTTCTCCAGTTGTCACCACAGCTTCTTTCGAATAAACGGAATCTGTTAGTCTTCGTCAAAACTTAATTTTTTCTGAAATAAAGAGAATAACAAAAACAATATTTTAAAACGCTAGTTGACGATACATGGCGGACCGGCTACCAAGTTACTATATAGTCCGTTGCAGATTTAAAAAAAAAAAAAGAAAAAAAAAGTAGGACAGGCCACTTTCACAAAGCTCGCTGCTCGCCCTGATTGGTGGTTTTCTAATCTCCAGCATCCGCCCTGCTAAATTTTAAAAAGGGGAAAGCTTTGTGAGAGGAGCTTATCCCGCTTTTTTTTTTTTTTTTAACCGGTAACATACTATAGACCGTTTTAGTGAAAGAGGGCGAGAGAGAAAAGGGGAAAGGGCTACCGGCGCTTTCCCCCTTTCTGGTTGTGTAGAAAGAGTGAAAGTTCCGGATGAAAGGCTTGGCCGGTGTTGGGTGTATGCAGTGCCCGAACTTCGTTCGCGCTTTCTTTTCTGTTTTAAACTTTCAAACTTAATTAGAGCCACGTGCTTCGATGGCGAGAGTCCCCCGGTCATCGGGACACCATTGCTCGGTCATAGGGTGCACGAATAACGACAGAAAGCGTCGAATACTGCCCGAGGACCTATGTAGCTTGCAAGGAATCCGGCAAGGCGAGAGCGGCTGCAATGTCTTTAAGCTCCATCGCTTTCCACGTGACCCCGGTCTCGGCGGCTGTGGATTGCGTCCGTAAACCGAAAAGACGTTTCCCCGACGCCATTCTCTCGAGTGTGCTCGGAACATTTTGTGAACGGAGCGCGCACCGAACGCTGTACCGCCGATGAACATGGGGTACGCTCGCAAGGTGCGTGCAAGTTTTCTACTGATAATTGCTGTTTCAGCTTGTACAATTTTGTAACTGAATTTATCTTAATATTGGTATTTTCAAGTGTTGACAATGACTCAATTTTGATAATTTGCAGCGGTGACTGATTCGATTTTATCATCTACAACACTTAGTTAAAGGCTCATTTCCGCCGCCGGGTGAGGCTAGAAATTGTTGAAAAGGTAGTTCTATCGGTTTTCCTGAATCGCGATCTCCTGCGCGATACTAGAGAGCCGGCAAAAGCGCTCCTTGGAGTGCCGCTGGTGGGTTGTTTGGGTTGTTTCCGTTGATTGGGCGCTTTGAAGCGCTGGATAATCGCTGCAGGGTACGTCTCGTGTGTTGCAATCTGCGTTTTCGAGCCCAGTGTGCACGTTTCTTTGTTCGAGTCATGGCATCCGCCAGTGCGGCGACGGGGGAAACAGCGGCGGCGAACGTGTCAGCGCTAGAAATTGGAGGTTAGTACTGAAAATATCGCATCAAATAGTAAAATAATTCGTGGCTGCTTGGAGGCTTTCTGCGGTTCGATATAAGTACATCTAGAACGTCTTCGTCATTCATCCACAAGGAAATATAAGAACACGGACACGCAAGATAAAAGCAGCGCAGCAAAACGATCTGTGGCAGCTCCGGGTGTTTACAAAAGTTAATTGAGGTTCCCGTTTCGCGTATCGCTTGTGGATTACTAAAAACGGCTACGTTGAAATAGGCCCATTGCAAGCAAAAATCGATGAATGGTTCATCATTTCCAGTCATGCGGAAAGCGGTGGAGCTTAAAAACATTGCAGCCGCAGTCGCCTTGCCAGATTCCATGCAAGCTGCATAGGTCCTCGGGCAGTATACTCAACGCTTTCTGTGGTTATTCGTGCACCCTATGACCAAGCAATGGTGTCCCGATGACCGGGGAACTGTTGCCATCAAAGCCCGTGGTGCTAATTAAGTTTGCGAGTTTAAAACAGAAAAGAAAGCGCGAACGAAGTTGGGGCACAGCAGACACCCAACACCGGCCAGGCCTCTCATCCGGGACTTTCACTCTTTCTACACAGCCAGAAAGGGAGAAAGCGCCGGTAGCCCTTTCCCCTTTTCTCTCTCGCTCTCAAAATGGCGCTACCCACGATAAAACGGTCTATAAGGTAAACGGTTTTTGAACGTTGTTTGTGTGTGCACCGCCCAATCCCCCATCTTCGAGCCTGAACGAATGTATGAGTATCCGTACCCTTTGTATTGGATGGTAGCTTGCGCCACCTAGCCCTGTTAGGGCGTAGTCGTGTTTGCCAGAGTGATGCGTGCGTTGAACGCTGTTCCACTCACAATGACCAAGCTAGCTTTCGAAGAGATGATAGCCATGAACGGACTGTTTATAAACTTGTGCGTTCGTCAAATGCGCATGCGGGTTTGTTTATGGAAACTCTTTTTCGAAAGCTAATCAATCATCAGCGCTCAACCTGCAAAAATCGACGGCACCTAGTGAACAGAATCCAATGCTGTCACGGCAGGTTCGCCCGCCAGCTTGCACGAGCGTATAAAATATTCACAGTGGCAGGCGGTTTAAACACGAAGCGCTTAAAGTATGATCGAAGTCAATTTAATGAAAATCGCCAATATAGAGGGCACCACTTGCAATTCAAAAGGGCCGTGTGACGAAGGAACTACTCCTTACCTGAATGGTGACGTCGCAGAGGCACGGAGGGCATTTGCCGTCGTCGGTGGTTTTCTTTCCGGCAAAGAAGGGGGCACATCCATCCTTACACTTACATTCTGGATTCACATCCGAACCTACGAGACATCCATTACAGTTAATCTAGGTTTGCTTATCCTTATGCGTTATCAATGTTATCATTAACAAGCTGCTAATCTACAGAGCAAAGACGGAGCAAATCTGACGAAACGCAATGCTCCGACCTAACTACTTGCTTTCACCACAAAAACCGTAGTAAAAAAAAAAGGGAAAAAAAGTACGGCTTTTTGCGGCGCATTATGATTTCTCTTTTCATGTGAATAATTGAGATATGTGTACGTGTATTTTAGATTAGATATATGTTATCTTATTAAGGCTTACACTTTTTTTTATCATTGCTGAAAAAAAAAAAAAGGACACGAAGAGGTTTATACACTGCGATTGTTCTGGTCGGCTTTACTTCGTGGAAAAATAAACAAAATTAGAAGCGCAGAGAATAATAAAATGAACAGGAATACAAGCTCGGACTGCGCCGAACTATAAAATCACATTCACCCGCACATACAGGCTCAGACGAGTTATTTACCCGTGGTCAATGTAACACCTGTAACGTTCTTCTGAGTTTCAGAGCTTCTGAAGCAGGTCTGTTTCCCGAAGGAAAACCGAGAGGGCTTGATTCTTCATTCATATGGTGGTCCTGAAGCGCCATCAGGCGTTATCGCAGGGGGCGAATAAACGCGAGAAAAACATTTCAGCATTTGCGGGAACAATTTCACGAGACACGTCAATGCAGTCCTTAATGAATTTTACAAAAAAAAAAAATAATTTTCGCCCAATTCCGTCTTATGCGCAGTTCACGTATTTTATGTATGTGATTTTTTTCTTTTGCTTTTGTAAATTGGAGGTAATAAATAGGATGAGTTATTAATGTCTGTTGTGTTATTATAGATGCTGTATAGAATCTTCAAGCACAATTTTTTTTTTGTCGTTGTGCCAACGGATATTATCCTAACACTTCAATCATGTTGGTGACACTCTCAAAACTGTCGTACCGCGTCAGGACGAAACGAGCTGTACGATTCTGACTTCACTCTAATGCAACGAAGGGTCCCGGACGGTGCAAGCGTACTCTAAAACTAGTCGTACGTAGCTAAGCTAGGCGAGCTCCTTAATAGTTTTAGTGGACTTTTTTTTTTAATTTGGTTCAAGAATTTAAGTGCCCGGCCGGCCCCCATTACAACATCGTCAATGTGAGCGTTCCAAGTGCAGTCAGCTGATAGCGTGACACCCAGATATTTCACTGCTTGGTTCTAGGCCCTAGGGTAGAACTTCCTCATACAACTTATAACAAGTTCCAATTTTTGTTTTGGTTTTTCGTATAAAATTAACATGGACGTGTTTTTTTAACATTAAGCTTCCTCTTCCACTTTTTACACCATTGCTTTATTCGATATATATTAATGATGGTTTGTGGATCTCACCGAGAATATTAAAACGTTGTGCAGACGCAATTGCCCCATACCTTTTTATAATATATAATATGTAGTTGAATGATATGCTTCTTTACCAGACGATTGTAAAGTGGCACATGTGCTGTGCCTGTGCACAAGAAAGGGCCCAAAAGAGAAATTACAAATTACAAGCCACTTTCACTAACGTCTAAATGTTGTAAATTACTGGAGCATGGTTTATACTCTAACATCATAAATCACCTTAACTTTCATAATTGTTTCTTTGAGTCACAACACGAACTTCGAAATGCACTACACAACTGATCGAGCTATATCACGATTTGGTTACGAATGTTGACGCAGGCGGACAGATTAACCGTGTGTTCTTAGATTATATATAAATATATATAAAAAACATTTTACACATTATCACACTCACTGTTATACACAAATTAGAGCTTCAACCTAGACACTGCCATACTTAAGTAGATAAAAGCATATCTATCGTCACGTCGTTGTTGTCTTCTGACTGTCCTGGATGTTTTTCCACGGGCCGAGAGTGTCATTGATTAATGTCAACACAAATATTTCTAATTTGCCATTAGATTACACTAATGTCCCGTTTTTTTCGGCGTAGGTTATACAAACACCAAGAAGGTGAGAGATATTTTGTGGACACGTGTGGGCGAGGGGTGACCTTGCTTACCAATTCGAGGGGGGTATGATCGTGTAAGCGCAACGTTTAAACGTAACCGGTTGGGAACCGTTTCACTTGGTCGCAATTAAGGCACCCGAAAATTCAACGAAGGATCTATATCATGGAGGTATTTATAATGACATTGTCCCAGAATGGCGATGTAATTTCGCACCCAAATATTCTTCACCAAGCCTGCTTCATCAGATCTTGAAGATGGTAGGATAATACATTTATGCCGGTGAGGCTCTGAGTTCTCCGCGATAGACTAACACGTTTCAAACGCCAAGAGCATCTCTCCTTCCTCCTCCAACCCAATCCTGTAAAAACTACTTTGCGCGGCGTATGAACAACGCGCAAAACTTTTTTTTTTTTTTTTTCTCGAGGTGAAAACGAGTCTACATGTCGTCTTTTGCCTTCTTTTTTCTTCTGCGAAAAAAAAAAATAACCTCGTTCCCAGATTTGTGTTTGACTGTGAACAAGTACGTCGCGTTTTTTTTTTTTTTTTGTAACAAACTGGCCCGCGTACATATTTCTATAATATTTTTAAGCGTTTTTTTTCCCACGGGCTTAAAATAATTTTGGCAGTGTTACGAGCGACTACTTCTCATAGATAGCACGTACATTTGATATGGCAGATATGGCAAAACCTTCAGTTTAGTTCAAACACAAGTCGAGAGTGTTTCAGGCATGCCCGGATAGATGGCGCCACTGTTAAGCGGTTACTAGAAAACGTAACGCATTCGGTCAGTCAGACGCAAACGTGTAAACTAGCATTTTTTTTTATTTATTATTCTATCGTTTCGCGACAATTTTAGATACGAACTTGAGTTCGCCTCATAGCCACCGAGATGGCTATACGACCTACACTGGAACCAACCAAACTTATATGTATGCGTCGCACTTTGAGGAGAAACGCTTAACTTGTTAGTTTTTACTATACACGGTACTCTGGAAATGTTTAATGTCATTACAATAGATTGGTTCCGTGGGGCTAGTTTGAATAAACTTGAGTTTATTCTGGATAGGCTTCGTTTCTCTTAACTGCCAAAGTGTCGTTCTTCTTCAGTGCACGCAGCGTTTAGTGCGTGATGATAGCAAGGTAACTGATGTCAAACTAATATGTCTTACAGAAGGGAGCCAGGGAGCAGTCTTCTGGCTCGCAGCTTTCCTGGTAAAAAGCGCACTCGGCGTCCTCAGGACAGTTTATAGCCTAAATCATAGATGAGAAAAGAAAAAAAAAAAAAAAAGAAGAAAAAGAGCACGTTGTATTAAAGTTGCAAGGAGCAAAAGTGCGCAGGCGAGCCGGTTAGGAAAATCGTAATCTAAAAACACTATTCCCTTTATAGCCATAGCTGGTAAGGGGGTGGTAACCTTGTCGCTGTTGCGGTGAGAATTGACTAATCATTAAAGTAGTCCTTGTCTCGGGGCTTAGATCATGACGTTAGTTTTGCAGAGGTGCGAGAAAATGGAAGGACTTCTCTCTCATGATTAGTCAACTCCCCTCTCTTATACCATCTAGATGTAAAGGGAATAGCTTTTTTGGACCCGCAAAAACGCATCGCCGTAAGCTTAGACTCCTCCCGACTGTATCGCACTAGCGGTAGGAATAAGTTGCCCCAAGTTTCATAACCGAATGCTATCCGATTTGGAAGTTAAAGCGACGACTGGCTAAATGTGATTTAATAAGAAAACGGCGGCCAGTGGAGCCCCGAATAATAAAAAGCTTCTGCTGCCAAAAACCTGTAGCGTTCTTTTTTACTGGAAAGTTTTGAGAATTTCTCCGAACTTTTCTAATGGATAAGGTTTGAGTTCTCTCATTTTTGCATATTATCCCAAACCGCTAGCGTACTCTAAGCATTCGGCGATTAATTTTTATGGCGCACAAAAAAGAAACGGTTTGCTTTTTTTGTTTGACACACAGGATTTGCTTCAAGCCGATGGATCGACGTCATTGTTTCATAACTGCAGTCCAGCGGGAAAGGCGCCGTGCAGCCGATATTTCGGTTTCAGGTCAAACAACGTCTATAAAAGCAAGACCAGAGATAAAAATGAGCCACGTATATACAGGGTGTTACACCTTAATTCTAGCATTTTTTTCTCTTTTTTTTTTAGGTCGTGAAAGGTGCATTAATGCGGTCTGTGTGAATCATTCGGCCAGGGGAGATATTTACGTTTTTGCACCACCAGCCTTACGCCTCGTGCACGAGTGATAGCTTCAGTGCAGCCCCGCGTGCTTCACACGTACCTCAAGTATTTCTGAAATTTACTTATTTGCTGGTTTTAGATGGCACGCACCGAGTTTTTTTATTGGAACCATATGTTTATTTTCACAAATTAAAAAGCTCATTAACAATATTTCGTTCATTCGCTGACTTACCGTGAAAATTGGCCCCATATATATTATGTCCTCCAGACTTTTTAGCTCAACTGCAGAAACCGCATTAGTGTACACATCGCGACACTGTTAGCGCGAACACGACATCGGCGAATTTTCGCATTTTGCTCCCAAATAGTATTAGCGAGCACGAAATTTTATCGCTTACATCATAGAACTAAATGAGCTCTTTCCGTAGCAATAATAACTTGGATGACATCCTTTGGTTTCAAAGAGAAAAACTGGCAAAACCGGCGATCGCTTGTGTCGCGCTCTGTACCTTTCACTTTTTTGTTTTTTTTAATAATATATTCCGAGTTAAAATCAAACACCCTGTATACGAATCGAACCAAATTCCGCACGGTCAGGACGACTTACCTTGCACATTATTGCTGGATAGGACTCCTTCCCAGAGGCATTCGCTGTATATACGGTACGTGCGACGGAAGAATTAAGTCAAATAGTTATTACACTCAAGAGGAAATTCGGGATTGTGAATAGTTTTGTTTTGTGGAAATATTGCATCTTACCCAGCGACGAAGCGAACAGAAGACATAGTGCGACCAACAGTTGCATCGTGGTGATCGTGGCGGTTACAAAAGAAAGTTCGTAGGTATACTCAGCGGTTGATGATTCGTGTTCTTTTTATGGCCGCTTGCATCGTCTCACACGCGTCATTAGTCAGAATAAACGTTATTATAAACGCACTGTCACAACTGACGGTACCAGCATACAGGTATATAGTCCCCGATGGCCGTTACGGGAACGGGTAGGGGACGTTACTCAGCCGCGCAGTGCGCTGTCAAGTCAATGCAGTAACAACAACAATGATAACGTCTTTATTAATTTGATAGACTGTAGCGTTTATAAGCATATATGAAAGACAGGAAGCGCGCCAGACGAGAAAGCCTCGAGCTTTTGTGAGTTTGGTGACCTCTCGATAACGCTGTGTACGAGCAAGAAACACGGAGCGGCTGACTGAAGACAGACGAGATGCAGAGCCACTTCTAGAAAGCCTATGTTTGGTCCTAGATGTTCTAGTGGGCGCCGCCATTTTGGTGCCTAGTGCGGAGCGGGAGCATTTGGCGTTGATATATACTATTCGAAATTGCGACATCCAGAGCTCTAGATACGGTGAGAGCTCAGTCGATATCGATTTGCTTTGTCGCGTACTGTTGTAGCGTCTCTAGAGGGCGATAAATTGTTTCCTGTGATTTCATATAAAACTTGAGATTACCGGCAACAATGATTTTAAGTACATAAATGGCCGCGTATCCTCGAAAGTGTGGCTTATTCGGTGGTTCTATAACGAGATGCTCTCGCAGTGTGCGATCCGGCGTGTTCGGTTGGCCTCCTTGGAGCGCTCTCTCCGTTCGCTTGATTTGAAGGTTGAAGCGTCCGCAGATTCTGGTCAAGCTGGAGTCCTTCTGACAAGCCTTCAGAATATGAAATTTGTCTTTCGGGAGTGATTTACTTCTTGTAGGTTTTACTCGCTGCCGTTCCCATTGGGCTCCTCTTCTCTGACTCTCTCTGGCTTCTGCAGAAAGAATAAAAAAAGACAATATAAATGCGTGCACCGCTAGATAGTGTTCCCAGATCACATGCCTATATAAGATGCAGGGTTCGCTGAATTACCGTATTGGCGGCGCGCACTTCCGTTCGAATTTCGCCCGGACCGAAATGTTCGGCCGAATTGGGTCTTCGGCCGAATCGAGACTTCAGCCCAACTGAGACTGAAGCATCAACGTCCGAGAGATAAACGGGCCTACCGCAAAAAGCGCACGGGCGTGGCTCGTGACGTTCTCGCTTCCTGATTCGTAAGTCCTTCTTCGGCATTCGGCTAATGCCGAAATTTCATTGGCTGTACGGAACGATAATGAGATGCTGGGGACTGTGCATGCGCAGACGCTTCATCTCACGCGAATCGGGTTTCTGCGCAGTACCCTGGTGTGGGCAAACGCTGACTTGTTCGTAGACAGTGTGTTGGTGATATATTAGACAGATCACTCACCCTGACGACGGCGATTTCACAGAGACAGGGATGGCAGCCCGTCGACGCCTCCCGGTTCAGGATGGCGTGCGCACAGCCTTCGTTACAAGGCTTGCAGTTTTCGAGCCGAGGCGAACCTTCGTAAAAGTAAATCAAAAAC
Source organism: Ixodes persulcatus (assembly GCA_013358835.2). Classification (NCBI taxonomy): domain Eukaryota; kingdom Metazoa; phylum Arthropoda; class Arachnida; order Ixodida; family Ixodidae; genus Ixodes; species Ixodes persulcatus. The sequence continues at coordinate 22,149 of JABSTQ010009939.1, forward strand.
ATTGTTTACATCGGGAGGCTATATACTAATAAAATTTCAACGTGCATTTATTCAAATGCGATCCGAGTCGTGCGGCGCGGCCAATCAGCTCGCGATCCCGGCTCTGCGGCGCTTTCCGCTCGACATTTGCGATGTCTGAAAAGCACCGATTGGGCGCAAGCGCTGCATCGTCACCCTTCGCAAGAGCGCCGTTGTTTAACCAGCGCGCCCGTCCCGTTGTATACAACGTCAAGTGAATCGCTCTGACGTTTTGCGAAAAGCGCTGCTTGGAGCACGTTGAGCGAAAGCTCGCGTCCCAGAACCGCGTCTCACAACCATGCAGCATGACGCTGTAATAGCACGCGACGACGCCAAGACGGACCGGCGAAGCTTCAGCCTGTTTCCCGCTTGGGGAGAGTCGGGGCCCGGTCCACTAGTGGTGACGTCATGCTCAGGCCATGCTGCCCGCGCTTCGATCTGGATGAGCATCGTGTATACGGGCGTGCGGTCGTGTATCACTACTGCGTGAAGACGGCTAGAAAGACCTTAGGCGAGCGGGGCTCTAAACCCGTCAAACACAAAGTTGAGGCCGAAGTTTCTCTGAGCACACCGATTGGACTATCACGACGATGACTTCACGCTTTTGTCGCCAACGTCCAATCGGCGCGCTCCGCGAACTTTCGGCTCCAACTTTGTGTTTGACGAGTTTAAGACCCCTATAGGGCCCAAAACTCGTCAAAATTGCTAACACAATTAATTTTACTTTTTTTTTTTTTTTGCAGTGAGTGCGTGAATAGTTTACGGGCAACGCGCGAACAACACCTCATAACGAGGCCGTATACTAGCTGCTAGATGTTTACGTCACGTATTGGAGGCCAGCGGGGGGAGCAGATTGGATACACCTCAAAAACAATATTAAGAGAAAAAAAAACAAAAAAAAACGCTTGCTTGCGGAGTATTTACTACTGATCTACTCCTTTATGTGGTAAATTAAAATATATGTGTGGGTGAATTTTAGATTACCTTGCCGGTATTTTATCGAGACGCACACGTTTCAAAGGCCAACGATATAGTTTCTTCCTCCGACGACCAAATAGGGTAAGAACTGCTTTGTGGAGCGTATGAACACAAGTCCCATCAAACGCTGTGTCCTGTGATGGCCTCCGATAGATGACGTAGAAAACCCGGCGCTGCGGCTTTATCCCGAAAATGTTTCTCAGACGCCCTGAAGAGCGAGCCCGCGATGAAATTGGGACCAGGCCTACACTCAGCGAGTTAAGCTTTTCATCGAAGGTTTATTTTAGTGGTCACCTCTACCTTGGGAAATTACAAAACGTAACCCTGTTCCCGAAAAAAAAAAAAGAAGACACTTGAACGTTTTAAACTTTTAACACCGGTCGCTCACGCACGCAGACGTACGAGCCTGGCCGGGCATACGGCCTCCGAGATTCTTGGCGCACGAAGCTTTGCGTGTCAAGAACCCCGGGAGCCACGGGCGGAGCAGAGCATGGCCTTCAAGGGAGCCTGACCTCTGAGCACCGTGCCTCTGAAATACCGAACCGCGCGCGCGCGCTTCGAGATCTCGTTATGTTTTATTCTTTTGTGGAGAGATGGCGCCACAGTTCACATAAAGCAGAAAGCAGGCGGCGCAGCTGGGCGACCCGATGGCGGCACATTTGTGAAATCTTGCTTGCTTTTTATTTCATTTAACTTCTGGCGTTAATTAACATCAATGCGATTAATCTCTAACAAAGTTGAAGTACACTGCAGGAGCGTGCGATGTTGAGGACGGAAGGGCTATGGTATACGACAGACTCCGAGCTTAGATTAAAACATTCCAACACAAGGGTTGTCACCTTCGGGTCATCAGTTTTGTAGAGAACCTCAGTTCGATCTCTGACGTTTTTGTCTAGCGAGGTTCCCTATACACACCAAGATCGTCTTCAATTTCAAACAGAGCGTCCACACGGGGGCCAAGCGCTGCTGGTTGTACACTGTGAGAAATCTTGGCAGCGCCCAAAGACAAGGACAAATACTAGTTGTACTCATTGGCCGAATAATCAAACGGGTCTGAGGGTGAACTTACATGATGGTTTGAGAGAGCAGTCCTCGGAAGTGCACTGCGGCTGCTCCAGGGTGCACTCTTTGCCCTCGGGACATTCCAGGCCCTGCGGGAAAGTCCGTGGAAGTTTACAACATACTCCGCCACCACCACGATCGTGTTGATCACTAGCCTGCCAGATGGCATAACTATAAGATATATACCAGTTTATATTTGTGTATGTGCGTCTAGGAAGGAGGGGGAGGAGGGGGGCATTAGACTGGATTTCGGGTTTCGAACATTGTTAAAGGGATACCTCAACGAAATTTGAAATATTCCCGTGGTGTTAAAAAATAGGTTGAATATGACCCACAATATCCGTAAATGACAATCGCACGTTTGCATTTTGAGCCTGGTGACTGTATTTTTCGTTATAAACGGCCCATTCTGGCAAGCGCTCGGAGAAGGCCCAGCGGAGACCACGTGACATCCAACGCAATCGTGACGTAGGTTCGTCTCGGGACGAGAAAAGCCATGGCGAGGCTGAGGTCGAGAGGATGGCCTAGTCGTTCCAGCCACCGAAGCGGCTGCTTTTGTACGAATTTTGAGAGACGGGGTTAATCTTCTATAATCTTGTAAGGGAACAATAGCGACTTCTGCGACACACAAAAGGCATTCTCGGGAAGAGGGGAGTTCCTCCTTCCCCTTTTCTCTCGTCGTGGCCGGAGGCGAGACACTCACCGTCACTAGCTGTCAAGGTTCCTAGACGGGCCTTACAAGCGAGGCGTTAGCGACATCCACCAGGTGCTCTTTGCTCATCGTTTAATTCGTTTTAAAATTTCTTTTCGAGACTTTTTTTAACACGATATTGGTATGTTCGATGTCATACTGCTCCTATGAACACATATAGACCAAAAAATGAGCTCCGAAATTTCGTTGTAGTATCTCTTTAAAGCCTCACGGGCCTTTTATCTTTCTGCGGGGGAGTATCTGTAAACCGGCATCACTCGGTTCGGTTTTGCCAAGGAACTAGGCGGTCATTCCATTCTCACCTCGCATAACCACGCAGCCGAGACCAGGATCTTGTTGTCATCGGACTGTGCGTTCACCGTCACTGGAACAGTAAAAATAAGAAATTATTGTGACGTAGGCGAGCGCCACGGGTCCGTTGAGTACCGGCTTTCATGAAAGCGCGAGGCTTCCTGCGTATGGTCGTTCAGGTTACCCGTTGCATTTCAATGCGACGCAAACTTCAATCTGTCTAAATCCTGCCCGTAACACCAATCCGAGTGTCTTGCATGACTCTGCATGGCTCTTGGAACCGCCTGCACACGCTGTGAAAAGAGTATCACAGATGTGCGCGCGCACGCAAAAGCACGCGCACACAGACGCACGCACAGGCACACACATGTACACTCACTCGCGCACAGAAACACAGGCACATGCACGCGCACGCGCACGCAGACACAAACACGCACGTACGCATGCTGACATCTAAACTATACCCGTCGTTTTTCCGGGCCTGGGTAAAACGCGGAATCCTGCTGACACGCAAAGAAAGACTACTTCCAAATGGAAATATGTGAAACGAGTGCGAGACCCACTGCAAGTCTCTCGCCCACGCACCGCTACCATTTTCTCCTATTCTTTTATTTATTTTTTTTTTTTTTTTTCACCGAGCAGTTTCCGACTGGAACGGCCTTTGCGCCCAGATTGCTGCCATCACCTGCCCATCAACCTATATGGAACATGTATAACTCATCACCTTCAACAACAAAAATGCATTGATGTTGTTGTTTTTTTTTTTTAACTTATTTATTATGCAGTACTCCCGAAGGAGGACTTTAAGGAAATATAAAGTGAAGTGAAGTGAACGAATAATCGAGAACTCGGCGCTCGTTCAGAAGCTACGAGCGCAGGCTCGACCGCCCACCATCGCGACAAATTTGACAGACAGACGGCGCAGGATATACAGGATATAGCCATCGAAAACTCATCACGATATGTCACGTTCGTGTGGGCATCCGCACACCCGACGCACTTCTTAGAAAGAGCCACAGCAAGGCGGCAATTGCGCCAAGTGTCGCGGCAACGTCGTCCAACGCCGCCCACGGGCTGTCCCGCTGCGGACAACGGCGAACACGGGGGAGAGGTGTGACTTTGAGAGCGACCGCAGCTGCAGCAGTCTCCGATCGACAACGGCCGCGCGTTTACGCGAAGGTCACGGCGCTCACGAGAAAACAGATCGCCAGGGGAACTTCCCAGAAGAATTGCGTCTTGCGCGCGCGCGTCTGGGTGTCTCCACTACTGGTGAGAGGGAAACTGCTGACTGGTCCGGCGAACGCGTAGCTCCCACCGCACTGTCAGCTTAGGGGTCAATTGCGTATAAAGCCGTTTCCTGAAAGGGCGTTTTTGAGATATACGAACGCCAACTTCAGTGCCCGCTTGTTTCAATGCCAACTGTTCGAGGAGAGAAGGGGGGACGGCGTGCCCTGCATGCATTATGTAAGGCGACGCTGACCGACACGCTACCGTGACGTATCGACGCCTCCGATTTCAAGCGCACCTGGGCTCTGAAGGGCTCTTAATTTTTTTTTTTTTTTATCTATATGGGGCTCCAGGGCAGCTGTCTGGCAGGGTCGCGTGTGCGTATAACTATTACATCGCCGATTCAAGGACAACTCCGCAAGTGAGCTGCGTGCTTGTCTACATACGAGCGTGGGAACGTGTTATTCTCGCTCGTGTAGAAGACAAACCTCCACGCGTGCCATATCCTTCGTACACACACAAAACAAAAAATTAAAGAAAAGAGAAACATATCATCAGAGCTCGGCGTCTTTGATGATGTGAATCAGCTTGTCCTATGGATAATACCCTATGGGTGTTTCATCAGCACCCTTGGGGGCTGGTGTACACTCTAAAGCTAGGATGCTGACGATCCCAACAGCTTCTTGGGTTCGGCATCAACCTTTGTTGAGCTACGTTGTTCTTGGCGGCACAGCGCTGCAACCCCGCACTGCTTTGCGAACCACGATGGCTTTGTCTTGCGGCTCATTCACGTGCATTCGCGCAAGTAGCTTTGGCAGCGCTGTGAAAAGAGTGCCATTGACAAGCTAGCACAAAAAAGTTGGGGGATCGGTGGCAGGGTGGGCTAGCGAACACCAGTTCGGAGCACGTGAAGCGAAAGCTCGCACTGCAGAACCCAGGGATGCTGGGTTCAATTGCCACCCCTGCGCGTTTAGATCTGGATGAGCATCGCACCGGCGTGCGATCGTGTATCGCTACTGCGCGATGCACGTTAAAGACACCTGGCTAGCGGTTGTGCTGCACTGGCAAAATATATCATACAGCTGAGACACCAGGCGCCCGTTGACGCTGACTAACTTCCGGCTGTATAAACATACGCACAACATTATTATTTGCACAAAAAAAGTTGACGCCAAGTGTAGCCACATATTTTTACGAGCAACAGGTTCACAATCAACATAAAACCATATACAACTGGCACATGCACCGAAAATTTGCTCGCTTTCCAAAGCGACGAACATGCGTGTGCTGTGCTGGGGAGATCCCCCGCTGGGCTGAGCACTTGTAAATATTGGAATGGTGTATGCAATGGGCGAGTAAGAGGAACTAATTGCGCCTTTGATTACATCAGCATTAAATGCAATCGGAAACGTTTTTTTCTTATCAATAAATTTTGTCAAGTATACTTTCTCGGGGTTTGAAGGATGTCTCTCTTAGTATAAATTATTAATACAGGTACTGACAATTTTGACATACTCGCTGAAAAAAGCCTCGCTAAGATTGTTCGGAGGCGTGTGCGTTTTTGTACCCCCGCACATGGCCGTAGCACCCTTTCCTTTGAGGAGCGAGAGTTCGTCAGCTTCTTTGGCAGGGGTTGTGCTGACGTCAGAAAGACGCCGAGCTCTGATTGGTTCTGAATGAAAGATAGTGGGTAGACCTGGAGACAGCTTGCTCTGAGGTCTACCCACTATCCTTCAATCAGAGCCAATCAGAGCTCGGCGTCTTTCTTACGTCACCGCAACTCTTGCGCAAGAAGCAGACGAACTTGCTCTCCGCATACCCTTCAACAAATGCAGGGTGTTACAGAGAACAGCACCCTTCTTAGTTCGTCCGCTCCTTGCGCACCTCGTGCGTTTGTTTAGCCTCCCCCTCCTCCCCCCAAACACGCCACGTGATTTTGTTTTCCCCCGACCTCAACTAATGGCGGCGCGAGCTTAACCGTCTCGTCATCGCGCGTTCGCGTTCTATGTTTCGTTGGCGGGCTTTTCCTTGCGTGCCAATGAGCCAAAGCAACGCCAAAGATGCAATTTAGAACGCTTGCTCGCGGCTCGCCGTATTACTCAACAAAAAGGCGCGGAAAGGGTGTGGCAAGGTTGTAGGTGTAGTTTCCTATAAACCAACACACTGTTTACAAACAAGCCCGCTTTGCCCACAACAGGTGTGGGCACTGCGCATGCGCAGAAGCCAAATTTGGGAGGAATGAAGCATTAGCGCATGCGCAGTACCGACAGCAGCGCCACCGCGGTCGTATGACGTCAGCAAGTTGAGTTGGTCTATAGGAAGTATTCACTGGCGGCCATAGCTGTGTGCACGACTGATGAGCGCGTGCTGATGGCGAGCTTCCACAGTTCTTTTGTAACGTGCATTCCGCACCCTCAAGATTGCCGGTCTTAGCAGCCTATTAATGTGGGCTCGTTCAGAGCATGCGCTCTAGACATCACCCACAAATATGGCGCCCAGTGAATACTCCTTATATAGGAGGTTATGGTATAAGTGTCCGGAACGCCTGTTGAGGAGACTTAACACAATAGGGAGTTTTCGTAGATCGTTTTCGCTAGAGTAACTGTATAGGCCCTGCTTGCAGAGCCAGAGTATCGCGTTCCTTTTCCTTGCGCCGCCAACTCCGTATTGGCGGAGAAGCGGTCACGTGCGCCGAGCTGGATCCGACCTTCATGAGGGAAAGAGAACTTGCAGGAGCCGAGTTTTGGCCGGTGCATGTTTTTCGCTTTGCGTTTGCGAAATATAAATCCTACACTAAAATTTAAAAGGTTCAAAGGTTCAAAGGTGTTTATTGGCTAAAACAACCATACGACCGAGAGCCTGAGGCAATCAAAAGGCAGAAGCCCGTGCATACATATGCTGATTTCCTCCTCGGCCATACGTTAACAGATGAAATGGAGATGGCGGAATGAAATTTACACAAGGGTGAGAATACTTAGTCTAACGAAGAGAGTAGGTTTCGTGGTGATTCCGCACCAGATCTTTAAATTCGTCTACGCTTGGGGCCTGGCGAGCAGCATCTGGTAAGTGATTCCACAGGATAGGCGCTTGGACAAAGAGGGAGGTAGAGGCACTAATGGTGTGGGCGAAGCGCTGTTCAAGTTTCGAGGGGTCTCGCCTAGACCTCCTCAAGTAACCATCGGGGATGGGACAGACACCATGTAGGTACCTGTAGAGGAGGACCCGTCTGAAGAACAGTCGACGTTCCTTGATCATTGAACATTATATGTAGCCACTGGGTACAGTATAATCGCGTTTTTTTATAACGCGAGCGATGTTTTAAAGCATGTTTCCAAAGGTCTGGGAAGCAGACGACACGGAGGACGATCGCGTAGCTCGCGGAGTGATACCCGACTGGCCCACCCGTGCACTTCGGACCAGACATCAACGCGCAGCTACGGCTTTCAAAGAAACGACGTTTCCGTAGGCTACTGTGTTCTGCCAAAGGCATAAAAAAAAAAAAAAAAAAAAAAAAAAAAAAACAGGATACAAAGTGAGAGACGACGGCGTACGCGCGTCGTGTCGCCGCAATATATCCTCTCTGTTCCGCACGCCGCAGCGCGCCGCTTCACAGCCACGCTAAAGTGCCAGCCGCGCCTCCGGAGCTCCTGAAGAAGCGACGGTCGCTTCCCGCAGTTCGGCCTCGGATCCAGAATGGCCACCCTGGGAGCACCATTGCGATACTCTGCTCCGCAAGCGGAGCATATGCAGTTACTCTAGTTTTCGCCGTCCCGGAACGCCCTCTGCAACCCGCTATGATACGCGGAACTCTACAGCCGATCGGCGCGCAGGCGCAGTAGCGGCTTCTTCATTGCGGAGGCTTAGCGAAGGGGGAAACGCGGTCTTCGAAAACTCCATAATTACTCGTAACGGTTCAATTGTGTTTAGTGTGCGTTGCGTTTTTCCCTGAAGCCATTCTTGGCTAGGTGGAAAAATAAAAAAAAATAAATAAATCATGATATCAATTATTTCTGTGCATTCTGTCAAGCATCATCTTTTAACTAAAGCAACTAACGCTGTAAAAAATATATTTTTTACTTCTTTCATAAGTGCAGTATATTTAAAATGTCTAGCGGCTAAGCGGCTCATGCACGCGAAGTGCAAGGTTCGATTTTAAATGACTGATGTGCACGAATATCGGTATCATTTTTCAGTCTTGAAAACTATAATTACCGCCGAATTCACAAACCTCACTCCACTTGAGGGGCCCCTCCACTTGCTCGAGGAAGGAGCGGGGGCCGGCGATGGCCAATCGCGATAACGGATCCGCCGTCGCGATTGGCCAGCGCCGGCTTTCGCGCCTTCATCGAGGAAGTGAAATTTAAGCAATGGAATGGGGCGTGTTCGGCAGCGGTGATTATCTTTCCTTTCCAACATATTAGTTAGTAGCAGATGCGAATCACCGAAAGTAGCAAATGCTAGCAATCTCACCGCTCGTTTGGGTTCTGTGATCAATCGAAAAGGCAGATCCACACATGATAGTCACTGACATTCTAAGAAACGCCGGGCGTGGCGAGTCCCAATCATCTCATTATCGCTTACCAGCCAATCAGATTGCGCCATTGGCCGATAAGAACACCGAGTAACCAATCAAGGAACGTTAACATAATGAGCCACACCCTGCGTTTCTTAAGTTGTCGGTGACTCTAACACCGGAACATCCTTTTAAAACCACTCCACGTATCCCTGTTAAAGAAAAAATAAAAAAAATACATTATGCGGATCGAGTGTTTGTCTGCTTTTTGCGCAGTGGCTGCGATGATGTCAGAACGTCGACCTCATGTTCGTCATTGAAAAAAAAAATATGTACACATATAGTGGATGGACATCGAGGCATCTAGCATTGAGGTCTACCCACTATCCTTCCAATCAAAGCCAATCAGAACTCGGCGCCGTTCTGACGTCACCGCAACTCCTGCGCAAGGAGCAGAGGACTTGCTCTCCGCATACGATTCATCCGATAAACGTATCGGAATGGTCAGCCTTAGACCTATATTTAAGATCTTATCCGATCTTTGAATGCATTTTCGTACGTTCATTGGACACAGCCATATAATTGGTTCACTAGAGCTCCACTCTATCAATTTATGCGACTTGTATGATTCTACAGATAGACAACCATCGGACATTAAGGTAATCGCTCGATAAGACAGCCTCAAATATTGGCATCTTACATGTATACATAACCATGCGGATATTTTGAAGAGAAATTCTACGCTCCGCTCACTCCTGTCCTTAGAGTATGGTGGAAGCCGAAGGTACTCGTTGGACCAGAAGTATGTTTACACGTAGCTCAGAATATCTGCCGCATCCGGGCCTCGAATTATAGCCACCGATGCATCCCCACACCCCATTTATCCTCCTGTCCTTGGCATCAATATATAAACGCATCCCTGAACCTGAACATGAGTCCTTCGCCATGATGATTGAGCTCCTGCTCATACCCAGACGCGCGGAGAGCGGCGTCAGGCGACAATATTGAATAATCAAAGCCTGTGCACTCGTATCTTGACGTCATCACAGCGAGGTCGAGCGAAGACACTCGATTGGACACGAATGCATGCTGCGTCAGTGTTCGGATAGCCCTCGCGTCCAATCAACGCGTCGAAGGACGTTCGGATCGGGACCGGGTGTCGGTGCCATCGTACTGCGCTGACGTTTCACTGAGGAAGAAGAGGTTGTTCGCAGGCCTTGGTTTTCCTATAGGTGGTGTTGAATCAGGTGATGATAGGGGCGAGGGTCGATTGGTTTGTCGAGTACGTAACTTGCACCACACCGTCAGCTTAGGGGTGAACGGAGTAATATAGAGCAAATTCTGAAGGCGTTTCCGAGGGATCGTAGAATATGCATTCGGGACCAAGTCGACGCCTTAAAAGGCCCGTTCACACAGTTGCGTTCGGAGCGACCACTACGCTTACGAACGAATGCAACCGGTTGGAACGACGAGTTACCATAGCAACGAAGCGCCAAACGGTCGTTTCGTTCGTGTTCGTTCGCAACGCAAGGAGTTGAGCCGGGCTGAACTTTTTCGCTACGTTCGGGAACGACGGGAGCGACAGACCAATCACAGGTCGAGGAGAGCTCGGTCGCGCGCGTTGCATGCCGGTAGTGCCGGGCTCCTTCGATATGCAGACATGGCGTCGGTGGTGATCGTCGACATGGACGGCGTGGTGGAAGCTCATCGTTCCGCGTAAAAGCGCTATCCTTGACTGTAAATTTTCGTCGTGTGTCGTTATGATAACCCAGCACGTACTGGAAGGGAAGATCCACCTACTCGTGCAGCGATCTCGTGGCGGCACTCTCAAGACAGCAGAAACGCCCGTGCCGTCGTGTTTGTTTACTTCGACTACAGTGGTGCTTTCTTAGCATTTGTGTCCTCGAACATCGTCCGGATTTCTTTTTTGGCGCATTCCATGCGTGTGCTCAAGTTCAAGGTATTACTGGTGCGTACCGTATAAAGGATGCGAATTTTCACGCGTTTTCATCACCCGAGAAAGGTGATTAGTGTTAGCAATCCTGAACGCTCGCAATGTCTCGCTCGCAACGTCTATCTGATCACGAAATTATATTTCTACTTTGCTATATCTCTGCCAAGATTACATCGTCTTTTATAATCGTAGAAAAGGCGTGTGGCGAGATTTGTACTGTTGGCAAAGTCGTGTATTAAAGTCGTGATCGTTCAAGACGGCGTACTGCACCTTTTTTCTTTTTTAATGCACTACCCTGCAAGCGTTTCCTGAAAAATAAAAAAAAAAATTTTGTGGTCATAGAAGGCGGTCTGTCTATTTTGTGTTACGCAAGTGAGTGGCAGCGCGTCCCAACAGCTGACGGCGGCGGAGAGGCGATCGCCGTGCTGCCGACGCACTGCGCTTATTGCAGTGGTCGCAGAAGTGTACGCGAGGCGCAGAGCGGTCGTTCCGGTCACAACGGACGGACCCAGTCGTGGATAACGGGTTCGTTTCAGATGTTTGAACCAGCCTTTACACAGCTATTGTAGGCGCAAAGCAGATCTTCGTGACTGTACGCCGTAGCCGAAACCTCTGGCTGCTCCTGTGAGGACGGTGGACCTCGCGCGGGTCCGCCATATTTGTAAGCGTAGCTGGGCTGCTTACTATTGGCTAGGAGCAAGAGCTGAAGCTCGTTTCTCATTGGCTGTTGATTCGTTTGGTTGCATGTGGTTCCATGTGTGTGTACACGTCGCGTACAGTTGTCGTTGAAGTCGCAGCGGTTGCATTCGTTCTTAAGCATAGTGGTCGCTCTGAACGCAAATGTGTGAACGGGCCTTAAGTCGCGCGGGTCTCGTCGCTCTTTCGCGTTCGGTTTGGTTTACGGCCACGCCAAATTATGCGAGCGTTATCTGGTATATAGGCATGTGCCTGCTCGCGTACATTTCATGAAACCCACTACGGTCAGTCATGTTTGATGTATGACCTAACCCTATAGTAATATACAGGGTGTCACAAAAGAAAATTTACAAGGTCTTTTTTACCGCAAAAATAAACTAGGCATCGCCGAACGCTCATTCTCCGCCCAATTGTAGCACTAGAGGTCACAACCAGATGCCAAAGTTTCAGCCCGATCCGATAACCTAATGAAAAGTTATAACTGATTTTCTTAAAATTTCAATGGGAAAATGGCGGCCGACGGAGTTTTCGAACACATGGGGCTCTATGGCACCAGAAACCGAAAACGAGCAAAAATGGGCTCCATTTTCCCATTGAAATTTTCAGAAAATCACTTATAACTTTTGATTAAGTTATCGGATCGGGCTGAAACTTTGGCATCTGATTGTGACCTCTAGCTCTACCTTTGGGCGGAGAATGAGCGTTCGGCGATGCCTAGTTTATTTTTGCGGTTAAAAAGACTGTGTAAATTTTCTTTTGTGACACCCTGTACATGATGGACTGGTATGATGTCAGGAGGAGGTTTATGATATGGGGCGTTGGACTGATTGTTTGGTTTGCAAATCTCGATGCACTTTGAGCGCGACAAAATAGCTCACGGATAACGATGTGCCCATGACCTCGAACAAGCGTGGCCTTTCCTGTAAGGCTTTCTTTTTTTTTTTTTCATCCCACCCGTTGGTTTAAGCGTGATTATAATGCCATATTCGCGTAATTCCAACTATATACCCCATCTCGCAAACATCTGCAGACTGCAGTGCAAACGACGGCATAAGCAACGAGCGCGTGGCTTTGAAAAGAGCCTCCTATGCACGAGTTCTCGACTTCTCATACACATAAAAGCATTCTATTGGGCTAGGCTCACGCGCCCGTGCCTTTGTGTTTACTGCAGACATTTGTGAGATGGAGTAGAGACCTTTCCAACGTTTACAAAATCACAGTCCAGCGTGCGATCTTCACAGCCCGGCAAGTGCGTGTTCGTCGCTTCGGAAAGCGAGGAAAGCACGCACCATACGCACGAACACTCAAGATGGCACCGGCCACACGCTCTTTTTTTTTTTTTTTTGAGAGGTCTATACAACACTCCAATATTTACACTTCCTCAGCCCAGCGTGCGTTCTCCTCAGCCCTGCACGCGCATGTCCGTCGCATCGGAAAGCGAGCAACTAACCCACCACACGCACGAACACTGAGTGAGGATACTTCAACTTCCTCTGCTGCGAATACTTGAAAGGAAAAAAACATCTAGGACGGGTACGGAAACAGGACTTCTTTCATTGAGCAACAACATACAATGGCACAAAATATAAAAACCGCCCCACCCCCCTCCCAAAGGTTTCACCGTTCTCGAAGAAGGAAAGAAGGAAATTGTTAAAAAGGATAGGGAATTTACTATAAATAAAAAAAATTAAAAAGCGCCGGCGTCACGATGAGCTATCAGTTATCTAGTTATCTCTGGTGCAAGGAATTCAAAGTCTGTCATTGTCAGTGATAATGAAGGTGCAGAAATAATGTTGTTGAGAGTCACAAAGTGAAATGGGCTATAACTATAAAAGTTTAAAAAGCACTAGCGTCACGACAAGGTATCAGTAATCTAGTCATCTCTGGTGTTAGGAATTCGACCTCTGTAGCAATGGTGAGGATGCAGGCTAGCTGGTGTAAATTGAGCATAGTTGTAAACCGGAGACTGGGGATACGGACAAGGGACAAACACAGAACGACACGGACGAAGTCTCCAACGCAGCTCGTGTGTGTTCTGTGTTTGTCCCTTGTCCGTATCCCCAGTCTCGGGTTTACAACTATGCTCGACCTCTGTCTTTGCCAGTGATAATGAAGGTAAAGAAATGTTGTTTTTGACAGTTCCCATGGCGAATGATTCAATGATTTCTCTCCCAAATCTGTTGTTGTGCCCGCCCAGTATGAGTATCAGAGAAATAAGAAGTACAGTCATCGCACGTGCGGCTGTGAACGACGATTGGGTGAAAAGACTCATCTGAAGCCTTTGATGCTTCCAAGTTGTGTTCTCCGAGTCGATGGTCGACGCATCTCCCAGTTTGTTCGATGTACTGACTGCCGCAGCTTAGTGGAATTGAATAGACCTTTCTTTCTTCGCATTCTACGAACTTTTTGGCATGTTTTATATACATTGCACCCTCTGGGACTGCCGCTCCCATTAATCTTTTTACACATCTGTTTTAAGCGCGTACGACAGGACGACAGTTCAACACCATTGTGTTTTGTTTTTTTTTCCCCTCTCGTGTGGGAATTACGAGCCGGGGGAAACAATAACGCGGTTGCTCGTCCGAAAGCTGCGTTATTGTTCTGCTCGTCGAGCAGTGCGTGCCGTTCGCGCAAGTTGGTCTGCTTCTTGCGCAAGGGTTGCACTGACGTCAGAAAACGCCGAGCTCTGATTGGCTCTGATGGAAAGATAATGGGTAGACCTCAGTGTTAGCTTACCTTGAGGTCCACCCACTATTCTTCCAATCAAAGCCAATCAGAGCTCGGCGTCTTTCTGACGTCACCGCAACTTTTGCGCAAGAAGCAGACGAACTTGCTCTCCGCATAGCCGCAGTCCCACCACTGCTCATAGAGTACACCATACAAGAGACAGTCTGCAAACACGAGTCACCGCAATATCCGTGCATCGAATGCTGCGGGCCAAAGTTTTCTCTTCGAACTAATTGCTCTGCGGCATTCGAAGCAAGAATCTTGCGGTGAGTCGCGTTCAGATCTGTAGGCAGACTGTCGTTTGTATGATGTATCAGCAGTGTGAACCCCGTGTCACACGTGCGAAACACCGACCGCAAGTTTCACCCCATTGGGAAAGCACAAAAACAATTACACGCCATTGAAAAAAAATAAGGAAAAAAAAACGAGGGTGTTATTCGCACGTAAGTTGCGAATTGGGTTTTGTTAAACGCCCGTATATTTCGCGATTTCTGTACGATGAATACCCGGCTCGCTTAGTTCGTTTACAAAAGGTATGTGGAACGATTTTATCTTCTTCAAAATTTTATGTTTATGCGATTGACAGTTGCTGCCAAACAACGTAGGTTTCGTTCGAACAGTACAAGACTCAACAATGATAGCTTTGCAGCGCTAATCGAACGAACCAACGGGAATCGCTGTCATGTAAGTGTCAACGCATTCGTCATGAGCATGTCCGTGGTCACTAAAGTCGCAAGCCGAATTCTTTGTAAAAACGTAACCGCATGTTGTTGTTGTTGTTTTTACTGCTGTATTTTTTTTTTTTTTTTTATATTGGGATTGTTTGTGGATTTGAGAGTCCGTCGTCCAGATTTGACATCTGACCAAAATCTAGAGATGTTTGGGACATAACTTCGCCACTGCATGCAGAAAGGGAAGTGAAAATAAAACAAAAACGAAGAGCCGTCCTCGCTGTTCCAACGGCTTGTCGTCTCTTGAAGTGGTTCTGTCAGGGTACAGACTTCCGGCACGAAAATATCGGCGGGCAGAAGGAAATATTGAGTCGGTCTTGTCAATCAAAGTTGCGAGGCGTCGCCGCAGTAAAAGAGCTTATCACTTCCGACACGGTTGTCACCGTTGTCACTTTTACAGCGTCGTCCTAACTGGAGCGGAGACTGCAACCGGTCTGAGCACAATTGAATTTGTTGCGAACAAACTTTTTTTTCTCTTTTTTTCCCCCCTATATTGTTATAGCTTAAATCTACATATACCCTGTCATGCAAAGAACGCCTATGTCACTGGGCGCATCTCTGGGAGGAAATTCCGAAATTGTTTCCTATAGGGAAGGGGTCGGGTACAACCAACAACGCGGATTGTTTGTTGGGGCAGACAGATGGCTTTCCGAGCCTAAGTACACACTCGCAAGTTCGTTGTCTGGCTCTTAAAAACACTAAAAATTATATTTATATTGCGGTTTTGAAAACAACATAGGAAAGAATTAAACATAGAAGGAAAAAACGCAGACAGATGTGCTCTCCGTGTTCAGTCTTTCAAAGTTTAATTTTTTTTTAAAGTTTTTACACTATACCAAAGCGATCAGTTTGTCACAGCTCATCAATAGCTAAATAAGAACTGTGGAGCGATCAATCATATTGCTATAACTGCTGTATCATAGCGCTACGAGTGATACACGGATCGCCTATTTCGCAATTTTCAGTAACGTCATTTGGCAGAGCCTACGATACATACGTGACAATTTTCTTGACTCATCAAGAATACCTCTTATGAAGCAGATTTTTCAAAACTATCCCCTGTATTTATTTTATGGAGGCCTGGTCCTTAGAGAAAAGTAAGCACACCTGCGCTCTTCTTCAACATGTGAAACTGACTTTTGATGACGCCAGCGATCTTCATCAGTTCCGCATGTACGCAGACATGCTCATGTCATCGTGGAGATGCTAAAGTTTAATGAACTATATATTTTTAACAATACGTACACGACGCGTCAATAATGTTCGGTGAGCGTGACTAGATATTAAAGTACTCGATATGCTGTGATATCAAAGCTTCACCTCGCGGTTTGTCAGTAAGCACACTAAGCTCGTATCTCTAGCTGTAAATCATAATGAACCGTTCTGTGTTGTACAAAACAAGCGAAAAAAAGTGTCTCGAAAAGTGCCTACTTCAAATTTATTTAGAGCATTCGAAGTGGCTGACGTAATCAATGAAACTAGGTTAAATGTGTAATTGCTTTCAATTTCGCGTCGCCTCCTTTCGCGGGCATGAGAACTGAGTAAATAAGTTAAGTCGAGCGATTAGTTTTGCCTAATTAATTATGAAATTATTAATTGCCCCCTCCTTCCTGCTTCCCTTTAACAAAGAAGAAAACAGGCTGCAATTTCACGTTTTATTGAACCGTTCGTCGCGGGAATTTTACAGTGAATTTTCCGGAATATTTCAATGAGACTGTATATACACATTTTCAGCGCTTATAACTCAGAAGAAAAAAAAAGCGGAGTCACTGGGACTTATACGCATGCGCGACATCTGATACGCCGCGAAGCTACTGCGTATCCTCAAAGCTAGTTCCACAGCTAAGTAGACAAAGATGGCAGCGCACAGGAAGCGATTATTAAAGGGGTCTTTTATAGCATGGGTTCTCAAAAGGTTCCAAGGAACCCTGGGGTTCGCCAGAGAACATTCAGGGGTTCCCTAATCTCTCAACACTAAGCCTAGGCATTACAGAGAGAGGACGGTTTCGTCGAAATCGCAATGTCTGAGAGCCCCAGGTCTATAGTACCGTCACCGAGACTGCCCTAGCGTAATAGTAGTACCGAAGTCTCGTGGAACAAATTTTCACCTCAAAGCGGCCAAGACGAACGAAAGATTCGAAACCCGATCGAGTCCGTTAACCCACAGCAACCGCCTGTGTCAGAACGGCCCCTCTAACCAGACGTGTCCCTCCCCAGAAGACGTGGCCCAGATTCCGCGCTACTCACCCGTCGAAGCGGCGACGACGACGACGACGAGAAGGCAGATCGGGTGTGCGAGCAACGCCGTCATGGTCGCGCGTGTGGTGTTCGTCCTACTCTCTGTCCCTCCTGGGCAACCTTGCTCCTTCTCCGCTGGCGGCGACTAGGCTAACCGGGTTGAGCCCCCTCCACCCCTATATAGCACTGGCGACGCCATTTTAGCCACTCAAACAGGTCGCCCCCCCCCCCCCCCCCCCCTCTCCTCTACTGCCCACTCTTACGACTCGCGCGCGTGCATATAGTGACCGCCGCTTTGTGTGACCCCGCTGATGGCCACGTCTCAGCTGGCACGCATGTGGTATACATACGGAGTTCACGTGATGTCCGTCATCTTTTTGTCTCAATAGTTCGGGTTCCGTTAAGGCTCTTATACTTCGTGACATTGCGACCGGAGTAAAATGAGGGTATCTGCTTTGTTTACTCCCATGAGCTTGAGTAAATGCTTCGGGCTTGGGAGTTTAATGGGTATTTTAGCCTTTAAAAACACCGATCTGGGTAAATTTTTTCTGTACATTTTATTGTCCCCGACAGCTGAAGAAACGCAGGGTGTGGCGAGTGCCAAACATCTCATTATCATCTCATTGTAACTCTGCAGCCAATGAGATTGCCGCGTCAGCAGATAAGAATTCCAAAGAACCAATCACGAACCAAGAAACTTGAACGTGATAAGCCGAACCCTGCGTTTCCCAAGCTGTTAATGACTCAAGTGTTATCAAAAAGCACGACATGTATAAATAACGATTAGGCGTCCGGTATAAAATAGGAACGCAGAAGGTTATATACCGTATTTACTCGAGTAATAGCCGCACTGTTTATGAAGAAAACCTGAGGGTTCGCTTTTCCGCGGAGCACGCAGATTGCCAATCACCGCGATCGACAGCACGATTCGTGCTGCTTAGAGGGACAAAGATAACGCCGTCGTGCGAAGATACCATCTATGAAGATTGCATCTGTATGAAAAATCATGTTCTCGATCTGGTTATTCGCTATGTTATTTATGCGCAAAGCGATGATTGGCTGTATATGTGTTATGTGGGAAAGTAGGCGCAAGGTCTACGTTCATATATAGCGCGGCTACTACTCGAATAAATACGGTATATATATATATATATATATATATATATATATATAATGTGTAAGCGGGCTTAAGTACAAATAAATGATATTAGTTACTCATCAACTATTCTGGAGAAGTTTTTTTTTTTTTGTAAGGTTGCAAGATGAAAAACAAACTGATTTTATTTGTTTTCATTTTATATAAACTTGTTTTCGCGTATAGCCACCTTGATTAGAGCCCTTTTCCGATCCTTCAAGGTGCTCTCATTTTTGTACTAGTTGCTGACGGATATCAACTCCAAATCAGCAGAGTGCTGATCCTGATAAACGACATCTTTTCTGCCAAGCGAAATAATTATGCACCGACACGTCGAATGACAGTTGCAGAAGCCCTTCTGCTGAACAGTACAAGCAATAGCGTTGTCAAGTTTTTTTTTGTTTATTTATTTTTTTTTTTACTTTTAAGGGGGGGGGGGGGGGGGAGTTGAAGTGATAGAGCTCTGATCAAAACCACCTGTGTAGCTCTGAACCAAAACAAGTGGCACTTCCTTGTGATTGATGACATTTCCACGGTTGTTCATAATGCGTGTCAAAGTAGGACAGGGTGGCGTAAGACTGTGATCTGATCATGGTCGCATCAGACAGAATGTTGCGTTGTGGTCGCATTCACGTCTAATCGGCAGTTGAGTCCGGTTTGTATTATTATGCTTCTTGTGGTTTGGAGTCCGTAATAGTAAAGAGGGCATCCAAGTATTTGTGGTTATAACCTTGAAAATTAGGAGTTTGTTTTTCGATCAAACAAACGTTCTCTAAATCGGTACAGAGAGACCACGCTAAAGTCGTAAAAACAACATAGAGCATAGAGATGCAGCAAAACGCTTCATTAGAAAACCAAGTAAGTACATACGTTGATTCTTGCACATGCGGTTTCTCAACCATGAGCCCTCAATTATGAACACATTCGAACACAATCCCGGGTCCGGAAATAGACCAGACCCGCCTGTCTAGACAACAGCGGCTTGTGGAACCACCCCACGTGTTCACAACCCTGGTATTAATCGGGCAGACATCGGTCGGCAACCAGCGTAAGTGTCACATTAACCAATGTGACTCTAAATGAAATGTGACTGAATCCGAAGTGACAGTAGAGGTAGCTGGCCGCCGTCTTCGAAGGCGAGAGGCGCAAGAAAGTGACGCTCGTGCCCCATCAAGAGTTCCTGGACGCTATATGCGTTTCTGGGGAGAGTGGTTCGATGATGACCGTCCGGCAGCGTAGCGCGGGGGTGGGGTCTGCCGAGGGAAAAGCCATTTGAGCACGCTTTAATTGCTGGTCTGGGTGCAAAGTGATTCTGCAAGCTCCTGGAACGGTTTCCTCCAGAGCAGCTGCAGGTTGAGCTGCGCTGCGTGCGCTCCGACGAGCGCGGACACCTTTAGAAGTTTGCAAGTAGCCACGCTTCACGATCTGGCCACCGTGGATAGAAAATGTTTTGCATTAAAAGCCAGTTTGGAAACCGTGGGCACGCCTTAGCAAGACATGAACATAACACGGTCTACGCAGGCCAGCAGTGAGATGACACCTCCCAAAGGCCGTATTAGCAAACGTCTACAGACGTTTGCAAGCAACCAAGCGTCAAATTCTTGTTTGACCACAGTGGAAAATGGTTGGTTTAGGTGCCAGCCTGGCAACCATGGGCACGCCTGAGCAAAGCTTTACTATCAGACGATCTACACGCGCTATAGAAGAAGCAAGATGGCGGCACCCAGGGGTCGAGCTTACAAACTTCTGTACGCGAGACGCTGAAAAGAATTCGGTATTTTGGCACGCGAAATTGAGTGTTTTGGTTCCCACACTGATGTTCAATCGGGCCACGATCACGCCACGACAGGCTGTCCTGAACCTTCAGAAGTCGTTTGACGACGTGGTACGCAGTAATACAAAAGTCAGTTGAGTTCCGTGGGCTTTGGAGTGAGGGACTTTGAAACTCGCATACCCAAGTGACATCGATATATAATGTAGTTGTACTCTTGTTAGTGAGCGCGTTGGCAAAGATCTAAGTTTAGAAAGAATTCTATACGTAAAGACAGGAGACAAGCATTGAGATGCTTGTCTCCTGTCTTTGTGTTGTGTTGTCTTGTCTCCTGTCTTTACGTATATAATTCTTTCTAAACTTAGATAAATGTAGTTGTGTTGCTAAAAATGTTTTGAATGTTGGAGTATCCATGGGAAATTTTTAGGGCTGGGCATTTGGTCGATTAACCTACAGATTAATCGATTAATGCTTTAATCGCGATTAAGTTTTTAGCCAGTTAATCGATTACATTTCCACAGATAAAAATAAAGTAAAAATGCAACGCGTCTACCACGCAGACGTGGACGAGTACATCTGTATAGAGGTAAACTTAAGGTTATACGTGTCCCAGTTACTTCAACACCGTGCTAGTGTCTGTTTAGCGCAGCAGAGACTATAGTGAACAACTAAAGGAGTTCGCGATTGCCGGAGAATATCAACGAACCTTTTTGCCTTTGCGACTGAATTAATAATTTACGAGTGTGGGTGTCTTTCGACTGCTCTGAACTACACGTCAAGGTTGATTTAAAATCCGAAATTGCACTGCGCTGTTTACTACATATTCAGTAGAGGCAAAACATTTAATTTTTTTAAAACTATTATGCATGGGAACGAACGAAGCAGAGTAATCGATTAATTAATCGATTAAAATGTGGCGATTAATCGGGTTAAAAGTTTTAATCTTCGCTATGTCCTAGAAATTTTACGAAATTGTTTAGTGTCTGCTTCTGACATAAGAGTGATGGTCGCACTGAAGTTGATACATAGCACTGCTGTTGTTGAACTCCACGTTTTATGGGCGTTTGTTTGCTATAATTGTTGTTAGAAGGCTGAACCTACAACGTTTGCTTGGCAGCGTAATTTAAACGTTGTCTAGCAGTAGCGCGCGCCACGTTTTCCATGAAATAAGCTGTGTCACTGTTGTTCAGCAGTGGCAATAACAACGCTGTGGACTGTTGCCAGTTCAATGCTTCCTAGGGTATGGTTGGAGTATGCGCGTTGTGCGTAGGGTATGCGTACGGGGCCACCGCCAGAAAATGTTGGTAAATACGAAGCTGCGCAAAACTGTCATTGCCTGAAGATAAAAAAAAAGAAAACAGTACGTTGTGAACCTAACCAAGCAAAATTTGTTTCAATGTGTCTGTAAGTTTATTTTAAAAGAAATACAAGGATGTCAAACTCTGTTTTTGTGTTGACTCGCTACCTTGTGTTGTCCTAGTGTGTGTTAGGCGCTTGAGGGAAACTCAGAGGGCATGTTGAAGTGGTTTTGTTAGAGAATAAGAGCTACAATAAAGAGTGTATTAAAGAGCTCGACATTAGCTACTATCTCTAATGTGTAAATATTTCCTGGACTTTGATTGAAAATTACAAGATAACATTTTTATTACATTTAATATTGCGAGAAGATTTGAATATCTCGTAATGGAAAATAGGAAAACTACATAAATAATTCGGGGAGAATATTTCAAACAAGCCTGCAATATTTGAGATAATGGTGATTAGTTGGTATTTTACCAATTCACTAATTCCTACAAAGTTCCTCGCCTGCTCTAGGCGAGGATACTTGTAGTAATTCACAATTAATTGGACAATAACAGTAACGGCGATACAAAAAACACTTGACAAGACAAATGAACAAAAATAGCAATTGAATAGGAAAATAAATTGTAAATATTTTAAAGGAAGTGACTAGTATGTCGAATTTTCACCAATTCCCACTGAGGAGCAAAATTGGCTAGGTAGACCTGCCATGATAGCAGATAGGTTAAGGTGGCGTACGCCAAAAGCACTAAACGACATGAATATCACACCTTAAAACTCTATCAATTAACTCCCTTCCCCGAGCTCCATGTAACTTAGATTTAATTTCTGGCAAATCTTACGGAGTAGTAGTCGGAATTTCACGACATCCACGCTTCTGAAGACGTTCCTACGAAAAGTTTATCCTGAAATAACATTTGAACCAGATCCAAACTTCCCAGCTCCGATTTTTTTTTTTTTTTTACCTTATTAATTTTTGTTTTTTGTAGCCATCCTGCGATTTAACAGTTTTCCCTGAAATCCTGTTTGTTTTTAATTCGTACGTTTCGACGATTCACAATTTCTGCAAATTACAAATTTATTGCCAATTAATCGCAGAGCCGTTGCTGTTGTTGTTCTTGGCATTGTGCAACCTTTAGAAATGCCAATATCAGCGTTCTACAGTCGTGGCACGGCTCGAAACTACACTCAGAATTATGGTCGCGAAACATATCTTCCCGCACCCCCCGGGTCCCCCGTCCACCGGACCCGAACAAAGAAGCCGAACACGTCATCGCCCGTGCACACGCATACATCCCCGGCCCCCGACTTTGACATTGGAGATAGGGAGAGGGAGCCAGACGACCGTGGCTTCCCCAGGGCTCGGGGCCCCCATCGCCCGCCCCGCACCTTCCCCGGCCCCCCGGCCGGGGCTGCGTGTCGGAACCGGCCTCGTTGCCCGGCCGGGCACTGGTTCCCACGACGAAGAGGGCACCGTCTGCCCCAAACAGCCACCTCTCCCTTCTTCCAGCCCTCCCCACCCCACGCGCAGCCAGCCGATGCGCAACACACACAAACGCATTCCCCTTAAAAAAAAAAAAAAAAAAAAAGAAAGCAGCGACCCGGGTCTCTCGCCTGCCCGCGGCCGGGGCTGTACTCCGTTTCAACCACACGATGGACCGCGTCTGGAACGCTACGAGCCGGCGGAAACCAATCGTTTGCGTAGCGCAAGTTCGTCTGCTTCCCGCACAGGAGTTGTGATGATGTCAGAACGCTAAGCTCCTATTGGCTGATTGTGAAAACAAATTAGTGGGTAGACTTTAAGGCATTTAGCATGGAGGTCTACACACTATCCTTTCAATTAAAGCCAATCAGAGCCCGCGGCGACGTTCTGACGTCACCGCAATTCCTGCGCCAGAGGCAGACGAACTTGCTCCACGAGATGTTTCGAGACAGTCTGCAAACGCTGTCTGAGGCGTTATGGCGGTCCTGCCACGTCGGTTCCCATATGTGACGTCACTGTCAGACTTGGCCTTGCTACGACGTCACGAGTTGTGATCCTGACTACTTATCACACCGTCAATCGCTCACCACGTCGATTTCGATGGCGTGTGTAAAAAGCACGGAGGAAGCTCGGAGGAGCCGTATTCGCACCGTGAAGGTTGGCGGCCTGAATTACACAGTTATTTCCGTCGATGAATGGGGAATTATAATTAGGGTGACCATATTCCTCAGGTAGAAAACGGAACACTCTGGTTTTTTTTTTTTTTGGTTTTTTTAAAGCGGGGGGGGGGGGGGGGGGTGATTAAAACGTGGAATTGTGTTACCATGAGCAGATTGTTCCGGAGTCGTACAAGTGACTTTCTTCGTCCCTTTTACACACTGTTTTATTGTTTTAAAACGGGACTCTCCTGCCGAAAACGGGACGTCTGGTCCCCTTATTATAATCCTTTTTTAATAGGTCACAGTCAGTGTTTGGCCAATCGTGGGAAGCCGACCCCAGCAACGCATTGGCCAATTGTCGAGTAGCCGCGTAGCGTCCGCAGCAGTCCATCGTGAGAGCGTGTAGCAAAGTGAAGAACCCCCCCCCCCAATCCGACAGCTCCCGGTCTTCTAAGCCGCGGCTCGTTTCGTGATGGTGTGAGTCACCCGCGCTTGGGGCTCGGGTCGCATCTCCCCGAGGTCCCCCTGCGGTGTGGTCAGTCAGTGGGCGGCGCGGGGATCGGGAGTCGGAGGGGATTCACGGAGTGCGACATTCAACGAGGTGCTCGGCTCCGAAAAAAACTCTTCTTTTGCACGCGCAACTCTTGTTATATACTCACTGGCAGTTTAAGAAACTCGGGGCTTGTCCCGAGTATTTCTTTATCGCCCCGCGGCCAATCAGACTGCAACATTGTCCGGTAAGAAAACCGAAGGACCAATCACGAAGCAAGATGAGTGTACATGATAGAAGCCACGCCCAGCGTTTCTTGGGCTGTCGGTTGCTCTATAGACCATTCCAAGGATTGACTTCTGCGCGCTTCCGTCTTTGTCTACTGGGGTGTCGAAGGCGTTTTGAGCATGCGCAGTAAGGCTCTCTTCTACGAAATATTGCCGCGCGCGCGTGGCGGAGTTGGCAACGGACAAGGCTGTCACGCCGAGGAGCGCGGGGTTCGAACCTGCACAATGGCGGACTAAAGCCGCAAAGTCACGGCACACTCTATGCGTTTGGTTGAAGCAGAAGAAAAAACAGACCCACAGAAAAAGGCGATGAGCGCAGTGACGTTGCAATTTCGACGCTGTTTGATTGGCTCGTCTACTCCTAGCACTGACTGCGCTCTGACGTTCGATATCTTATGGAATGACTTGCACGTGTCACGATGTGTGTTGTTCCGCCATTGTGCAGGGGTTCCGACCTTCAGATAATCGGCACGGGAATTTCGAAAGGGGTCTATTCTGGGAAGGTCATGCTCTCAGCTGTCATCGTCTGTTGTTCTGGTTCAGAAAGTACCGCCTGAGGACAGTCGTCATTCCGTCGCCGACGCAAGATGCTAGCACCTTTGCAGGCACAAATTCGCCTCATTAAACATTTATTTTAAGCTCCATACGACTAACACTTTACATCTGTGACAATATCACGCGCCACGCATACGTCGATAGGCCAGTAACTGAAATAAATGTTTTGTTCTTTTTTAGCTGAGTCATAGGCGTTGGGAAAGTGCAAAGCAGGCGAGTCTTTAATTTTGCGTTGACCCCGAGCTCAACCAGGGGCTTAAGTAAACTATTTGCAGACGAAGGAGGTTCTAGAAGCTAATTTCAGATATGTTTTATTTTTTTATCGTTAATTGAGTACGAATTAGTCGGCTACAGTTTAAATCGAGTGACCAACATCCCCATTTATTTATAACACATTGAAGAAGGCCGGATATGTTAATCCTTTTGTCGGCCGGACTAAAGGTGCAGCTTCAGGCGGAGTCGCACCTGCAAGCCACGCCGCAGCGCGACCACTCGATCAATGTCACCAATAAACATATTTCTCGCATACGTCGCGATATTTTATTTATTCAATGAGTAAGCTCACTCAACAAAAACAAATGTTACTTTTTAAGTGCACTGGTTTGTCGTTAGCAAAAAGATCCCCCCCCCCCCCTCTCCCCAAACGCATGCAGAATTCATTTCAGAAATCAAATTTATATTAAGAACGCGTTTTTCTTTCTCGTTTTTTTTAGTGAGGATGCGTTTTAGAAGGGAGGAAACTGATTAGGATAGATAACTGGGCAAGTTGGTAAGAGTTCATGTTCAAAAAAAAGCGCGACTGGGACAAGGACAAAAAGACGAAGAGCGCTTGTCTTGTGTTCAGTTCGTCTTTTTGTCCTTGTCCCAGTCGCGCTTTTTTTTTTTTTCAGCAAGAAGGGAAGATTTTCGCTATTGCTCAAGCAAGTCCAAAAGGTGCTGTTGACTGTTACATGTTGAATTGGGACTGGGGAATAATTAATCACTATATCAGCAGCAGCATCAGAACATCAACGTTCTGTGTTGTCCAGTCCCCTACTTTCTCCTCGTCTCAAGCTCTACCATGTTTCTGGACACCGAGAACCAACTCGCCCAACTATTTGCACTGATCATCTAAACTTGCTTTATATTATAAAATAAAATTTTCTCTCAGTTAATAAGTTGCTAGTGTATATTTTTAGAACATCATTACATCAAAAGGAAAAAGGGCGCAATTAACTCATCTGTCTCGTTTTTCATTGAAATATCATTTGGTAGATGAAGTATTGAAATAAATATAATCACACTAGCTTCCTTGCATACGTTTCATGTCTCATTTATTGTTGTAATATCATACCGCATTAAACGCGCCACAAATTTTCATCAGCTGGTATGTAGCTTCTGTAACACCGCACTGTGTATACCTTCTTTCCCTCCCGTTCTGACGGAAGAGAAAAAAAATTGGTCAAGACTCGAGAGGAGAGCACTGCACGGTCCGGCCGGGACAGCCCGAAAGTCCGAGACCGGCCCGGCACGCGGGCCGGGCTCTGGCTTGAACAAAACGTTTTTCGGGCCGTGACTGGGCAGTCGTGTGCCGCGAATCCTAAATAGTTGATAAAAAAATAATTGGGCTCATTGATCTTTTAGGTTCAATAAAAACAAACAAGCAAAGTAAAAAATCACTGCAACGCCGTTAAAAAAAAAAAAAAAGACGTTTTGCATTTGGAAAGCTTTCACTGTGGATAAGAGGAAACGTATGGATTCCACCAGCGTAGTGGGAAAGTGCGGTCAAGAAAACGAGGGCACATCAGTTGCGGGGTACAGCATGAGTGTCTTTTTCCTCTGCATTTCAAAAAAAAAAAAAGAGACGTGAGTTTGATTTTGTATTTTGTGCAGGGAGTCTTACTATGCCACCAAAGATAAGCTAACTAAAGATAATTTTATGCTTATACAGCCTTTTGAAGATGCACTAGCATGATTGTGATTGTTTCTTCACAAAAAACACGTAGAGAGGAAAGTTCTCTGTGAAACGAATTGAACGAAAAGTCCAAAATATCTCCAAGAAATGCATAAATAAAATATTGGCCACTTTTGTTTTTTCTCAAAATCACTTATGGACTGCATATTTCGCCCATATTCTCAAAAATACATCGTGTAAGTCGGGATATTTATCGTGTCAAAAAAAAAAAAAGCTCGGTCCAAGTTTAAAAGAAATGTAAATCAAATATGCTCGCTTTATGATTAAACAGTTTTTAGGTTAAAGCCCGCAGACTTTTTCGGGTTCATCTCTATAATCTGTCAGGCTCGGACCGGGCTCAGGCTATTATTTAAAAAAAAAAAAAAAATTTGTCGGGCTCGGTTCGAGCTCAAGCTTTTGTCTAAAAATTATGCCGGGCCTGGTAGAGCCGAGCCTTGAAATTAAAGATTCTGTCGGGCTCGGGCCAGGCCCGGGCCTTGCCTCTACCGGGCCGGGTCGGGCCTAGAAATTCCGGCCCGTGCAGTGCTCCACTCAAGAGACTCCTTCACCTCCTCACCTTCCTCTTCTCCACTAGATAAAAAAAGAGCAGAGGTTAGGTTAAAAGACGGTAATCGCCGGAGTTCATTTGTTACGTTCTATTGTCTCAACCATTGAGTAATGCCTTAGCACTTAGCACCCATACCATAAAGTGGTGTCTCGCTAATTGTGTGCACAAAAATAGAGCACGTTAATGTAAACATGTTCGCGCTACAAGCAACGAGATCGAGAGGGGGCTCTCTTTCCTACCACCCTGGGCTAGAGCTAGAGGAAGGGAAGGGAGAGGGGGGTTGAGGGGCGAAGCTGTCGCGCATCATGACGACCCGCTGCTGGCCAATCTCACTTCCCAAAGCAGGGCCAAAGTCCACAACAGAGGAAAAGACCCCCTCCGAGCACTCCCCGAGTCCCGGCCTGATTCACCACCCCCCCGAAAAAGGGGGAAGGAAGTCCGGGGAGGGGGCGAAAAGAAGAGAAGGGGGGCCCCGTCCCCGCCGCTGCGCTGCCCGCCGCCCCGCGAACCCAACCAAAAAGGGGGGGCGAACCCCCCCCCCCCCCCCTCATCCGCCCAAGCCTCGGCCCCATCCATTGCTGCGGCCCTCTTCTCGCGATCCCCGTCGGGCGTCGTCCGTTGGAAGTGGGGGACGTTCCGCCAATGAACGCGAACCACCCAGGCTTCCCCCCAACCCCCCCCCCCCCCCCCCTTGCGGGCACGTCGTTTTGAAAACCGGGGCCTGCTGCCCTCGACTGGCTTCCCCAGCTGCCGCCCTGTCGGGGTCTCCTACTCGTGGCCAGATTGCCAGGAACGGTCGCCGCACCGACAACACGCGGTTTTTGGCAGCGACTCGTTAGATTTCATCGCTGGACCTGCGTATTTTTATCGGCCTTGGGCTAGTGCTAGTCATTCCACCGCTAGTTCGTCGCGCCTTCCTTTATTTTGTGTTTGTTTAACGTGCAAGAAGTGTGACAGAGGGTGACGTCTGCTGCTCGGCGACGGGACCCGGAATGACTGTGCGATTCTTCGTGTTTTCCAACTCTCTGGGACTGGTTATCTGCGCGACATCGTAGCTGATTGCAAGGACACAACTGGATTATCAGCGCTGAGCAACCACAGTGGGTTTTCCTTTTTGCGCAGAGAGACGCCGTATTTTTCCGCTGCCAGTCTCGCTGCATTCTGTCTTCAAGCCTCGTCGCCGCCGATTCTTCGTGCGTATTGAAGATAGTAATTACTCCCTGGTGCGGTGATACATACAGTGAACGTTCCCAGCTGACAATATTTGCGTCCTTTAGAAGAGACAAAGCGTTCTTCCTTCTGCACGCGGAGGGCAGCATATTACCCTCGTGACTGGATATACTGTCCCTCACAACGTCGCCGACGTCGGGAAGAACTGCCATGGACAACGCCATCAGGGCGAGCATCTGGACTCGGCAAGAGACGAACCTCCTGCTCGACCTCTGGGAGCAGGAGACGCGGCGACAGAACCTGGACGGCACCGCCCGCAACTACAAGGTCCACCAGAGGATCTCCCAGGTCCTGGTGACAAAGGGCTACTGTCGGTCACCCATGCAGGTCCGCGAGCGACTCAAGCGCCTCCGCCGCGAGTTCCGCGAGTCTCGGAGGTGCGAGTACTACGACCGCGTGGCGGCCATCATGGCGAGCAAGGCCGAGAGCAACGGTGACGTCATGGCGCATGACGGCGCCGATATGGGCGCCAACGGAACGATCCCCGAAGGTCGGTTGACAATCGACGATGACATGGGTGAGTGGGCGATCGTTTCCTTTCGCCTTTCTTTTGCAGCGTGGGCGTTGTTAAGGTAGCGGAAGGCGCGAAGTCGTGTAATGAAGCTGTCGTGATCCGCGCTTGCCTTGTGCGTGACGTCGGTTAGGCAATGAAGGTGATTTGGAGTACCTTCTCGGAATTACGACCACGACGACCGTGTTGATCGGGTAGATCGAAATTTGAGAACATGAAACGAACGAAAATGATGGGGGCTTCAGGGACTTCCGTGTGCTAATAGTGGTTGCCTGACAATCTGACATCAGAACTTCGAAGTTTCAAGGAACGTGTTTTACTGTGCACGAATTTGTCGTGTTATGTCTCAAGGGTGGGGCGTAACGGGCAATGAGAACAACAGAAACACTGTAGGCTGTATTCGTGAGGCTGAAACTTCTATGCCTCTAAGAAAAGGGCACGAAAGCGAAAATCTTTTTCTTTGGCAAAGTGACGCAAATAAAAGTATGAAAACTTTAAAAAAAAAAGTTCGCTTTTGCCGATTGTTTAATTATCAAAAACGTCGCCCGGTCAACACCTGTAAATAAAATTGAAAGAGAAAAAAAAAAACCTGCGCAATGTTAATAACAGTTTCAATATTTTCTACCAATTGGTTTATTGAGGTCATACTGACATTGCAACTAGAGCGGCATTTTTATATATTTTCGTTACAGTGCTATGAACCGTGACCGTTAATTAGACCAAACACAGTAAATAATTAAAATTTGAGACGAGGAGGCAAAAGAGGAGTCAGATGGTCGGTTCACCAAGAAACAACAATTAAACCAGAGACAATGTAAGCAATACACATCTCTACCGACAAAGAAAGGTTTTAAAGGCCAAGCGTTCGCCATAAGGGTTATGAGACTAATAAAAAGAAAATGCGAATTTTTAGTGTGATAGGAAAGTCGAAAGTAAGACAGATGGCAGCGGCGTCTCTTAATTTAAACGCTTCGCAACGTCAGATAAAGCAAGTGAAGCCTTGTGCCCAGGTTCTCAACAACGACATTATTTATTCTAGTTATTTAGAACAACACGGCGCGTCTGTAATAAAAGCGGTGAACTGGCGTATAGAAGTAAGCGAGCTGAAGTTTTAGATTGGTTAATATGTGTATAGTACAATAGCGCTGTGTTCTGATTGTTTGTGTTTATTCTGAAATGTCGTCACGACGTCATATCGTAAAGTGACGTGATTCAATCTTAATTCGGGAAAATATTACACTATAGCTGAGCGTGACGTCTCTATGGTCTTTCATTCCCCCTTTCAGGCGACAGTCTAAAAGGCGAAGATTTTTCACAGACAAATTCTGAAAACGAAACGGGTAAGTTTTCTTATCTTTTTACCTTGAAATAGTTACACCGACCGTTCTTCCTACCGCTTCATAAAAGTATTCAGCCAGTGTTCATTATCACACCGTTTTATTTTGGCGGGACTGCTGCAGAGCCTCCGAGCCCGTTGAGCTAGTCATGCATTCTAAAACTTCAGTGCTGTCTCCATCAGGTCGGCCACAACCACCAACGCTTTGTGAAAGCCCAGCTGACCCTTTACAAAAATGCACTCCATCTTGCAGGCGCGCCGTGCCAGTTGACCAAGGTCGCCGCAAGTTTTAGCCATGCGCTCTTAGCACGAAATTGTACATGAGATGTGCGTGTGGGGCGCTTGTCTTTGTGATTGGGTCCAGTCGCACACAACGGGCTTGAAGCGACAACTAAAGGCGCATTCCCACCGGCGATGTAAGCAGTCGCGCGATGCGACTAGATCGCATCGCAAAAAAATTATATGGTCACACTTCACTGCACGATGAGCCAGTCCAACGCCTTCGTTGGCGAGTCGTTTCTCGAAAACTCTCGCTCCGAACGCCGTTGATTGGCTCAGCCGCTCTGCGACTAGATCGCATCGCAAAAAAGTCGGGTCCAGTAGCGACTGCTCGAATCGCGTCGCTTTTTGCCCGCGATTGTCGCTTTCGCGATGAAAGTTATCGCGCGACTATAGATCGCATCGCCGGTGGGAACGCGCCTTAAGACGTGCTGCTTGAAGGAGTTTTTTTGAAACCCTTACTTTGGGGAAAATAGTACAGATGTACTGCCGCTCGATCGGAGAGGGGATCGAGGGGTCTTGACAGGTGTACACTATAGTAGCATGTAGTAGTGAAACACGTTTATTAGAGCGCGTCGATGTCTACGAGGCCTGGACGTCCTGCATGGAAACACACATATATATGTAAGTTAAGCTGACGAAGAAGGAACCTCCTTCGAAACGCCCCAAGTATTTTTACAATTAAATCAACTTCAAGTTCGTCTGTTCCTGGCTTGCTTGTACTTTTTATATACATATATTGCAACGATGGAATGTTACAGTGAGAATGGGTTTATTATTTACAGTCTGTTGAAGATGGCCGTGGGAAGATCAGCCTGCTTTTTGTTCCAAACCCATTCTTCCTCCGTTAAAGACCGACGTACACTTCGCGCTTTCCACTTTTGCCCGCCTCATTCTTTCCTATATCCTCTCCACCTTTTACCTAGCTCCAACTTGACTCCCCTTGCAGCTTAGGAGAGTGGGAGCGCCAAGAGGATAATCTCCCTTGCTAGAAAAAACGAGTTTGTACGTTGGCCTTTAAGGATCTGCCGTCGCTAGCAGACCCGCGAATATTATCATCTTTATCACAATATATAGCGGGTGTTTCAGCGAAGACCGACAAAAATTACTACAATTAGTGTATTCGAGGTAAAAGAATAATTTTTTCTAGACCGCATTGTTCATGGTAGCGGACGTCAGAAAATGCGCAGTATAGTTACTAATTAGTTTGCTAGTTAATTAAAACTTACTAATTAACTTTGTAAGTAGTGAAAATAGACATATGGTTCCAATTAAAAAAATTGCTGAGCGTCATCGAAAACCACTAAATCAGTCATTTTCCGAAAGACTTCGAGCGCGTGAGAAGTGTAGTAGTGCGCTAAAGTTACCACTCGTGGAGCAGGTACAAGGCTAGCGGTTGCGATAAAGCGCACGCGCGATTTTTCCGTCTCTCCCTCTCTGATCGGAGACCAAACCTTGTACCTCCATGAGTGGTAACTTCAGCGCACTACGCTTCCCACGTGCTCAGTCTTTCTGAAAATTGATTAGTGGTTTTCAATGACGCTCACCAAGTTTCTAATTGGAACCATATGTATGTTTTCACTAGCTAAAAGGTTTATTTAGTATTTTAATTAATTAGCGAAGTAATTAGTAAGTATCGCGCATCTTCTGACGTCCACTACCACGAGTGATGCGGTCCCGAGGAAATTCTTTTTACCTCAAATACACTAATCATGTGATTTTTTGTCAGGCTTCAATGAAACGCCCGATATACTAAATATATAGAACAATACAGGGGGAAAGTCAGACGTGTACCTCCAGGCCCGTCACAAATTAAAAAGTCCTAGATAAGCACTTCTTATGAGTTGTGAATGCGAAAGCATGCCACCTGCGACGTAGTGCTTCCTCCTCGCGTTGTCGAAGGGCCTTGTTCTCTTGCCGCCTGAGTCACTTTGAATCGCGATCCGCTTGCGCCTCGCGCTTTCGAAAGGCTTTGCAGCTGCCTCGTTGCGCCGCTGCTCGTTCCGCCCGCCGTGTATTCGGAGACTTGACAACGATGGTGGATTTCGCCGCCTGCCTCCTCCCTCGTTGTAACGCGTTATTCCGCTCCCTTAGTTCGTCTGCAGTGTACTTGCGTGGACGGGCAGGTTTCGCTACTGCCGAGGTTGTTGCCGCCGACGATGTAGATGCTTGAGGCGCCGCCATGTTTGTCGGCGTCGAGAGGAGTAGAAGCGGTCGAGCGCGCCCAGCCAGCCCAGCGCGCCACC
Organism: Ixodes persulcatus; assembly: GCA_013358835.2. NCBI lineage: Eukaryota > Metazoa > Arthropoda > Arachnida > Ixodida > Ixodidae > Ixodes > Ixodes persulcatus. The sequence goes on from JABSTQ010009939.1 coordinate 55,081, forward strand.
ATGTTTCTTTTACCGGCGCCACCGGCGCGCTGCCAGATGGATGGATGGATGAATACGGCTCAGCCCTTTGGATCGGGCGGTAGCTTACGCCACCTAGCCATTTTGTCTTACCCTTTAAGCTTAGAATATTTAAATGTGAAAACTATATTCACTCCGCACTGAAAAGAAAGTGCGCGCCGGCAAGCCCCATGGCGCTGCCGGCGCGGGCCCGCAGCGCCATGGGGTGGCGTTCCTTGAAACTATGACGCGCGCCAGCCATTGGGAGCCTATCCATCAAATCGCTGCTACAGACGACAGGCTTCGCTTCATTGGGTCAGGGGAATTTGGGTGGCGTTTGGCGCGCGGCTTCAAAAGCTGATAACGCCGGTTCGCTCCGTGGGACAGTTAATGCTTTCGCATTAAAACACTGGCTAGGTGGAGCAAGCCACTACCCGATTGCAAGGGTTCGGTCCTTTTCCTCATCCCATCCATTGGAGAAAAAGAATGTGTTTGTTCTCAATGCAGACTATCCCGAAGAGAGACACAGCACGAATGGCGTGTCTCGCGAGGAAGAGTCCGTCCTTCTGCAGCGGAGGACAGTCCAGCTACTCTCGGCGCTGGTCGAGGGCCAACGCAGGACTCAGAAGTCCACGGTGTGCTTCCAGCGCCAGATGCTGCAGAACATGCACGTCATGGCCACGTCCATGCAGACGGTGGCGGGCGCCCTGGCGAGGGCCTGTCTGTACATGCCACCGCCCGAGAGGGGACCAGATGGAGGCTGTAGTCCTTCGTACGCGGCCAGTCTTCTAGAACATGATGACCTTACGGAATCCCGCGACGGCGACAGCCCTCAACCTCGAAGTTACGTTAAGGACGAGCCTTCCGACTAGATGTTGACGCATCTGTGTTTCACTGATACGGGTCCAAATGGTCTTGCCAAAGAGTATTCTGAGGATTGTTCGTGTAAGGACGCGTTATAGAGGATTGCTCGCGTGGACGTATTACCATAACGTACACCATTAATGGTGCGTCTTACTATAAGACACACCGTTGATAACGCATTTAGTAGATCGTTCCGATCACTCTAGCATCACCCGACACTTTGACGATGCCTTTGTGCACGCATTGTATTGTTATCGAATGTACCGGAACGATCTACTAAATCCCTAATGTCCGCCTACCTGAAAAAAAAAAAAGAAGAAACTATGTCAAGGCATATCTATTTTTTTTTTATCCAAGTCGTGGATATGAGCTGCCTTACACTACCTTTCGCAAGGATTAATCATAAGTGAATTCGTGCTCGGCGTAATTGTAACAATTACCCCGAGCACGAGTTCGCTCATGATTAAGTCTTGCAAAGGTGTTGTAAGGCAGCTCATTTCCACAACTTTAATAAAAAAAAAAATATGCCTTAGAATTTTTTTCTTTAGATCTGTTGGGAGCGCACGTTGGAGTTTGTGCAATGCACATTCGCCTTACCTTAAATAGTACAAATCCTACACCAACGAACATGAATGCACGCTTGACTTCAAAAGTGTGCAGTTGTCACCGTTTTAAAAGTTTGGATGGTGCATCATTCAATGTGGTGCCCCTCAACAAGTTGTTTCCCAAGTTTGTCCTGTATTTTACTCTCGATTTTGTTTTCTGACCACCAAAACTAATAGGGACATCAAACTGAAAATTTACTCGACCTGGATTACTATATTATAATGTTAAGCAATCTGTATTAAAAAAACTCCAGTATAATTATGAAGATACGCTAATTCTGTGATTCGCGTGATTTGAAGTTATACATTACAAATATCGTGACCGACAAACTCTGCCCCAAATAAAACCCCAATCAGTCAGCCTCATGGAAGATGCCGCCACAGCGAACCCATGTTTGTGGTGATTGGTTTGGAGGTCATTTTGCTGATGCCTGGTAGCATCGTCAGCGTTGCGTATGTCCTTGTCATTGTGCCTGAGCTTAATCTTCCTAGGTTGATTCCACGGTATTGTCTTCAATATGCATACATGAATACAGATGGTTGATTCTATAAAACGTATTAGAATCTACTTACGACCGGACGTTTCCTGATAAGAGTCAGCTGGAATTACAAATGAACTGATCAATAAAAGAATCGTTCAATTCCACTGGAATCTTTTTATTGTACCTTTGGTACGGTCTCACCGGGATTTGGTCTGTGCCGTCGGGGCGGTGGATAAGACCCGAGTACAATGATTGAAGGGCACGCGTATGTACAAGATGCCTTCAGTAACAACTCAACATTGGTATCTGTACGAACTCCAAATGAGCCGCGCTTTTTGTACAACGACGGTGGAAGTTTCTGTACACTTTGACTACGAAAACTATATACAACCCGGCAACACTGGTCGTTCTCATGGCTGCTGAAAAAAAGCACTTATTTTGTCCCAAGGTGGCTTCATATATTTCCCACTATAGTGTGCTGTAACATCTGCGTTCTAGGTGCAAATTATTATTATTTCTTTCTTTGCGGAACAGGTTGCTACATCTACGCAAACCAAGATGTATACGTGATTACACAATCAATCTTTCGCAGTGTTCACCGATGACTCGGAAATCGATGGGCCCTCGTAACCATGTTGCTCTCGTGACTCCTTTCACTCGTGCTATCTTCGAAGAAAACATCCAGCCATGCCAATCGGAAGCGCCTTGTATCTCTTCCTTTTGTTCGTAATGTTTGTCCTGTGTTGATGAGTGCCAAGTACTGTACTAAAGCCGCATTCGCACTACTCGTACACCGCACTAGATACACGAAGTTTCTGTTCAGTCACGATGACAAAGTTATCTGCGGACACACCACAAGCATGGTCGAAGGCTTCATACACATGTGTGTTTCGAACTTGTCTTCAGACAGTATTGGTATTACCGATGTGACAGGGTCGTCGTACAAGGAAGAAACGCGCCTCAGTCGGGGTCTGCAGACTGTAGTTTGTGCGACGTATTTGCAGTGTAACTCCTGCTTAAGAAAACTTTAAACACTCCAATTATTTGCCCATGTCCTGTTTCTTCGCAACAGTTGGTGTGCCGCTTGAATACCGGAGGTGCCAGCGAGCGAGCCGTTCGCATATCTGGTCTATGGGAGGCCCGTATTTTGGTAACCAGCTTTTACACCGCGGCGGCAATTAGGTTGAGTATAACGCGAGCGCCCTCCTCTCCGCAAACAAAGCGCGAGCTTCTTAATGTGTGTACTTTTATTTACTGCTATACTGTGCGATTTATACGCACAATATATCTATTGAGAAAAAGAAAGACACGAGTTCACTCCAATGGAATCTGTGACCTCTGAAATCTCGGCGTAACCAAATAGAGGTGGTTGAAGTATATGCAGAGTAGCGCCAATGGGAGATGAGAATGCATCACGCAAACTAATGCCCGATTCAGACAATTGTATTGTTTGCGTTCAGAACGACGGAAACAATAGCAACTTTATAGTCCCCGGGACAACTGTTTGCAGTATATGCAACGTGACAAGCAATGGAAAAATTCAATTTCTCAAGCAATCAGAAGTCAGGCTTGTCCTTGTCGTTACTCATTTTAGTTGCTCTGGACGTGACAGAAGCTGATGTCTGAACCAACCTTTAGTGTTCGAACTTATGTCACTATCGGGCACGTCACCTACTGGTCTGGTGCAAGAAGTGTCATTGCCAGGACGTCATGACCTTAAACGGTCTTTGACAATCACACCGAATGGTCACATTGTACCGGTCACTTCCCCTACCGGCCTGGTGCAAGTTATGTCCTGCACCGACATCATGACCCTGAACAGTTTGTAATCACACCTTATGACTGACGCCACTTTGTAACGGATTCGCACCCCTACCGGCCTGGTGCAAGGAATGTCCTGCCACGACCTCGCGATCTCCAATGGTCTGTGGATGTGTTGGGCCGAATGACTGATGGCACTTCGTACCGGGGACATACCTGTACGGGCCGGGTGCAAGAAGTGTCCTTGACACGCCCTTATGATCTTGGAACTGTTTGTGACTAGCAACGAATCACTGACAGCCACAGCATACCGGCTTGGTAAAAGTCATGACCTACCATGACCTCGCGACATTGAATAGTCTGCGATTATCACACTATATGACTGCCGCCACATCGTACCAGGCACGTTCCCCTACCGGCCTGGAGCAAGCAGTGCCCTTGCCGCGACCTTGTGACCTTGATTAGTCTGTGACAATCACACTGGATGACTGACGCCACATCGTACGAAATTTTCGCGTTATTTACACTAAATCGCCAAGACCGTTGCGATTTCATCGCGGTAACGTCGCTATCGCTTCACGATGACGTTGAGTGAGATGCCGTCGTTGGCGGCGACCTCGGCAAAGTCCAGGTAAGGGTCGTTGTTGTTGTTGCCACTGCCGTAGGGCCCCTCGCAGTTTCTGCTGCTGGACTGGGTGCTGCTGCTGCTGTCCTCTTTGGACCAGTCTTGCTCGGTGGCAGACGAGAAGACGACGAAGATGAGGGCACCCAGGAACTGCAGGCCTCCACTGATCACGCTTACGGCGTACAGCGGCGTCATGTGGTCGTGGCGAATCTTCTGTGGGAGGACATTACAAGCCTCTTGAGGAACTCGGACATGTGATGGATTCTTATTTGCAGAAAAGCTGGTGGAGTATGTCCCGGAAACATTCACGACATTTTTCGATTGTTTGTTGATCACTGCCTTCCACAATGTACTAGGATTCATACATAGAAGACAATTTTTTAAAGACAACAATACATTGCCCGAGGGGGCATATCTAAATGCTACGAATACTTGACGAGGCCATGACACCCCTTTGACTAAGGCAGCATATCAATACATGTAAATGTAACTAAGATACACTGTAAAATAGATGTAGGCAGTCACACTACGACCATTTGCTTGGTTCAAATCGAACCACTAATCTCGTTGTATGTAACAGAAATAATAAAGCGTATGTAATTTGTTTGGGGATGTCTGTATCGGAGAAACCGAAAATTCGTAATGCAGGCCATGAAAAGCATGGTCGTGGTCATTGTCCAGTTGTGACTGAGCGTCTGAAATGAAAATATCACCAATTTACGTTACAGGCTTTATTAAAAGACGTCAAACCAAGAAAAGCTATTATCAATAAAATAAAAAGTGAATAGACACTAAGGAGTTTCTCCTGGGTTAGGCTGGAGGCAAGAAATGTTTTCAATTACAAGAAAGCACCACAAAACAAAACTTATTTTTCGCACTCACGGCCCGTTATCTAGTTGATAGTGGACGCTTTGGAAAAAGAGAACACGTTTCTCCAACCTAGGTAAACTGCAAGTTCTTGTAAACACGGGTAGTCTACCTTACGATATATTGCCGATGGGTTTGATTATGTGTGATTGTCAGGATTCTAGCCCTCATAGCACACGTGGATCCCCTGATCTTCTGACCCGCACAGTGATGTCTCGTTGATGTAGCCACGCTGCCCCTCCCCCTCAAAAAAAAAGTTCATAATGCGAGTTGTTTTCAGTAACGAGACAGAAATGCATGGATGTATTCAATTCGTACCCGACAATGTGGTATGTATAGTGGGGTCCGTATTAACAAGACATGACTGTATTACCACGATGGAATGTTCCCGTGTCCCAGGTTTAGCAAATAAACGAAGGCCAGTCCCCAGACCATACTGACTATTGCCACTCCGGTAAAGCACGACGAGAATAATCGTACATATTTACGTAAACAAATCTGGTTCCAATAATTACTAACGTGAAAAAGCAAAAAAGAACGTATGCCCCCACATGATCGTTGGCCACTTACCCACGTGTTGAAGATGTGGTTCATCATCGGGTAGAAGGTGAGGTCTCCAAGGGACGCCATGGCCCCGGAGAGCCCAGTGATGATGCCCGCGTGCTGAGGCGCGATGTCCAGAGGGTTCACCATGTACCCTGCGTGGAAAGAGGCCGGACATTGGCGGGTCTAGCATCGACGCTCGTACTCTGAGTGCTCAGTGCGTATTGGAACGTGGTTGTATATAGACCCATTCTTCAAGAGCGCCGCCATCTTGAATTGTCGTCACCTCCAGTATGGGCGAAAACATTGTTTTGCCGTCGCCACGCCAATAGAATGCATTTAGGAGAAAAGCGTGACCGTCACCCATTCTCGTTTTCTCTCCCCTCTATTTTTTTACTATTTGCAGGTTGAAACGTTTTAATATTTTTTCGCCGCCCATACCGGATATGCCTACTTGGCGGTCGGGGGCGAGAGTAAGCGGAAAATGTCTATAGGACACAGCACACGGGTAAATACAGCGTTGGGTAAAGTAGATCTAAAAAGTGCTCGAAGTAAAGTACGAAGGAAATGAGAGGTGATGTATGTATACTTCAAGTAAAGTAGTAAGTGCACCAGGTGCAATGTACTCGATGTAAAGTACTATAGATAAAATTTACTTTCAAAGGAAAGCACAAGTAAATTTTAACGCAATCTTTTATGAGGCCCTTTCATTCCCCGATACAGTGATATTTTCAACTGGTATGCATTGCCCCAGGGGTAATCGGTAGTGCATCACTTATTTTCCGAAATGGTGGCGAATATTGGATAAAGTTACGAGACCACAGTGTAGTAGTTATTTTCACAAATGGCGCGAAATTCAGAAGTCTGATGTCTAAATTTGGCGCTGCTTGTACTGGCTTGGTGCACCCAAGAGGATTAAATGTTCTAGAAGAGAGAGAGCACAACGTCAGCCCCGGCCGCAACTTCCGCAAGCAATCCTCTCGTAGAGAAATGGCTTCTCCATAACAAAAAAAAAAAAAAGCAATGGGTGTGCAGGCGAGCTGGTGACAATTAATCATAATTTGACACCTGAGACTGTGGTGCGGAAAAATGAAGAAACTTTCAAGTCGAAGGAACAGACAAGAGAAGAAAACGTCTCAAACCATTGAGACCTTCTCCTCTCTTGACTCTTTCTTCGACTTGAAAGTCTGTTCATTTTTACACACCGCAGACTCAGGTATTACATTGTGTCCTCTCCTGATATTTTTACCCTCCTCGCTTGCGCTGACCGAGCGAGAAGTGGCGAAAGTTCGCAAAGCTACGGGAAAGCCGCCCCCAGAACAAACGGAGCAATGCGTCGTCTGCTCGCGTTTCTGGTTGAGTTGACAGAGTTGACAAAGTATCATTTTGTGATAGAAAATTGAACAAGAACAAATTTTGGGAATGTACTTTGGAGTCAGGAGTTGTACTTTCCTCGGAAAGTACCAGAAATTATACATGCTCAGAGTCTAGAGAATATACTTCAAGTAAAGTACAAGTTTTTTTTTTAAACCGTCGTGAAGTAGTTAGTACTTTAAGTACAATGTACTTAAAGTACTTCCCAATACAGGGTAAATCTATGTTGGATGAAAACAGGGCGCGATGCATTTAACCCGAGCATACGATCACCACATGACTAGCAGCCTGCCAATGAGGCTGCCGGTACCTCGGAAAATGCTTATATGTGGCACCAACTTGGGTGCATAAAAATCTTGTGGTGACGTAGCCGGAAGTGACGTCACCGGCGACGTCACTTCCGGGTCTCGGACATTCCCGCACGGCCGTTTTGCAGTTTGGATTGAACCGCCCTTTAACCTGTCACAGACTATAAGTGCCTCAACTTTTTACCTTGAAGCGACACTGCAGGGGGAAAAAGGATTTTTTTTTTTTTAAGGGCATAAATTGGACAGGTATATTTTAAAATAATTTTTCCAGGAAAATGTTTTTTTTTTTTTTTTCGCGCAATATTTACGCTGTTAGACGCAGTTTAGGTGCAGAAAGGTGGAAATCGCAGCCCGCTAAGCCCCGCCCCGTGATCACAAAGGTCTGGAGAGGTGATTGACGTGTGAAAGGTTTGTTGTAAATTTGTATCTCCGTGCCGTAATAGTATTTTAGTCAACTTCTTTATGTATGAAAAACAAATAACCTAGATAGAGTCATGATAGTTTTCACAAATATCCCGAGATTGCCTTTCCGCTTCGGTTTCAAAGTTTCAAATGATAACACACATGGCTGGCGGCGTCTGCGGAGTGCCGAACGAGGTTGAGCTTGTCAATTTTTATGAGTGCGGGTTGTTTTGAGTTCCCAAAGGTGTTTAGAGGGAGATCTCACCAACCCCGTCGTAGTTCGCAGCAAACAACTGTCGCATGCACGTGCGTTTGGGAGCTCTGTGCCTGCTTGTTTTCGTAGCGGGACTGGCCAAGCGTATAGCGTCCCACATTCACTATTTGGATCGATCTGGCTTGACTTCCTTCTTTTCACGCGTTGATGCTGAAGAAAGATGTTGGTTCCCGTAAAAGTGGTCTAGCTGCTCTATGAATTGTGCAACCGTCGGGACCATGGTTTCAATACCGAGAAGGTAGTACCTACCAGGGTTGTAAAGTACCTACGTACAAGTAACTGGAAATCAGTATCTAGGTACTTTTGTTGTACCTGAGGTACAAACCTAGGTACTTTCACTTCTCGATATCTGTATCTGTATCTTAGGTACATTTTCTAGTAACTTGTAACTGAGTGAAGTTACTTTTTAGAGGTACTTTTCTATTCGCTTTGTCAAAATGGTAGAAACTATAAATCTGAAAGTTTTAACGCACTATCATGTGCCGTGATTAACGGTGAGTTGGGTACGACATGGGAGGCATTAACTTGATCGAACGACGTTTTAGCGAACGAAGCCCCGCCCATAATGTTTCATCGAACGACACTTTAGCGAATGGCTGTGTTCGTTTGAGCGAATGGTGGATTAGCGATGCCGTTCTAGCGACACCAATTTATTGAATCGCTTCGGAACTCCGTTTGGGGAAAGTAGCGACCTGCTTCCTTCATCTCAAACCGAAACCGAAAAAGATAACGTGTCCTAGAATGTTCATGTCAATGCGGTTTTCCTCATTTCTCACATTGACACCAATAAAGCATATTTATCGAACTCGTTTTTGTGTGCATCCTTAGTATAAAGAGCTTTACTTCCAATATATTCTGACGAATTTGGGGAAAATAAATAAAGAAAGTATCTTTAAAGTAACATATACCTGTGCCTAGGTACATTTTTAAGCTAGTACCTAGGTACGTACCTAAGTGCCTTTTCGTATGAGTAACTGTAACTGTATCTTAGGTACATTTTTGAAGTATCTTTTACAACCCTGGTACCTACACTGCACAGGTAAGCATTTGCGAGCCATTTGGCTAGAGGCAATCGGGCGTTCGGAATAGCATCAAGTTTGTCTATACCCGTTTTCAACACAAGAAAAAAAGCAAGTTTTGCGCATTGTTCATACGCGGCGCGAAGTAGGTTTTACGAGATTTGGTTGTCAGAGAAAACAGCGATGCTTTTGGCGTTTGGAACGTGTACGCCTTGATAAGATAACATATACTATCTCACCTATAGAATTTACCTATACAGCTCTTAATTATCCACAAAACGGGGGAAATTAGTGGTGCTCCGCAAGAAACAGGACTTTTTTTTTTTCTTTTTTCTTTACTACGGTTTTTGAGGTGAAAACGGGTATAGGTATCTTCCCGTCATTGCGTCTCGAAATGCAAGCTTTCAAGTTTTGTAGTACAGCTGGCTCACCAGAGCGAGTATTTTTACATTCATGATTTAAGACAACCCTGAGACGGGAAACAAGAAGGACAAACACGACGAAGTCTCAAACAAACCAGCTCGCCTGCGCCTTATCACTTATTTCAGTATTTTTACGTCGTGTTTTAATTGTGCGTCATGACCACTGATCTCTATTGTAGTAGGCTGGATCGCGGATCGAGGCTTAATTGTCTTAGCCAGTCAAATAACTTGTGCACAAACATTAAAACTGACAGTTCTCACATTTGTTACAAATTAATGTTTTGCGGTCGAGAGTGATTCCGACGAATGCGAAAAATGTAGTGCAGCTCAGTGAGACAAATCTTACCCGAGTAACCTGTCTCCTACGTCAGCTGGTAATACCACGTGACATCGCGAGTAAATGATCCGCGACTCGATTGTGGAACGGCCGGGAGCAACGTTACTAAACCACTCAGTTGGGAAACTGCCATAGAGACTGCTCCGAAAAAGTGGCACCGACGCGTCCTCCAGAACCGAGCTAATGGCGATCACAACGCCGCCATTTCTCCCGCAGCGGCCACTCGAGGAACTGCAAGTGACTTCCATTTTGGTTTTAATCGGCCATTTTGGGGCCAAAACAGATATTGTGGTAAGGACTTCAGGGGGGCCACCCCCCGACTCCTCAGCGGACGCGCCGCGGAATACTATCAAGGTTAATATGCGCCTAGCTCGGGACGCGCTACCTGAAATCACCGCTGAGGCACGGTTGTATAAAAACAATATTAATTGTACTACAAAACTTGCAAACTAAATATTTTAGTAAACAACACGCGCCCATAATTTTGTACTAAACTCCTATAAAAGTTATTACAAAAAGAGTTTTTTCCGTTGGTTTTTAAGCAAAAACATGCTTTCTAAAAGCTCAAGATGACCACAGTTAAGACAAATGATACAGAGTGGCGCTGTTGTCGTATTTAGCTCGGTCTCGGTGGACGACAGCGGCCCAGGTTTCAGCGGTGAGTTTTCCAACTGAGGGTTCTAGTAACGTTGGCCGGGAGTATCACATGGATACTACGCGGATTGGCTTCGTCTTGGGCTACGGCAAAAAGAAAACATAGCAGCGATGGCAGAAAATAGCAGACGATCTTTTTTGATCATGAAGAAAGCACTCGATGAGACGATAATATTAATGACGGCGTGGTGTTTTCTGAGGTGGCTCCACCAGCTCCTTTTGCTCACCTTCCTTTTGGGACTGCATATTGAGATCAAAATTACTTACTTCTTTCAGTGAGACATCAAACATTTGTTCTTATTAATCAGCGCGATCGCTCTAAATCTAATACAGGTGCCCTAAACGCGTAACGTTCCACGCATCGTAATTTGCACCGATTACGTTTTGCAGAAATTGCTTCCACACGGTGTAGCGGAACAGTACAGGGGGCTTTTTCAACGGTGATATGTAACTTACGTTCGCTATGACGCGAGAATCACAAAGAAAACTTCCAAACCGCTATAGGCAATTTCTTGGGGAGGGGGATGGGGAGGGGTTGTTGACTGATCATGTACATGAAATCTCCGAAGCCTTCACTGCTTTAGAAGCATTATCCTCTCATTACACACACTCTGGGGGAAACAAAACTACTTCCACATCATCTACAGCGTTCGAAAATTTTCAGCCTTGAACGTGAGAATACGGAATTCTCTGCAACGACGAGGACGAGGATGCGGAGAAGCTCCTGTTTAGGTTCGCACTCTGATAATAACAAATATCTTCCCGGGGAAGGTGCACGGTCTTGATGTGATGCCGCCAATTCCTGCGTTGAAAACAGCAAATTGCAATAACCACACATCAATGACTGCACTTCATTCCTTGTCATTTTGAACGTCCACCACCAAAGTCAACGGAGCAAAGCGAGCTTTGACTGCTGTCGGCGCAGAAAGCAGACGACGAACAGATCACGTAACCTATTTACTCGATTTGATCTGACGGTATTCCCTCCGATCGAGGAGGGTAGCGTGAGTATAATTACTCTGGAGTAAACAACCCGCTTCTGGAATGCGAGTTCGGACGTCATCGAGTAAGCGCGAGTAAGTTTTAAAACGCCACGCTATGAAACCTTTCCTCCGGAGTCGGATCGAGTAAATTTTGGAACACAGCCCTAGAGTTAGCACAGAGTCTGTGGCGACTTCGATGAGTTGGGTTTAGCAGACGACAAGCTTGAAGGCTTTGCTATGCGGAATTCGCTCACTCCCGTCAAGCTGCTGTCAACATTGAACTTTTTCGACAGTCATCAACATCTGAGCTTCCCCGAGGGCAGTCCCATTTACCGGGAAGTTCCTTCGTTTACTCCATCTACGAGAGCAAGCTTGCCAGCTCAGCCGTGGGTGCTCCGGCTGTTTGATTTTCTTAATCGGCGTTCGAACACTTTACAAATACCAATTCAACCTCCAAACACCCGATATAATGATTGCAGCACATCATAAAATACTCGCCTCCAAGCACAGCGTACAAGCTTCAATATTCCTACTTTTGTTTGTTTCTCCCATAGACTTGCGTGTATTGCCCAGTGTCAAGTACTGCCGGTGGTTCCACCGACGGGCTCCCGATCCGCGATCCAGCCTACTACAATAGAGATCAGTGGTCATGACGCTCACTTACCTTTCTCGCGGATGCCATGTCAAAAAAAAAAAAAAAACAAGAGTAAAGCTAGAAAGACTGCATATTTATTTGTTGATTTTTTTTAGTTCTGTCGGTCGCTTATTACGCACATCAAAAGACGCTGGCAGACGCTTGTACTGAACCGTGGCTCGTGCATGATGGAACGCTAGAACGCCGCCTTCATGGTCGCGTCTTCTGAGCGTTGCAGAAGTTTTTAGACGGGGTCCGAATAGCAGACGGACGAAGGCGAAAAGGGACGCCGGCGCGCAGCTTTCGTTTCCGCGTCTCACGGCATTGCAGACGACGATAGACGGCGGTGAAATAGCAGACGACACCGGAGACTGCCGGTCATCTGCTCGCACGACCAGCACGCGCTGCCAGACTTCCAGACTAGACGCACCGGATGACGCGAAAGGGAGACACTATACGTTAGTTAGCTTGTTTGGTCGAGCAGCCGAGCCAGTTCAGTATAGTGATGGGCGGGACCACTGATCTGTGGGCGTGGCTTGGAGTGGGCTGTGACCTCCACCTAACTTGCGTCTAACGGCGAAAATATCACGCAAAAAAATTGTTTTTTTTTTTCGGAGAAAAATTATTAAAAATTCATATACAATCTGTGCTCTTGAAAAAATAAAATTTTGCAGTGTTTTTTTACGTTGCAGAATCCGGTTCCTTGCAAATACCTAGCGCTTAAGATAGAGCCAGAAATCGTTATCTGCCCTCTTATAGTTTTGACCGAAACGTTAAGAAAGCTCGTTAAACGTTCTTAACGCAGTATAACTAGTAAAGAAAACAATAAAAAAAAAACGCGCGCCATGGCAGGGGATCACGTACGGACCATAAAACTCGGGCTTCTTGAGCTGGCCAGTTTGCGTACATTCAAAAGCACTTTGGGGGGCACGCTCAAAATAGCTCGTAACTCGTCGTTTGTTGGACAGGGGGCTATTTGCTTTCCTGGAGCCACGGAGTTCACCGAGTTAAAGGCCTAGCATAAATCTTCACGTAAATATTGAATCAAATAACCTGAGCTTAAAAGAAAGTAACAAAGTGCCCCAACAAAAATAGGAGAACGATCCCAAACACTATCGTACTTTTCTAGCTTTCTATAGAAAGCAGGCGAGCTGGTTGGCGCGTGTCCCACGTTGAAGATCCGTAATAAGAGACACGCAAAAAGGTTACACACGCAATTCGCCTTGTGTATATGCGTTCCTTTTTTGTGCTTGTCCTTGGTTTAATTTTAGGATGTGGTATGAATGAATTCTATGCAGATTCACGCCGAGGGCATTGCAGATTGTCTCGAGTGGCCTGCTGCAGGTTTAAAATATCAGGACGACCCCCACCCACAAAGCTCTCGGCTCGCCATGACTGGAGGCTTCTTTCTCTCCAGCGTTCGTTCTGCTAAAGTGGAATGGTCTTTGTTGTTGTTGTTGTTGTTTTCAAGTTGATAATGACCAGGGATTTTGCTTCGCGATGGCGGGGTCACTCACCGGCCACTGCAAGCTCCCGGACGGACATGGCGAAGAAGTAGAGCACGATGGCCGGATTCGTCGGTCCCACGTAGACGACGGACAGGAAGAAGACGCCTTCAGCTAGGAGCCCTACAAGATTAACGGTGTGCTTGTTGTCGGTGACGTGACGTAGTGCAGCTGGACGTTTTGAGATTACTCTATCCTCGGCGTCGACTATTTTGTGCCACGTTGTCGAGGACTCGAGGCTAATGCGGAGCACGAGTTCCTCTGCTTCTTTTGCAGCGGTTGTGGTGACGTCACTACGCCGAGCTCTGATTGGCTCTGATTGACGGACAGTGGGCATTACCTGAAAGCAAGCTGCCTTGGCGTCTACCCACTATCCTCCGATCAGAGCCAATCAGATCTCGGCGTTCTGACGTCCTAACAACCGCTGTAAAAAATGCAGACGAACTTGCACTCCGCAGTGCGCACGCTAGCGGAAGTAGCTTTGACAGCGTTAGAATTCTGCAGATGCTACATTCGCCTTGACAGCATAGCACAAAATAGTTGACGCCGAGTAGAGTGTGAATGCTATATCGGATATTTTGTTTGATGTTGAGGACCTGGAGGAACCGTGAGACGTCGAAGGTACCGATATCACATCTAGCTGTTTTCACCGTGGATAGGGATTATCCAGGGCTATTGTATACATGAAAGAGGTTTTTCATGGTAAAGGAATGCCCCTTAACGCTATTCAACGTTCACTTTGTCCACTGACAATTTCATTCAATGCAATATGCACGTAGACCAATAGCCGACGACACTACTTGTTCGGGAAGATTTATTTAAAAGCAAAAAGAAAGTAATTATAAATCGTCAACATGGTTTACTACACGTGGAACAAAAAATGCAGATGATAACGCATCTCTAAAAGTGATTTGTAACTTGTTACATAAGTAATTAGCTTGTTTTCGAGTGTTTAAGCTAAAGTTTGAAGGAAATTTGCCACAGCATTAGTTATTACTATCCACAGCTGGGTGCACTGATAATGAGTGACTGCTCTCGGGGACATCTCTTTGTGGCATTTGAGGAGTATATGAAAAGTGCAAACGGGAGGGGGGGAGGGGGGGGGGGGGAGGGGGGGGGGGGCAAAGCTTTCATCGGTGCTCAGTGTGCGCGAGCTCACGAGCACCTATAGCTTTGCCATCATATCCACAGAACGTCGTCCTCAAGTCTAATAAGACGGTGCGTCTTTGTGACGTAAAAGATACACTTCACTTTTTACTTTTTTCTATCGCCTCACCTGTGCCGGCGAAAGTCTTGCGCACCGTCGACGTTGTCATAACGTTTCTCTGCTGCAGGGAGTCGGCAACAAAGCCGCTCAAGATGACGGACACCATCATGAAGAGGTAGGGAAGCTCCTTGGCGTAACGCACCTGCATTGACAAAACGATTTACCACTTCATCTCTCCAAAGTATTACGCGGTATACCTAAGGAGGGATCGTTTCAATTTGTCTAGGAGATATTAATCAGTGGTTTCGGAGAGTGAAGAAAAACCTAATGTATATTAATTTACATAACTAAAGTTTGCGAGAAAATTGACGTCACGTGACATCAGGATGAAGTGTCCGCGACGACAGCACGACTCGACACCGTGCCGTCGATTTGCCCCGCTAAATTTAGCGGGAAAATTTAGGTCTCGTGACGTGCTCACTGTGACGTGACGATAGCTGACACCGCGTGGCGTCAAGTCAACCTGACATCAATTTTCCCGCTAAATTTAGCTGGAAAATTGCGATTCGGGTGTCACGTGATGCCATGGCGTCACGTGGCGTAAATTTTCCCGCTATATTTAGCGGGTAAATGCACGGACAGACGCAAGGACAGAAAAATTTCTGAAGGTCTCGTTAAAAAGCATTCGATGCTTTAAAACAATAAAATACACGCCTCGTAGAGCCTTCTATGGGTGGCGGGTTCGAATCCCGGCCGAGATATACCCGCAATCCGATGGAGGCTTATTGCGGAGAACGTGCGTGTAACCGACATTCAGGTTGCGAGTCAAACGATCATTAGGTGGTGGAAATTAATCCCCAGTCCTCCGCGCTGGGGAGTGCCATGTCCTTTTCGTTAACTTAGCACGTAAAAAAAAAAAATGACGTAGTAGTGTATTTACACTGTGGGTTTTCGAATGAAGAAACACGAAGAAAGCGTGAGCTCACCTCGTCGTTGTAGTACCACTGGACGATGTGCAGGAGGGTGTTGTAGGTCCAGCTGCGACTGAACGAGGCCAGGAGGATGGCCCACACAGGACCCGAGGACAGGATGGCCTTGATGGGCACGCTGCCCTGCTGCTGCTGCTGCTCGGTGGGGGCACGGGGCAATCGGCAGTTAAACATTCGTGTCTACTCTCTACGGAACGAGTTGTCCGACATTAAAGCCGTATAGTCATACCGCTCGTACATTGTTCAAGAGACACGGGGTTTTTCCGCAGACACGATGAAGAATTCTCCGTGTTCGAATTACGCGTGTTCGAATTAAGCGGGTTAACTTCATACATGCGTATATTTCGAACATGTTTGCAGACAGTGTTTGTCTGGCCAATATGACCCTCAAACAAGGAACAAACACGCCCCAGACAATGTCTGCAGAATGTGTTTTTGTACGATGTGTACGATCTGTGACCGCGGTTTTTTAAGCAACGCGAGAGAGGTGAAGGCGGGACCTGAGTTCGAGCGCTTGTCTGTTGTGCTTGTTCTCAATTTATTGTCTTGTTGTTATCGGGTTTTTTCCGATTTTTTTTATTATGAATTGTTACTAACTAGCTCAACTTACGGCCCTTTTAAAGTGAAGGATTTGTCGGCAGAATTTAGAAGATCCGCCCATCGCCGCTTCGTTGTCAGAGCTATAAATAATGGCGTGCCAGCATTTTCATAAATGGTACCTGCACACACTGGACTTGAAAAAACACGCTATATGAAGCTTTTTTTCCAGTGTTTTGTTGTTGTTTTTTGCTTACACTGAGGTGCAGGGAAGGCTTTTTAGAGGCTTTTAAACTCGTCTCATTTATGCTTCAAGTATTCCGTACTGCGAAAGTGCTAGGAAGTTGTTTACATCATCTGCCATGATATAAGAGACGCAGTCCAAGATACATATGCCCACATGATGGAAGAAGTAAAAAAAAAAAGATTGAGAACGTTTGTATTCTATTTGTGAATCAATCTGGACTCATTACATTTCAAAAAAAGGCATATAAATGTCTACTTCAAAAGCTGCTTTTTTTTTAATGGAACGCCAATGGAGATGTAGTTTGCATGATAGAAATGCAAAGTAAAAAAAAAAAGTAATTTAATGCACTTTCAAATGCTCCACTAATTACACTTTTTCCTTTTTTGCAACATTAGCTTGAAGCAAAGTGTAAACATATTATGACTTATTTGATTTAAATCATATTTACTTCATTTAAAACATACTAATTTGCTTTAAATTACAGCAGCCGTACAATAGTGCTTTTAATCACTAGATATATTCTTAAACGTGCCAGATTGAATCATCAATCCGTCCGATAACTGAAACAATGCAATGCGGAAGCAATAATTAGTGTAAATTTAAAGTACAGTTGAATTAACAATTTTCTATGGAGTAAGCCCCTCCATAGTAAAAAAAAAAAAAACAGCTTGATAGTTTTAGGTTAGTGAAAAAGCAGTATTCACGTTATTTTTTACATTTTGATTTTTTTGTAGTAGGAAATTACTTTTCTAGTGTGTTTCTTCCTTCTGCGTTCTTGTATACCTACAAATATGCATAGAGAGCATCAAATGATATACAAACAGTAAACAAACGAATATATATATATATACGTATATATATATATATTAATTTAGTTTTGCAGAATAGGTTTGTTATGATTCATAATAGTAAAACAATCTGATTTAAATCACGATTTAAATCATCTTGACTTTTATTCTCTACCCCGGCTTTGTCCCACGATAGTGCAACACCTCCTAGACAACAAGGCCTATAGTGCTGGAGTTTCTACGTCACGTACCGCAGGCCAGCGCGACGTCCATATCAGACAAAAGTGCAGCGTCAGTACTCGGGCATGGCACTGGCCTTCTCTGTGATCAAACATGATTCCCAGCCGAAACCTAAAGCAACACTCGTGCCCCGTCTGTGTCCCGCGCTGGCCCGCGACGGGTGGTGTAACAAGCACAGCATCGCGGCCTTGCTGCGTTGTAGATGGTCGCTTCATCTCGCGCGAGTCTGGTTTGTGCGCACACGCAATGTCCACACCGTGTGTGGGCCAGGGGCCCTATGTTGCACGTTTTGGACTCCCACGGCGACTATGGAGAAGGAAGTGACGTCAACGACACAGCAAACGCAGATTGGATGTTGACAGAAGAAAAGAAAATCAACATCCAATTTGCGTTTGCTGCGTTGTTGACGTCACATCCTTCTCCATAGTCGCCGTGGGAGTCCAAAACGTGCAACATAGGGCCCTAGGGCAACACCTCCTAGACAGCTTTCAAAGCCTGCGCGTCACGTGAGATGACGTCACGTCCCGGAGGCCTGCACGGGCGCTGATTGGATGCGAGTGCCGCGTCAGCCTTCGCGTGGGACTATGAAAGGAAACGAGTCCCACGCGAAGGCTGACGCGGCACTCGCATTCAATCAGCGCCCGTGCAGGCCTCCGGGACGTGACGTCATCTCACGTGACGCGCAGGCTTGAAAGTTACCAGGAGGTATTGGCCAGGCGGGCTTGTTTGTAAACAGCGTGGTGGTTCATATAGGAAGTGTTTTGGTGGTGTCGCTTCGCGCTATCATCGATACAACCGAATGGCAGCGAACATTACCGAGAAGGGAACGTGCTCCTGCAGTTGCAGGGAGTCGATGATGTAAATCTTCTCTCTCGTGGAAACTCCCGGATGCTTTGACGGGGACTCGGAGACGAGCAAGAACCAGGGCAGGACCCACAGGATGCCCATCAGCCCTGTCAGAAAGAGGCGCAGCTCGTTGCAGTCGCCGATTTCCGTAACTCCTTCCGCCCCTGCATCTGAGTGTGGCTTCCAATTATCGTGAGATTTATATTTTTCATCTCCGTCGGGAATGGAACTACACGCGCCTTTGAGTGTCACGAAACAACGCCAATCAGAAAAAGAAAGTGGAATTCGGAGGGTGTTTTACGTGCCAAACCAACGGAGGATCTGGCACGCCCCAGCGGAGGAAGGAGAATTAATGTCGACCACCTGGGGGGTCTATTTTTTGAAGCGCAACCGAAATATCGGTTACAAGGCGTCGTCCCCGCAATATGCCTCCGTCATGTAGGCACTGCTAGGCAGGAATTCAAAACCGCCAACTTGTTGGCACCTTTTCATTAATTGCATTATCACCTTGGTGGTCCCAGGCGCTTTGTTCGTGGCCACAGATCTGGCCAGCAAAGTATATATGCATAGCCTCCTGTATACAGACAAAGCCTGGCGTGATCGCCACGAGAAGCGGCCGCTGAAATGGAAAAGGTGTAGTGGCAGACAACGGATGAGAGGAGAGCCACGTGACTGGCACCCCTCTGCGGCAAGACGCCGAAACAGACTTCTCCCGAGCGAACTAGTGTGTTTGGGGTCGTCGCCGCAACAAAAGCTGTGCGTTGACGTCCACGTCCAGGTTCCCCGAGGAATGGCTCTTTGATGCTCTGTGCTGCCAGATCCTCGCACTCCAATTTTGCGACCGGGCACCCTATGGCTCCGTTGTCGAACTGCCAGTCTTTGTGAGTATAGAGGAGACTATGATATATGTCTTCGATGAAACTGTTCTGCTTGTTAGGTACGGTGGCGCAGATTGTTTCGGCTTGTTTTACAGCACTTGAAAACGTCCATCATTACGACATTTGGTACAGCCACCTCAAGTGTATCAAGAGACTGTAACACAGATGCAGTATCGCAGCAAACCATGTTGTTTGAAAATTTAGGGACTTAAATACAGGTGATGTCTTGTAATGTTCGTGTTCCATCATGCAGAAAGGAGGTTTAAATTGAGAACAAAGAGATAAGTTAGAAAAAACACTAAAATTAATGATAAATGTTAGAATGCTTATCTGTGCAAAATAGTCGTACAAGGACTGTAAAAACGCCGAGCGATCAAATGTCCGAACTCGAAACTTACCGTAAAGGTATAGCCCCGTTGTCGAGCTGAACAGCCTCTCAGATGCATAGAACACTTGAAAGCCAAGCAAGCTTCCGCAGTGAAGTCCTGAAAGAAAGGATGGAATAACCACCTGCACAGTTCGCTCGCGATAGTTTATCACCAACATCTTTGAAATCAAACTTAGTATCCTCAGTTAACTTCACAGCACAAGCCGATGACTAAAGGAAGCACGTTTCAAAACTCTTATTATTTAAAGAAGCACACAGGTGAAACGAGAGAAATTATTATCTTAATTTTTCCTCTTCTCCTGAATCCTTTAATTGAATAAGAATTTGTACCTGCGTAGCCCGCTGTAAACATTCTCGTTCGCTCCAGAGGAGGTGCCCAATACCTTAGGAGACCCTGAAACGCTGGAAATGTCAGTCCCTGCAATGGACAAGAACGACACCACTCTAGCAACGCTCGCCAACGAATGCATTCTGAGGATTTCTTACGTCAGCAACCCCTTGGAGAAACAGCAAGGACATTAGGAAGATCTGATGGACCTGCATCACCCCCGCCACGACTAGGTGCAACGAAGAGTCCAGCAAAATGGCGACTGCGAATACCCTGACAGAGTGAAGCATCTGTTAGAACGTCATCACTCCAGGGCTTCTGAATGTCAGCTCTCGACATTAGGCATATAGGACGCTACGAATTGAGCTATGCATACCCGTTGGCTGGATACTTGTAAGACAAGGCCGATCCTATCACATGGCCTATGAAGAGCCCCCACGTAAAAGATGACTGGAGGGAACGAATGAAGTCTGTCGTCCAGTTCCCAACAGACGTGTCGTTGTTGAGCATCTGCAGGATAGGGAGAACACAATGTTTAAGTACGGCGAGCCGCAAGCCTGACGGCGTACTCCGTTCCAGCAATCCCTAATTTTAGCCTTAGAGCGAATGCTGAGAATGCAAAATCAAAACTTTTGGAATACATTCCGCGTGATCGGGAGCACGTGCAGAAAATGCGCATGCACGGTTTAAAAGTAGAATACTAAGGTTAAAAAAAGAACAGCTTGACAAGGACAACACGCAGTCTCAGTATGTCTTGTTATCTATAAACGATTGCAAGCAGGCCATCTGGCCGCCGCCATGTCTCTGCTCGTGAGGGCAAGCGCGTGGAATTACAAGCTTGCCAAAGCTACATTCACGCGCCCGCAGCACGTGCTTGCACGTACGGGGCACCAATGAGGCGCCATGCTCGTAATTGTCTTTAGATTTGCCTTCTCCGCAACATGCGGGTTTTTAACCATCATCTATGTCGTCACCGACTCATCTCGCATGCGTACTTTTACTATACTCTTTTGCAACATTTGATCAGCAGGAGATGCTCTGCCTCCAGCACACGCTCGATGCCTTTGCTTTGGCTGCGCGCGCGCAGGAGTGTTTTCGAATGTAGAAAGCTCGCGCCAGAGGCGGAGCTTCTATACTGCAGATCTTATGTTGCAACGGCCTCTTTTCTGTTTGCTACGTCTTCAGTGTGAATGGACTATACGGAGAGAAAGTCGTCTGATTCTTTCACAGGTGTTGCGATGATGTCAAGACGCCGAGCTCTTATTGGCCGATTAAACAAAAAAATTATGGGTAGACCTGAGGTCTACCCACTATCCTTTCAATCAAAGCCAATCAGAGCTCGGCGGGTTTCTGACGTCACCGCAACTCCTGTTCAAGAAGCAGACGACTTGCTCTCCGTATAGTCACTGACTGCTTCGGAAACGTCAGGACATGGCTTATTGTGTTCCCACTTCTGCCTTCGTGATTGGTTCTACGGCGTTCTTGTCGGCTCATGCAGCAATCTCATTGGCTGTAGAGCGATATGGTACTCGGGAACTTGCCACACCCTGCGGTTCTCAAGCTGTCGGTGACTGTATAGTGTGCCGCCATGTGCGGTTCGAGACAAGCATTCTCCCCTCAGTGAGAACAGGCTTTCACCACGCACTCTGTCACGTGGTCCGAACGGGTAATCTGGCAGGTCCAGTCCTACTCTTCCTCACCTTCCAGTGAGCGTCCCTTTGTAGGCTGAAGGCAGCCTCTGTGAAGGACCGGCGGATCCCGGACGTGAGCGAGAACCCCATGAAGGCCATGGAGACGAGGATGCACCGCTTGGGCCATGCCTGCAGGCTGGGACGGCCAAGGCAGAGGCGTTGGGCGACGCGCCGGAGAGGCTCCAGGCGTCCCTCACACGCCATCGGAAGGGGCCCCTGCGCGAATTATATCCGGCACCCCCATGAAGCCACACTCCCACTTCTCGCACATCATACAAAAGACACGGTGTCCGCTGCAGAAACAGTGGCAGGATTATCTGCGGACAAGCCCCAAGTATGCATGTCCGAATCATGCTTGTTTTGTTCATTTGTATGCTTCGAACATGTCCGCAAATATAGTACACACAGCTCGCTTGCTCACAGTATACACCAGCTCCTTGCACCCTTATGATTTGTTCTTTTTTTTTTCTTTTTTTTTGTGAGCAGTCTTTTACAAAAAAAAATTGAAATGAGTTTCAATCTAACTTCTAAAAAATTCACTCAATACACCGTGTTCGGTTTCAGTTGGAACCCATTTTGTTTTCCTATGTGCTCTTATTGAGTCTTCACAGAATATTGGTCACTGCGTTTTAATTAAATATTTAGAAATTGAATTTCAATAAAATGTCGGTGACTGTGTTGTAATTGAATTTCAATTAAATTTTTGCAACTGCGCTTAAAAAACAAATGCCCGCAAGTTGTTGAGAATTTTTCCTTAATGCACGGTACATGAAGGAAACGAACACAAACAACATGAAGCACTCGCAACACTTGAATCTTCGCCCTTCAGCAGGACGTGACACAGCGCTAATACCGTTTTTCTTTTGAGGTGAGCTTGATAGAAGGCACGCTGACGCATGTTTTCTTCGTGTTCTTCGATCGCCATGGACTCCAGCATCCCTCGTGCATACGGGTTTTTGGTTGTTGCGGGGATGGAAGGCTGCGCTGCATTTAGTTGCGGCAATGAGCAGGTGGATGGCCCGCTGTAGTTCCCTTGACAGATGATGCATGCCCACGTGTCCTATCATTAATACATCTGCCAGTGTGGCCTATGTAGCATTTGCCACATGATTGGGGGATGTTATAAACAATTCCTGTTTCACACGGGGCATATTGTGTCCTGTGAGAGATGTCGCAAATTTTCCTTTGGTCAGTGTTGCGGTTTACTTGGCGGCACATGGAAAAAGAACCATTCGTGTTGAGACGTGCTGGTGGGCCCTCTTGTCTGATTTGTCAGCGCATTCGTTACCCCGTATACCGGAATGTCCTGGTATTTATTGAAAGGTAATTTGGTAACCTATTTGAATGCACGGGGAGGCGTTGCTCCCTTCGGCCGCAGCTCGAGCGGGTCGCTGTTATCATACCCTTCCCAGAGCCGTTTGATGGGAGAGTTTGGTCATTAATTGGATTGAATAGGCAAGCATCTCGTGGCAAACCACAGGCCGCAAAACAGCCCCTAGCGATGGTCATGAGCTCTAAAAAATGCGACACGACTAATTTAAGTCGTTCTAGCGTAGCTAGAGTGAAAAGGTTTACCTCTTGCTGTCTGAAAACTTGGCACATGTGAGGTTTTCGTCACGTGCGTATTCAACGGTGGAATAAACGAACGTGCGTTCCAAACTACAGCAAACTGCGTGGTTGCGATGCGGAGCCCGACCAGAGCCCGACTCTTTCTGTGGCTCCTTTCCTGGTACCACTCATCAGTGCGTCAAAAAGTTCCTTGGTAGACTCTCCTAGTGCGCAACACACACAAGACAAGCCAAGCAGTTCACACAGTTATAGCTCGCTGTTCCTTCGCTTGCCGCTTCGGCAAGCAAAGAAATCACGCAACACGTGGAAGTGGCATTTATTTATACTTCGACCAAACATGGGCTAATCGCAGAGGCTACAAACACGAGCTGGTAGCTTTGAAAGATTTTTTCTCAGTACGAACACTCGAGCGGCGGAGCAGGGAACAAAAGCGTGGTGCTCGCACTCGCAGGAAAGCGTGACACCTGTGACTTGTGGATTAGTATCATCTGGTGGGCTAGTTGGCTTGTGGATTCTGAAAGCTGCATGTTTCTTTTCACTGCGCTCTGCGATGCGGGGTATCAGCGCAGAGCCGTTCTGTGTCAGCGGAGATCCCGACGTCTTCTCTCTTCGATCAGGTTGGCGCTCATCCACCAATCATGATTTGTCCAGAAAGAAGCGCGGAAGCAGGACTACTGTCTCGATTATTAGCTTGATTTGAATAGTTACTTGGTAGCCGCAGTCAACGCGTCTACGCCTTGGTCACCCAACGATCATTGCTGCAGATTTGTTAACGCCATTGTCAACGAGACGCCGAGATTGAACGATTGTATTTCACGATTTAAATGTCGTTTCCAATATTGTTATGTCGCGGTTTTCTGATTGGTCGACACGTTGTCGCATTTTTAGTTTACGCTCTAACCGCGGAGGGAATATTCGGCGCTGGCGGCAGCCTTTGCGCCGCCTATTGGCCAAACTCTCCCAATATACGGCTCTGACCCTCCCTAAAGCGCTTTAATTTCTTCTTAGAGGCACGTCCTCCTTACCGTCTTGTCCTCTTTGCTCTGGTGTTGAGTTGGAGACGTTTCTGGAGTAACTAAACACACAGGTCCTGAGGCCGCCTGCAGGGACTTATGCGGAAAACATCTTCCTCTTCGTCTCCTCAACAAACGAGTATCTATAGACAAGCGTTTAATTATCGTAAGCCGAAGCTTATGCGGAAAACATCTTCCTCTTCGTCTCCTCAACAAACGAGTATCTATAGACAAGCGTTTAATTATCGTAAGCCGAAGCTTATGCGGAAAACATCTTCCTCTTCGTCTCCTCAACAAACGAGTATCTATAGACAAGCGTTTAATTATCGTAAGCCGAAGCTTATGCGGAAAACATCTTCCTCTTCGTCTCCTCAACAAACGAGTATCTATAGACAAGCGTTTAATTATCGTAAGCCGAAGCTTATGCGGAAAACATCTTCCTCTTCGTCTCCTCAACAAACGAGTATCTATAGACAAGCGTTTAATTATCGTAAGCCGAAGCTTATGCGGAAAACATCTTCCTCTTCGTCTCCTCAACAAACGAGTATCTATAGACAAGCGTTTAATTATCGTAAGCCGAAGCTTATGCGGAAAACATCTTCCTCTTCGTCTCCTCAACAAACGAGTATCTATAGACAAGCGTTTAATTATCGTAAGCCGAAGCTTATGCGGAAAACATCTTCCTCTTCGTCTCCTCAACAAACGAGTATCTATAGACAAGCGTTTAATTATCGTAAGCCGAAGCTTATGCGGAAAACATCTTCCTCTTCGTCTCCTCAACAAACGAGTATCTATAGACAAGCGTTTAATTATCGTAAGCCGAAGCTTATGCGGAAAACATCTTCCTCTTCGTCTTCTCAACAAACGAGTATCTATAGACAAGCGTTTAATTATCGTAAGCCGAAGCTTATGCGGAAAACATCTTCCTCTTCGTCTCCTCAACAAACGAGTATCTATAGACAAGCGTTTAATTATCGTAAGCCGAAACATAATTCAATCGCCTCACTACAATACAGATAAGCATATTGGCAGACATTTTCAATAGCAGTGATTGGGGAACAGCTGTTCAGGATGTCTCAGACAGTGTTGGACAAAATAGTGTGGTCGCACCCCAACGTGGCTAAAACGTTCCATTGCTACTAAGCGAGAGTGAAGGACGCAAGGAAAGCCGCCTTCTAGCCCGGCCACAAAAGAACATGGCAGGGCAGCACTGATCTTATCGCTTAATTTTATTTGGCAACATTGATTGCGGGCAATTGCAAGATCGAAAAAGAAGACTGAGTAAACTTCATGAGTTGTGATCCTGGCTGCTTAGAATTAGTTGCAAAGGACAAGAGTCATGGTGGGTGCAAAAGGCACAGTGGAAGCTTGGAGTCATCGCATTGTTAAACTAACACTGCCAAAGTTGATTGTCTGACATTACTCTTATTTCAATAAATAAAATAAAAATTAATTAAAAGGAAGACGACCTAGGGAGGGTATAGACTATCGTGCAACGCTTTTGGTAGAGTAGTTCACGGGTAAGGGTTTGATTATAGCCCTTTCAGATAGATTTGAGTCGCAACAACTGGCTTTCTGTTACCTCACTGAGATGCGCGGCCACTAAAATGGGCAATAACAAATTAACCCCAAAGCAACTTTTTGGACATAACGCTGTTGTGTATGGAACTCAATAACCTGTCTCGTGACCACAGGAATGAAGTGAAGCGTACTAAACGAGATGCAAAGAAAGTGAAGGTTCTTCAATTTTGGTCACAACTCAACAGATGGCACTATCGGCTATGAAAACTCCGAAAGGACCTGTTATTATGTGTTTTCCTCACTTTAGACATAACTGAGCAACGTTTACTGAAATCAGAAGCTGCTAATTTGTATACGCTATAATAATCTATCTTGTCTACACTAACATTCTCTTTCAAGCGGTAACGCACACATATTAAAATTACTTTTTTGTGCCTAAAGAAAATGTATATTTGTTAGCAGTTCAAATTTTATTTTTTTCGAAAACATAAAACGCGAAATAGGAAAAAAAAAGGGCCACGATATGCAAACGAGCATATATATTTTAAGTTTGTCTTCCAGTAGCTCGGATAATCTGCGTGGAAAACCAAAGGCGGTGCATTTGTACTACGAAACAATGTTTGCATATTTTCGCCATTTGTAATCATTTTCACGCGAGCCTTACAACACAGATTGAGCATCACTCCTGATGACACTTGGCCCATATTTTGAGGCTCTACCCATTAATAACTGTTACAAGTTTCAGACGTAAAAACCGAGCAGTTTTCGTGGAAATTTATCGTGAATTTACTCCCATGAAGTTTATTTTTCAATAAATATTGCTCTCAATATAAGATGAAAATTAAAAAAAGGGTGTCGATATGCAAAGCAAGCACTCTTTATCTACACCCTTAAAACCATGTACAGACGAAAACGTAACTTTTTACATGTTCCCAGCGAGCATAATTTCTAATATACTCGTACATCTTTTATATCAAGATGAAAACCATTTCCCATTTTATATACCTACATGTAATAAATATTTTTAGGAAGCAACGAAGCGCGAGAATTGTGATTCAAGCACCCGTTTATATCGTCATTTTTTCATGGCCGCCGGGGCCTCAGCCTTAATCCACCAATTTTGGTAAACCATCTTCCTGCAGGAGGTTTGGTCCAACCAGGGGTTTCCCCAAAACTTGAAATTAGGGGGGGGGGGGGGGGGAGGGTTTAAAATTTTTAGGGTGGGGGTAGGTGGGGGGGGGGGGGGGAGCATTGATAATAGTGGATCGAGTCGTTGCGAATTAAGGGGGTGCCTTCAAAATAACAAGGGGGGGGGGGGGGTGTACACCCCCCTAGGGGGTGTGTAGGAAAATCACGGGGTTCGACGATTCCTTGGTAGGAAACTTGTACATCCATGAGCGATATGAAGGTGAACAGCCCTCTTCTTGGTTTTGATGCTCCTGCAAGTTTTGGAACAAGCTCTGTTCCAGAAGAGGGCTAGAACGCAAAGTTTAGACCCTTGGCCACGCACCATTTCAGACGTTGAGAATTAATATAGCTTTAGGGAGCCGTAAAACAGGCAAGAAACCAGGTAAGGTGTTCACCTTCATATTGCCGGCGGGTGTACGAGCAACGTACGCCGTTACAAAGGGGAGGAAAAATCAGCAACGGTTACAAGTGATATTAGTACTTCCGAAAGTAATCATGTTATTCTTGCGATTACTTCCTAATAGATGTATTCAAATGATTACGAAATTACTCATAAAGCAATCGATTCAAAGTAATGTCGATTACTTGTGATTAGTACCTTACAAGTCTGAGCGAGGTCCTTCTGCTGTGCTATAAAACAATTAAGAGGGGATCGGTCGTCTTAAATGTATTTAAAAATATATCAAGAGGATCTCTCACTAATCGGTCCCTTTAGCTAATCACCTGAAGAACTGGTCATAAAATATTTCATGAACTCTGCAAGAAGTGGTGCTATGGGGCTTGGGGGTTGTTTACTTTCCCATTTGGCCGGAAGTTTGAGGGGACGTTAATTACCGGCGTTTTCAATAAAACGGTCTATTGCTTTCCTTGAAATACCACTTCTATAATACAAAGGCATCACTGTGTGTAAAACGCTCGCGGAAGTCACCAACAACATGAACAAAATCCATATATTGGCCACGCCTAGGTATAGGGAGAAAAAAAAAAAAGACGAGATATAGCCGTTCCAGTTTTAAAACCGAAGGATCTTGCTTCGCCACGGCAAAAAGTGAGCGCGTAAGTTTGCTCTTTCAACCACCGTGGTGGAATCAATTTTTTGTTTCTTGCTGATTGCATGGTCAAGTGTCCAGGAAGGAGTATTTCACCGGACGCCATGTTGTGTTCACCGAGCATGGACCGAACGAACTCGCAGTGATATGGCTCCGGCAGTTTTGATCGTGCTGAATGCAGGTTTCAGAAGAGCTGTGGAAGCTCGCCAATAGCACGCATTCAGCAGCCACGAACTCAGCTATGGCCACCGGTAAATACTCCCTATGAATAGACAGCCCATGTGCGCTTCTCCGCAGCCCAGCCCGCGTATGCTCGCGACTTCGAAATGCGAGTGAAGCACGCGCGCCATGTGCACGAATGCCGAGAATGTCACCGGTCAGTAACCAAGCTCTAGAATGGTCCGTACACAAAAGTGCTGTATAGAGCCGAATACAGGGAGCTTGGATATTTCTCGGACAATATTTAAAGCAAACTTGGAAGGATACACTGCCTACCTCCCGTTTCCGGGAGAACGCGTTGTCTTGGTCGCGAGAGAACAACGACTTGGATGACTATTAAGGTGTGGTTCACCAAGGCAGCAGTGCAAATTTTCAGAGACAGTCCGGCACCCCTCGCGCAGTTACGAAACGCTCTGTAGAGCACGCGAGGAACATGCATGTTGTGTATAGCGGCGAGATGTTTTGGTGGCGCCCTCCGGTGGTTCCCCCTTGTGACGTCATTACCTTGCAAACAACAAGTTCGATGGTGTTTGTTATTAACATGGTGGAAGCTGGAAATCATTGCGCTCTCAAAGGAACACTGCCATCACCGTCAAAATTAAAGTTCTTTCATTCCTCTTATTTCCGTCGATGATAAATCCCCTTTCCGACGTCATAGTCAGCGTTCGGCCAATCGTGGAAGGCCGACCACAGCGACGCTTTCGGTCGCGCTCGGGGCTAATAGCATTAGGAAACGACTCCGTGGTTGCAAGATCGTTCGCGCAACCACTGCGTGCACCTTCCAATTGTTAGGCCCTCGCGGGTTTCTCGCGTCTCCTTGGCACCGTGTCCGCTGCAAAAAAAAACATCCCTGGGACAGGGATATTGCGCAAGCGATCCCGCAACTAAGCTTGTGCAGTCATATACACGCACATGTGCATTGCCGTGGACACCTTCAGAGCAAGTTTTTCAGAGTAAAACTTCAAACACAAGGCACATGTATGGGCAACAAAAATAGGCTTTGGTTCCCCATATACTTACGCCATTTTTCCTTTTATTTTTCAAATTAAATATATGTCAAAAGTTAGAATAGTATGCAAGGGTCTATTGCCCTTATAACGAAATAATTTTTTAACTTTTTCGTAATTGTATTTTGTTAGGTTTTTGCAAAAAAAAAAAACCAAAAAGAGGTCTCCGTTGATGTTCTTGTATGAAATTGATGGTGTAGTCTTGCAACGTTCTAACAATATCAAGTATCTTGGTATTACTATCTCGGGTGATCTCAGCTGGAATACGCACGTTGGAAATGTGTGTAATTCAGCATATAGGAAACTTTGTTTTATGAGGTGATCTCTAAGAGGGACAAACTTCGATATCCGGACCAACGTTTATAAAACTCTAGTGCGCCCAACATTGGAATATGCATCGATAATATGGGACCCCCACGCACAAACTCAAATAGATAAAGTGGAGCGCATTCAAAGGCTAGCAGCAAGGTTTATCTTTTCTAAATACGATAGACACCAGTCTGTTTCGGCATTGTCGAGGGAAGCCCAATTATCCTTCTTAGCGTCAAGACCAAGAAGTGCGCGGCTGAAGTTTTTTTATTTGTTGTATTTTAAGTATCTCCATATTGACACGCAAACTTATATCAGATCTCCAGGAAGGCGGTCTCGACGACTAAAGTCACTAAACAATGAATTGTCAGTTGACCCATTTATGCCCAATATGGATATTTTTAAATATTCGTTTCTTGTCAAAACAATTGAAGAATGGAACAGATTACCCCCAAGTGTTTTTTCGGACGTCACTTTTGTTGAAGAATTTGAAGAAAAGTTGATGAACTGGTTTGCTGACGAGTAGTTGCACCTGTGAGAATGATTGTTCTATGTATAATTTCTTGTGTCACCTGTATTTTATTTGATGTATTACTGTATCCAATCCTGCTATAACCCGCAAGGGTTGGCAGTATTTGAAATAAATAAATAAATAATAAATAAAATAAATTATACCTGCCAGAAGAGGAAATACGTTTTATTACGGTTCTAAAAAGTCCCCCCTCCCCCAAACAATCACTGAATGACTACCTAACTATGGCGTCAGCAGCCCCTGCGCATTTGATGTGCCTGTTCGCATAAGATAACAGGCCGTATTCGAACGCAAATCAACATGTCACTGACACTCGCGAGGCGATAAAACGAGACATAGTTCATCCGTAATCTAGACGTAAAATCCCCTCTAGTGTATTCCTTCTAATCGGGAATACATGCCCATCCTCACCCCTCCGAGATCTATGCGGATAACTCTCGACAAAGAAAGGCTCTGAAAAGACTTTTTTTCCCCAAATCACGCGGATGCATTCAACGTATTTTCCCGGCAGAAAAAAAAAAATTAAAAAAAAAAGAATTGAGACAGCTATTTCGCGGAGAAGCAGCGAAGCGATGTATTCAGGGTGGGGCAATACGAGCTGGCCCAGCGGCGCTCGGGCCAAAGCGGCACAAAAGCTGCGCAGGAACCCCCGCATGCGTTAAGTTCTTACAAATGAGATTGGAACCAACTGCCACATTTCTTACTGCCGCAATGTGGAAGTCAATTTCATCTTAGCATACCGGAGGTATCTCATGCAGAATTTTACTCCTTTCGACAAGCATAGTGTTCTTTCTCTCTCAATGTATCTATTTTGTTCGTTTTTAAAATTGCTTAGGAATCGCCAGCTGTAAAGGAGGCCAGGACCTCCGTCAAGCTGCTGCAGCAGCTTTTTGTCTTGGTCCAGCGTTTCAGTGATGAAACAAAATAAAGATTATTATTTATTTATTTATTTAAATGGGCAGCTCATACTGTGGCTGATTGTGCAGTCTCCGCGCCTATCTGACATCCCCGTCGACACCCGCTGCTACTTCTTTTTTTTTTTGTTTGCTTTTGTTAGATACCAAAACCTCGTTAAGAAATAGAGATGGGCTGCTGCTTTTTAGATAACTCCATAGCACGTTTAACGGCTACGGTATGATTAGAGTGCCCAGTTTTTTTGCAGAAGATATGCCGGAAAAAATGCAGACAAATCAAGGCGGAGTCTTAGCAAGTTTAGTAGCTGATTTTCTCGCAGCTGTTCGTTGAATGTTCTCTTAATGCCGTGGTCACACTGCTTATACATCACACAAAAGACAGTCTGCGTACAGATTCGAACGCGAGTCACCTCGAGATCCGTGCTTCGAATGCCTCGTGGAAAGTAGTTCATAAGATAAACTTGGCACGCGGCATTCGAACCACGGATACTGCGGTGACTCGTGCTTGCAGACTGTCTTTTGTATTATGTATGAGCAGTGGGACCCCGTCTTTACGGTCTGTAGACCAACAAGAAGCAATACAGTAATGCCGGTTAATTGTGTTCATTGACAAGACAGCATTTGCTTGACCAGAGCAAGCTCCCACAGTTTCACGTGCAAACAGACGTGTTTTTTTTTTATGTGTTTTTGGGGGGAGCCAGTTTATGGCGCCTAAACGTAAGAGGATATTGCTAAAAACATGTAACTCGTCTTCGAGCTGTGTTTTTTGTTCGTCGGCTACGCCTTGGACTGAAAATTTTGCAAACGTAGCGCCTTGTCATGTTCTTGTCTTCTTTCACTTATGCGGACGTTTGGAACAAAAGCTTGTTTCGCCACACTCATTCTGCTTCTGACAGCGAGTTCAATCAAAACGCCCTAAAGACACCTTCCGAAAGACGTCGATAATTCTTCCCATAATGACGCTTTCAAAGTTCAGCGCGCCTCAGGTTGGAGTCTCCGTAAGTGACATTCTGTCGCCTCACACCAGAAGCGGATACAACCACTTCCCCCCCCACACACACTAAAGTACCGCAGTGGCTACATTTTGTATAAAAGAGAACGGCATACACCAGCTTTTTTCAGAAAGAAATGTTTAGAATTTGGTCAAATGGCAAATACTAGGTCAATAAAATAGATCTGGACAATGCTTCGACCGTGACGTCAAACCTCTCTGCGAACACCCCCCCCCCCCCCCCTCCCCTTTACTCCCAAAGCCAGACCCAAAAATCCGTCCCTGCTCACACCGAGGTGCCCAGTAACTGAAATGGACAATGACGAATCCACAGAAAGCCTACGTTTCGGACAAGGACCCTGTGGTGTTGAGATGGTCAATGACATGCGCTGCGACCAGAGTGATGTTTATTTATTATTTACTCTCGATCCTGCTGCGCCCCTTGGTGAGCAGCAGGATCAAGAGAGGGCTACATAAAGAGTTGAAAAATGTGGTGAATATGACACAGGAAATAGTGAGGATGGCAACATGTATATCAGTCCCCTGCAGTACGAACAAAAAATTATGAGTGACAGTGTGACAGAGTCTCAACTTTGAACGGATGATGTAGTCTCTGAAACAGATAATGCGGCGTCATCAGGTGTTTCTCCTTTTGAAGTATTGTTTGGTTGTAAAAATTGTTTAACAAAATATTTCAGCCTGAGGGAT
The DNA here is from genome assembly GCA_013358835.2 of Ixodes persulcatus. Taxonomy (NCBI): domain Eukaryota; kingdom Metazoa; phylum Arthropoda; class Arachnida; order Ixodida; family Ixodidae; genus Ixodes; species Ixodes persulcatus. The sequence continues at coordinate 87,896 of JABSTQ010009939.1, forward strand.
TTTTACTTGATGTGTTTTTTTTTTTTTTTAGCCTAAGCCTTGAATTGATGTAAATGGAATGAATGGAAGAAACAAAAAACTGTCTGTCTGATTGGTGTATCCCAAAGGGGCGCTCTAATTTTACAGCATTTATAAGTCCTTTGTAACGTCACGGTATCATCCGACGTTACGTGAACATGAAGAAAGCACGTGGTGACGTGACCTTACGTCACATGACATCAGTGTCATGTGACGTCACGTGACGTTGTTGAAGTGTGGCACCATGACGCCATCGAATCCACATCCCAAGCATGGACGCGAAAGCACCAAGAATTGACCCTTAAAATCGCTCCGCATTTAAAACGAAGGTCGATTATGGTTGGATACCCATATGAAACTGCCTGAAAATACAGGATCACAACAACACAACGTAAAATACAACAGATTTCATTCTAGAACTCGTATTAAAAGAAAGAGCTGCCTTCACCAAACAGATCACACATTGAAATGAAGGGATCACGTTCATAAGTTAGAGGAATTCCGTTGCAGAACTGATGTTAATTCTTAGGAGACTCATTTGTCCCTAACACAACACGAGATTGAAACCGACGCCCAATTTTTGTGGTAAGCATCTTACCTAACGATATGTTTTATTTAGCATTGACCTCCCAGTGTTCACAGTTTATTTGTAACTTTAGTTTTCTTAGAACAGCCTGTGTATGGTAATGAAGGGTGTTGTAGTATTCACTCCCAAATATCGTACCCTTTACTCTAATGCCGCTGCACGTATCCGAATAAATAAATAAATAATAAATAACAACGTCAATAAAAGATTCACCGGCGAGCATGAGATAGCCTGACTCTAATCACTACGTGTGCGTTGTTGTGGCGCACTTTATGTCGCCATTTGTTTGTTCAAATCAAAGTTTCGATACGCTATTAAATTTTCCGAGAGCCAGGGAGTCATCGGTGAACGTTGGCGTTGTATGACGTGATGTACTGTCAATTCAGAATCCCACTAAAAATATATAATTGCGGTTTTAAAGAGTGTATGCGATCTCAGTTCCGAGGGGAAACGTAAATTCAGCTTTCGTGAAATGCTGAATGCATTTTTTATAAGTTTGTTGTTTATTTGAAATGACTATAGCACAATAACACATTTAGATTGACTTTTGTTGTGACCCAAAATACAGCAACATTGACCTGTAATCGCAAACAGATGTTCATGTGAATAGGTCAACGAAAAGACTTCTTTGTTTACTAAACAAGTATATAATTAACATTGGTCACGTCAACACCAGGCCCCTTATCCAGCGCTCCATCGAGAGAAGTTACTGTATTTATTAAAAAATACCTAAGAACTATTTCTCGTTGCACGAGGGGTATACCTGTACAGATGATGTAAAATTTTAACAAAACAGAGATGAAATCAATATACGTGTACAAATGATTGGAGAACACAGACTGCACAACATTTTGACGTAAAAAAAAAACATATTAAGGCAATTCGAAGTAAAGTAAAACATCACATTATTTTGGATTGTTTTATTAAGTATTTTTAATGTTATCCTGTAGTGCAGTGTGTGCTCTACAATTCTTGTCGATTCCATCTTTGTTTTAAGCTTTTCTTTTTGTCAATATTATCAATTAGGTATTGCAATTTTTAATTTAGGAAAAATTTGAGCAGTGATTGTCTTTTTTTTCTGATTTTATTTATGTAAAAAAGCGAATTCTAATTAGTGGCAACAGGGATACGAGTTGCCACAATTTAGACCTGAACCTTTTGTCCGGACATTGCCACCACGCTCACGACTAAATTTTCGAGCGAAGGGGTTTCCTTTTGAGTCCGTCGGGCGTTGCATAACTTCCAACAACAACCCGTCACCCTCACGTCCACCTTTCAAGGAGACGATGAACTGATACTCCAGCAAGGGTTGAAACTGAGAGCTTCTCCTGGCTTCTCGGTCGATTTCCGATACATATACTGAGGCCGCTGAACTCTCAGATGAGTCGCTCACCAGTTGTTTTGGAATAAAACACTACACTCTTTTGTGCGGTTCTCATGCGTTTTGTGAGCGCCAACGGTCACTATATGCTTATCACGTGACGCTGCGCCGATGGATAAATAATTTTCTTAGAAGATCGTTTTCACTCAGAACCGAATTTGCGACTACGGCTGTCCAATATTTGGGACTATATACGCAACCGGGGGCACAGAGCATTAGAACCCTTGAGTGCAGTGATAGTGATAATTTGGGAAACAAAACAAAAACGCAAATAAATTGAATATGCACTACAACCGTGCGCCACAACGCAATAGGCACACCACCTAAGCAGCATATCTTTTCTTTTCTTTTCTTTTCTTTTTTTTTTCCTCCTTGTTAAAGCAGAAAATTTTCTACACATCCACGAAGTCTTTTAAGCTGCGTTTCGTTTTGGCAGCAATAAAAACGACCTTGCAGTATTTCAAGTTGCTCTCCTTTCCCACACAAGCGAAGCGAACACCGACTGCGCCTTAAAGTGCAAAATGATAGGAGTAATACATGCCACTGCGGAAACATTGCAGCATCGCACCGTACCCATCGCGCGCTTCACAATTCCAACACCTCCCCCCCCTCATTGCCGCAATATCCTCCTACCAGCGAACACAAGCCCCCCGACATCCGCCCTCCGCGCATTTCACCCGGACCCGCCAATGCGCTCACTGAGCCGCTTTATATAAACTCTACATGCCCACTGAAAACTACCTCCATCCTCACACAAATGACTCAATCACATAAACTAGGTACAAAGAACCCCGCCGCGGCCCCGTGCATCCTCCCCAACCGAAGCGCGCGGGAGAGTCGCCAAGGACGTGGCCCGACCAGAAGGTCCAGGACAGGGAACATGCCCGGAACATTGCGATTCCTGGGAAGCTCACCGGGGTTTCCGGGCAGGTGGTGCGGTCGGCGACGCGGCGAGGAGCGGTAAGTGCTCGGGTTGTGATGGCGATCGGATCCCAGCATCCTCCTGGATGCGAGCGAGGACTGCCGCATGCAGCGACGCCGTGGAGCAGCGCGGCGGAGTCGTACCCGTCCGGTCGATAGAACAGGGTGCGCTGGCTCGCCATCCTCATCATCTTGCCTTCCGCTTCCCACCCCCCTTTCCCGTTCGACGTTTAAACGTGCCTCTTCCTTACGCTTACACAAATCCGTTGCCTTCTCCTCCTCCTCCTGCTCGCCCTACGCCGTGTTGCCTTTCTGGGACGTCAGCTGAGCGGGCGGTTTCTGTATTTTGGAGCGTGATCGGCGCCGGTCGTTGAAAGCTTCCGGTCGCTTCTGGTGTCTGTCCTCCTCGTTGACAATGAAGAGTAACGGTCCTGCGGGACGACGCGCGGATGGCCGGACTTTTTGGGGCCGAAGTGGATCGGTTGGCGCCGCTGCTGACTGTTTGCTTTTGCGCGTTGTGTCTTCTTTTGGTTTTGATTTTTTTCTACGCGGAGAGCGACTGAGTTTGGAGAAGGTGGAAGGTGAAGTCGTGCCTCGCGGTGAAAGGTCAAGCGTCGCGGCGGCGGCCAAGGACCGCCGACACACCCATGGTGTGACTTTGAGCACTCGTCCTGGAGGGAGAGCTGGAGGGGGTGGATGGAATGCACGCGGCTCTCGCTTGATTGTGTTTTGAAAGCCTTTGTTCCGGTTGTTGTTGTTGTTGTTGTTGTTGTTGTTCTGATGACTAGTGAATTGTGCATATTTAATGCGCCTCTTAATTGCAGGGAAACTCCTCCCTGTGACCGCTTGTGCTCCCGCGTGGGGTTGCAGATTTTTTGGCCTGATTTTTTTGTTCTTTTTGACCTGAAAAGCTGATTTATAGCTTTCTCATGTTCAACATTATTCGAAGTATAGAATTAAATACTCTGGAAAGTTGGGCGAGTTGGAGGTACATTTTAACGGTAAAAATAAACAGCGCAAAAAAACAGAAAAAAATGACAAGAAGACGAAGAACGCGCAAAAAACGCTACAGCGCGAAAAAAAGAAAAACGAAGGACGAGAAGAGGTACACACAGAGAGTTTCGTGTGTGTACTTCACCTTCTTATCCTTCGTTCTTTTTTTTTTACGCTGTTTGTTTTTATTAATACAATTAAAGATAACATATTTTTAAAGAAACATGTTATTCAATGTTCTTTCCTCGTGACCAATAATTAATGTGCCCTTTCTCGCCTCATTGATGATTCTGTGCTATACAATGCACAATAATGCAGATATCCAAAGTTACTTATCGATAGACGGAAAACTTCTTTTCATGTCAACCGCTAATATTATTCCATCACCCATATATATATATATATATATATATATATATTTTTTTTTTTTTGTTATATATGCGGAGGGCGCGCACTCTCTGATTTTGAAACGATGTTTATCTGATCTCTGACATTATGTATACCTCACAGCCATATACTCCTCCTCACTGGCATTTTTAACCACATCTTTCTTTTCCATTCTTGTGCTTCGTTTCCCTCTAAAGGCTGAACTCCATGGAACGAATTATGTGACGAATAACTGGCGAACGCCGCCCGACGGCACGCTCGTTTTGCGCGCGACGTAGCAGCCACTGTGTTGATTCCACGCGCAGAGCAAAAGCCGCCGGCCAAAATTCGTCGGTTATTCGCAGCATATTCGTCCCATGGAGTTCAGCCTTAAGTCGGAGCAGCCGACGCGACGAGCCAATGGGGTCAAGAAGGCAGCTTCAAAATCGTAAAATCACCACGCGTGTCGAATTTCTGCACGTGTGCCATCGCTGGTAACCTATCGAACGAGGTAAATTTGCACGGTCATCTTGCGCTTTTGGCCCGTACGTCTGCGTCCATGCGTCTTCTAGCCTTTAAATACATTCTGACTCGCGATTAAACGAAATATAATAGATCCTCCAAGGAAGCTAACCATAAGGGACGTAAAGACGTTCTCTGTTTCCTGTCGTTCTTAGTCACGTGGCTTCCGTATACCTGGTATGCGGGAGGAATACATAATAAAACATTTCAACCTGGAATAGGCGAGTAAATATAGGTGAGACAAAACAAGAGGGTTTGACAACCAGGCACTTTTCGTAAACATCTTCCAGCGGCGTGGAGAGACCAAAACGATGTTTTACGGCATACCGGAAGTGACGACATTCAAGATGGCTGCGCCCTTGTGGAAAAGGTGTACAGGTTAACATCTCACTCGTTCCTTCACTAACTTATGTCTCTGTATACTAAAGTTATTGCGTGTGTATGTGTGTGAAGGGGGGTGTTTATGTATGACCGTATACGTGCGCGCGCGTGCGCTTCCACATATGTGTGTGTGAAAGACAGGGATATCAGCGACAGTAATGAACATTGATGTTTCATTCTTTTCTCTTTTTATCTAAAATGAATATAACGTGCGTCAATTTGCCGCATAGCAAACGGGCGTAATAAAAAAAAAGAGGGGGGAATAGAAAAGTTGTCATTTTTCCTTCTTCACGTTTAATTCATTTTTATGCGCCTCTCCTTCCTGTTGTAACCGTTGATTCTATACGGATTCAATTAACATAAGACACAAGCCTGTAACGTGCCAAGTGTGCTAATAATTCGCAGTAAAAAAAAACTACACAGTTCACCGTGTTTCGTTTAGAACACGCCCAGCTGAAACAATATAGGCGTGTAGCTATCAAGTTTGAGCAGCGTCTCCTGGCGAGAGAGATCGAATTGTTTTCGGTCGCCCCGTTTCGGTTCTCCGTCATTACGCTCTTTCACGTTGCTCGTGGGCGATGAGCTGGCGGGATTTCATTGGCCCCTGACCGAGCGAAAAATGCTGAGTCACTGAGCTGTGCACGCATGCGCAGCGTCCGGTATAGCGCACAGCAGATCAACAGCGCATGCCCAGAAGGCGTTTCACAGCCCAGCAGACAGAGATGGCAGTGCGCAGAAGGCGATTTTTTTGCAAAGGTCTATATATTCCGTCCTCCCTTTCTATACAACAACATCTCGCTTATTAGATAATATTATTGTATTTGCAGATTGGCGCGACTAAAAGCATCGCTATTTTATTCTTGTTCAGCGGATTGCCATGTTGCGCAATGCTGCGAGAATCTCAACGGTGCAGGAACGTGGGTGTACAAAAAAAGATCAATAAAAAATCAAAGCAGCCTTCGAAGAAAATCACAAAAAAAAAAACAATCATGACTATGCTCGGGGCACCTTTCTATGACAATCCGGAAGAATCGACCATCTTATTGACCATAGAGCCGGGTATAAGTATTATTCCCCCCCACTGAATAGCTAGCTAGCGCAAAACTTAATCGAAAGGTTCACCGTGCGCAGCATTCAACGCCTGCGAGTGCACGAGCTCCTTTAGCTTTTGTATTCCTTGCTTTAGAGATGTGACGACGATTTCCACTTGTGTACGTGCTCGTACACATGCCCAATGCTCGAAAACAAGACAGCTCGTTAATCCCTCCTCCTGCTCCTCAAAGTGTTGTCCCCGTGTGTATACCGACCTATCTACCGGCGAATGAACAATTCTGTCACTTGAACAATCACCAAGTTCTCAAAAATAGCTTTTCCTCCGCCAAAAAGAGCAAACGTATACGCACTCACCATGTTTAAGTGGCCGTCAGTTCTATCCGTAGAGCTGCGTACGTAGAATACATCCCACACCGAGGGCCTCGCACGAGATCTCAAAAAAACGCCGAAAGGAAGGCGAGATGATAAGTAGCCGAGCTATCTTGAAGTCTTCATCTCCTGTTTTGAGCCGTCCGTCTCTTCTTTTAATCGCCGAGGAGCGATCGTCTCGCTGTTAAACGCCAGCGTTCTGCCCACCCAAGGACTCCGCTTTAAAACCAACAACGCGAGCTTGCAAAAAAAAAAAAAAAAAGAAGCGCCCAGCTTTTGTGGAGGCCCTAGCGTCTAAGCCCGGGTTCCGTGACTGTACATCCATGGTTCGTGACTCTTTTCTTTGCTATAACCGTCTCATTCTATACCTGCTGGCGTTGCCAATGACGTACGATGAACCGCCACGAAGGTACTTATGCTCCGTTCAACGTAAGCCGACAGTCCGGTGAAAGCTATATGCGTGCTCGCTGGAACAGACGTGAGTCGATGTTTCGCCACGTGACCAAACTCCCGCCCATAGCCACGCGCAGAAAGCGGGGTCAGGTGATGAAAAGAGAGGCGGTTGATTGGGCCGGTGAGCGCGTGGCTTCCACCGCAGTGACAGCTTAGGGGTGAGACAGAGTGTAGGAGCGGCCGTATTCTGAAAGTGCGGTAGCAGCGAAGAATGGGCAGGAGGCACCCACCGTTCGTTCTGTTCTGTGTGTGTTTGTTTCGCGTTCATTCGGTGGAAAGGTCCCACTTTTAATAGTCGAATGGGCTTTCTTTTCAACGACACCTACACAGCGTGAGTGGCGAATGGAATCGATGCGTTGGTTTATTTATAGAGAATGAAAGGAAAGTCTATTCGGCTGGAAGGTGGCGGGGGTTGGAAGGGGGGGGGGGGGGGGGGGGGGGGGGTTGCAGATTGGTAGAAGTTCAAGGTTGTGCAAAGGTCCAAGTGGACCAAATGTCTAGCGAACACGCTTGAGTCGATATATGGTCTTGAATTGAGTGCAGCACGGCATGGGTTCTTCTTTCTGTAGTCAAAGACACGCCAAGAGTTTTTAGCTGAGTGAGCATCGAGTAGCGGCGAGTCTTTTTTTCGAAATCTCGCCCGTTGTTTCTTTCTCTCTTCTCTCTTTCTCTCTCTCTCTGTTTTTTTTTTTTTTTTTTTTTTTTTCTGTAGGGGGTTTTTACATTACGTTAATCCGCCATTTTGTTGTTCGTTGACAACGTGACAGACGTATAGACTCCTGTGCACAACGGATTTGAGGCTGTAAATTTTTGGAATGCTCACCCTCGGTATGCGCTCACAGCTCATGGCTACAAAATGGGGGACGAAATTACGTCAGTGAATACTTCTCTCTCTCTTTCTCTCTTATATATATATATATATATATATATATATATATATATATATATATATATATATATATATGGAATTGATAGATTTTTTTCTTTATCTTTGTAAGACTCGATAGACTAGTCCGACTGGTCATTCAAACGCGCAGTGAGCGGACTTTAATGAATTGCGTGCACGAAGTTTACGCTTCGTGCTGCAGTGTGCGATTCTGTGGCCAGTCTCGTTCTGTGGAGTCGCTGGTGCCGGGTTCTGAGCGAGGGTCCACAGCGGGTTCGGAAGCTTCCACGTCTTCCGACACGGAGACTTCTGTATCAGCGTGGGACGAATCGGGCAGGTCCCACTCTTGCCGACGTCCGTGACCGTACAGGAGAAACAGCATGGCGGCCACCATCTGGCACACGGGCAGCACAACGTGGGCAATCCTGTGGCTCTGCAACAAAAAGGCGGGCCTTTTTTTTTTTTTTTTTCGAAGGTGCAATGAGGGACAGCGGGGTTAGGGCCGCCGTAGGGGCGCCGCGAAGCGGCGTGTACTGTTGGACCACGTGGGTTAATATTTTGTATGGCTGAATAGATAAATGGACGGGGCTGAACTCTTAATCTGGCGGCGGCTTGTGCCACCTAGCCAGCAGTGGGCAGCGATTATCGTGACGTTCCTCCATGGAACTTCATCGGATTTGGATGGCGTTAATTGAGCAATTAGACCCGAGCCCGATGCCGAGAGTCCTTTTACGTGTTGATTGGACACGAGGCCCTGCCGATCGCTGATGGAGCACTCGTATCCACTCTGCGTCTTCGCTCGATCTCACTGTGATGAGGTCAAAAATCGAAAGCACGTGCAGGCTTTGACTACAATGCGGATTGTTCGTGAGCGCGGTCACGTGTTCCTGCCTCATTCTGCGTGTCAGACTCACAACACAGTACAGTATACACGTTTGCAAGTACGCGTCCTCTGGGCTCCGTCATCTTGGTGCCATGTGTATGTTGGTCGTCTAAGAGTCGAGCCTTGCTGATGCGTGTCCACAGTTGCCAGACTGATGCTCCACCAAGGCGTATTCCACCCACGGTGGTCAGACCAGCTTTTGAAGGGTTACGGCTCGCAAACGTGTATAGAATGTTTATTTACGTGTCTAAAGAAAGACGGCATTGTATAAATAGAAAACAAGGAAGGAATGACCGGAGAGAAAATTTCTATGTGCTCTCGTCTTTAAAGGGGCCATGAAACGAATTTTGGGCTGGGATAAATGATTTTGAATTGACTCCGTAAGTGTGACGTCATGGGTCCAAACAAACCGTTGCTAGGGTCGTTGTTATAGACGAATACATGTGGCTCGGTTTCGCTTCGAAAACCCGACCGTTCAAAAATCAGGAGTAGGATTTAAACTTCTAAAAATCACAGATGTAGAAAGTTTGAATGTCATATATGTTTCGACAGAAGTGTGCCGGTAATCGCTCGTTTCTGAAATATTTACGACTGCAACTTCCGGTCCTCAAGATGCCTGCAGCAGACGACGAATGCAAGAAGTATGCCGTCTGCCGCACGCCGGCCGGCCAAACCGGGGCCGTCGTTTGAATCGTGTGAATAAAGACGATATTCTGACATCGCGTTTGTTTGAAATATAATGAGTTTCAGACACTTATAAGAATTCATAGTGGGGTGCGATGCAAGATATGGTTTATCGAAAGTCCGGACGTCGATCGAGATGATCGTCTGCTAAAAGATCGCATTGCACCCGTGAGAAAAGCACTTCAGGCGATCGGTAGAGATCCCAAATTTTGTTTGCGGACTCGCGCTATGCGAGGGTGCTTCGTATACCTGGTTGTAACCATCGCGTGGTGAAAGACCCTTGCAGTTTCTTCAGATTTCCGCAAGACCCCAAAGCGCGAAAGAACTGGATAAAAAACATAAGGTGAGTTTATTACAGATTGTACTCGCATCGCGGGTTCGATGGAGATCTTCACCAAAAGAGCACATCCACGGAATTTGATGTATACCAAGGGGGAAAAAAAGCAAAGTACTGCGAAATTGCGATATACATGCAATTCTTTAAAAAACCTGACAACCACAATAATAATAATAACAAACGACTTACCTCGACGGCGTACGATTTGTTTCTCATGCTGGCCTGCACTACGCCGGTAATGCACTTCAGGTCGTCGTCGTAACTGATCTGCATGACGTCGTTTGATTTTACTGCATTTTCACCCCTCGTAGCTAAGCTGAGTTCTTCCCAGAAAAAAAAAAAAAGAACCGCACATTGCGGAGGCCTCTACTGCCATGGTGATGCCCTTGTTCTTGTCGCTCGTTTACCGACGCAATTCAATGAAGACGCCCGCTGCAACAGAGGCCAGCAAATCTATCGTGTCGTCTGCTACCGAAGCAAAGCGGAGTGCAAGTCTTCAGAAATGGCTTTCATCGTTGCGATACGACACTGAGACGACAAGAACATCTTCATAATTCGATATCAAGAAGTTAGGTTGCTTACAAAAAATTATTTACTTACTTGTAAGCAAAAATCTAGCCTCATGTGGAGTCTCCATGCATTAGTCCATAGCAACGTCCCTAGCAACGGTTTGTTTGGACCCAGACGCCTTGTTGTGACGTCATCACTTACGGGGTCAATTGGGACTTTACTAATCGCATATCGTTCAGTTGGCCAAAAGGAAGAGGGTAGAAAGTCAAAAGTCAGCTTTTCGGTACGAACATTTGAAAACATAGCGGACTATTTTGTACCTTCTTTCCTTCGAAAGCTCTCCACCTTTTCACTATGATACATCCGCGGTTCCCAAAGCGCGTCAGCGGTGCCAACCTGACGTCAGCCGAGCCCAGCTCACGCATTGGACACGAGAACTACGTTACTCGGACGTATGCGCTCGTCAACAATCAATCCATCGACGAAATATTTGGATTCGCGTTCGTGGCCAATGAGTGCCCTGACGGAACTTATCGTCACTTGCGAGTGACAAGTTCTATGGTTTGCATAAAAAGCACGGTGGAAGCTAGGAGTTAACGCACCGGTGCCGAAGAATGTCACGACGACGTGATTTCACAATTCGCATTTGAGTTGAGGATTAAAGCTAACGAGGAAGAAGTAGGAAAATCGTTTCATGACCCCTTTAAATAATAAAAAAAAAACTGGTGCTCGCATCCCACCTTTTTGTATTATTTGTATTTTTGTTTTACAGCATAGCTTTAAAGACAAAATGAAGTGAAATGTTTCCCGGCTCTCTCGGAATTTTTGTCATTTGATGTGTCACGTCTGGTTGGTAGTCAAAAGACCCGGTTTGCTTTCCGGAGATCTTCTTAATTCGATCGATTCGTGTATGATTGATTCGCCTCCATGTCTGCTTTTATCCACAGTGTTCTGCACGCAGTGCACTCGCGTTTTATGACTAGCATGTCCATTTCTTCTAGGGTAACTTGGCTTGTTTACAACGTGGCGTGGAGCACGGACACTGGAGGATATGTCGCAGTCATTTACGGATGTGCCATTTTAGACAATCTATGGTAGTCTGTGTGACTTGTGACCTAAAGGTACGTTTTCAATAAAAGAAAAAAAATGAAAGAAATCACGCTTTCGTCAGGGTCACTTCACGTTTCGATACACGATCTTGAATCTAATGAGACACCTTCAGAAGCTGGAAACTGTTTCTCGCGCCTAGCCGTAGAACAGCGTATAAATATGCAACGTTGCAAGCACAACATAAAGAGGAAAGGCATATTACTAATTAAAACAAAAAAGATTGGCAAGCTCGGTGGGTCGTACCATGACAGAAGAGGTCTCGGTGATGATAAACACGTTTAGGGCTCCCACCACAACCCAGAGCGTGGTGGATGACACTCCTTTCAGTACAGCAGCGTGCTGTGGCGCCAGGTCAAGATGGTTGCTGTCAATGCCTATGGCAGATGTAAAACACCCATCAGCGAATAGTGTTAAAAACTTAGGAAATATTTAAACGTAGAAGGACAGAACACATACAGCACATGTTCCATACTCTCCTTGATATTTCACTCAATTTCAAACTCCGCATTTTTGCTTATTGGCATTCGTGAATGGACGCTTATTTATTTTTCTTAACCTTGACATCACCTATGGTGCTTTTATGCGTACGCGTTTGTAGGGAGGCCACATCAGCCGGGGCTTGCCATGGCTGCCGTTTTGACACACATTTTTTTTGTGATCGCATTAGTTGTCGGAGTCAGATATTTCAAAGTGTGATACCACCCTAGGGAAAAGTTGAATAAGTTTAGTATGAATAGCGGAAGCATACAAGTACCATCCCAGTACAATTATACAATGCTGCAGGTTGCGATGCCTCGATATCCATGTATTACTCTTACCAAGAATGAACACTCCTAGGGCTGTCACGGCAATGTGTTCTATCCAGTGGCTCTCTTTTAACCCCAGTAGCATCGCAGCACAGGCATGAATCATCAGACCTAGTGGAACAAAACAGCGAAGTATAGTTGAATTCAGTCTCACAAAAAATCACTCATCCGGATCAGGTCCATAGATAATATGTTCCATCTTTGCTCAGTTCAGGTAAACTCCCGAATATTCGAGCAAAGAGTTTAACAAAAACATATATCAAAACACAACGACAGGTAAGCTGCCACCAAACTAAAACAAAGATGGATACAGACAAACGTAGTTAGTAAGGTAGTTTCCGTTAGAGCTTGATGTATAGACGTTCGAGCGTGTCTCTTTGTAAGTTTTTGATCTAACTGTTAACACGTACCTCCAGAAGCAGACATCTTCCTTGCCACAGAGGTGGGCAGAAGGACTTTGTCCCGCAGAAAATCGCTGGCCACCCCGCACGTTACAATCACAGCCGCCAGCGCCAGCACAGACGGCAGGGACGGAAATCTCTGAGCAAAAGGGACAGAAGCAACGCTGCTTCAAAAAGCAATCCACTCAAAAAAAAAAAAAAGAAAGATCGAAGAAAAAAAAGCTTCACATTTCTTATATATTTAATTTATTCGTTCTTATTTCCATATGCATAAGAGGTTTTGAATACGGAGACAGTACACGTTCACAAAGCAAAACAAGAACTATATTTTGTGTTAAGCGGAATCTGGTGAGCTTATGAAGTTGGAGTGTTGAATGTTCTAACATGTGCTTACTACCCGTCAACTCGTGTTAGTCTCCGTTCATAAGCGATGTTAATTAATGCGCAGGGAATTAACACTTTTTAATACGGCGCAGAACAATACTTTCACTGATTTCTGTTTGCTAAGCGTCACGTCAAAAGTCCTGATGACGCCAAGTGAGCTTAACAGAGATCTGAGTGTCTTACATGAAAGTCTCCGAGGTACATGAGGTAGTTGTACTTCCCCAGACGCTGCTCGTACATGCCCGTCGCAAGGGCCAGGCAGACCAAGTGGACCGGCGTGCTGGTCAGGATGCCTCGCCAAGGGACGCGCCTAACCTGTATGGTAACAAGCGTTGATGCATTGCCATCTTAACTTTTGTGCCCTATGGTCAATAATACATCTATCGCCAAGCGACCCATCTAACCTACATTCTAACAAGCGCGTTGATGCATCATTTTCTAAAGTTTCATATCCTATGGATCAATATTATATTTGCACAGAGTGGTTGGACCACATTTGAAGGACTTTCACTCTACTGGAAGACACCAAATGGTCCCCGATAGTAACAACTCGAAAAGTGGAGCGATTGCTTTTAACAGTCATCTTTGTAAGGAAGTTTGAAATGGGTCTGTATAGTAGTTATTATTATACACGATCGCATTCTATAACGCATACTGCACTATATAAAACTGCACGAATGGATGTCGTGACATGACTGGTATGTCACGTAGACGAGGACTGTCTCTAAGGCTGACTAATCTGTGACATTCACAGCATTACTTAGTATAATCTATGTTAGCAAAGGTTACTTGTTAGCTCAGTGCTTATATCAGACAGTATGTGAACGGGCTCTGGTTACAGTAATTAACCCTGCAATACTTCTTAGGGAAAATTGTATTTGAGATAAAACAATAGACCTTTGGAGATTTGTGTTTGTCCTTTGTCTCTCTTGTTTCCCTTCTCCAGGGATTATTTTCGTCAATAGACCTTCTTCAAGAATAGTTATTTGCATGTGTTGTCCTCCTCACGCAGCGGCGAAAGCTCAAGCTTTTGTTGGCGTTCGGGTAGCGCAACTGGACGCCACTCTCACATCGAGCTTTCGCCGCTTGGTGTCATCCTTGTTGTCCGAGGACAACAGGACGCCATGTCATATTGCCCTCGCTTGGTTCATCCTAGCCTTTTTATTGTTTGTTTGTTTGTTTGTTTGTTTTTTTTTTTTGCGGGGGGGAGGGGAGAGGTGGTGGTTAGGTGATGGCGTACTACATCAAAAATTAACCATTAACCAACTAGCCCAATTAGTCATTTTGGCCCATTCTAGCCCCCCCCCCCCCCCCCCCCCCCCCTGATGGTTTCGCTATTTTCCTGCATTCTAGAAGCTCCTAGATAATCCTATAAGATTTCTGAGCTCCAACCCTTCTTTTGACGAAGACCCTACTGTTGCCGTCAGTAATGTGGCTTCTCTCTTCTTCAGTGATCGACTTGTGGTGGTAGGGTCCGTCGAAGAACAGCAGCCGCCAAAGGACAAACCAGGCGATGCCGAAGACCACTGCATCACAACACAAACACTTCCTCAACCTGTTTTTTTTTTTGTTTTTTTTATTACAGCGGAGGTATATACTTTCTACGTCAATATCACTTCGGCTTCAATGCTTACCGTTTGCGAACATGACCGGAGACGTGACGAACTCGATGTTAACCGCCTCGAACATGCAGCGCCCTCCAACCAAGGTGGCTTTGCGAAAACGCAGTGAAAGACAATAGTGAAGACAAGCGTCATGGCAATGAATTCGATTTTCAACTGTATGGCTAGTTTAATTCACACGCACGCACAAACACAAGCACACACACACGCACACGCGCGCGCTTACGCAAGCAGAGCCGGATAGTTCTAATTGTTCAGTTGCTGAAGACAGTACTAAACACATGGGTTGCTCATTTTAAATGTGCCCTATACTTTTAGCTGCCGCTTGCCCAGATCTCTGGTGACTACTACAACCAAGGCAGATGGCTAGCATAATTAGAACACCTTCAAACACTGCTTTTCCTCTGGTGAATGCGAACATTGCCTCAGATGAATAACTACGCTGCCTCTGATTAATAGGTATATTGTCTCCGATGAATACATACATTGCCTCCGTTGAATACGTACATCGCCTCTGATGAATACATGCTCAGGAAAAAGTAATGGATGTTCTAAGTGCGAGAAAATGATCTGAGTGGACGATGTTAATGCATTGAAAACGAAGAGGTGAAGCATCTGAAGCCAGAGTGGTTCCTAAAAACAAATAGTGGTGTGTGTACGTCTATAAAGCCTAGAACTTAGTCTTCCTCAACGGGCGACTTGTCTCACACCTGTAGATGAGAAATTTTGTCAGTGCAGTACAACCTTTAGCCTGGGGTCTTTAACGTGCACCACGCAGTAGTGATACACGATTGCACGTCGGGACGATGCTCATCTAGATCGAAACGGGCTGGGGTGGGGATTGAACCCAGGATCCCTGGGTTCTGCAGCACAAGCTTTCGCTCCACGTTCTCCGATCTGGGGCCCTAATCTGGACACTTGGCGAAAACGTCGCCGAGAAATCTGGCGACCGTGATTGGCCAACGCCGGACTTGACCTTGACACCGGCCAACCATAGCCGCCGGATTTCTCGCCAACTTTTTCGCCACGTCTCCTGGTGTGCGCTAGCCCACTCGGCCACCGATCTCCCAGAATGGTCACTACCACTGCGATAACTTGCGAAAACAACCATCGTCGTCTTTTGTGAATTTTTGCAGTAAGATTACTTCAACCTGATTTCGACAACAGGAATCGGTCAGCTATATATATACGTATGCCTGGTACATAATATAAAAGTTAACAACTGTTTCACAAAAGCAAATTCAGTTTTGTTACTTTCGGACAAACTTTAGAACATGCAGTCTTCAATTAGGAAAATATATTTAATCATAACTTCAGCGTCTATTTCTTATTTTTCCATGTAGTGTATAGTATCTCTATTCACAGTTTAATGTCTCTTAAATAGAAATTGTGAAATGTCTCGGATTATATTCATAAACTTTCTCAAGTCACCAAATATCCATTTTAGATCCGAAATCGACTTCAATAAGTCGGCACCCCTAACGAGCGAGTGTCTTGAACAAATGCACCTACTGCAGATGACAATGGCGAGCACAGTGGTCCTCTCGCATACTGGAATCCAGTCGGCGAGGACTCCGTAGAGCGAGGTCGTTATGAAGCCCTGGAACAGTCGGCGATGCAAGGTACAAAATCCAGTTGGCTAATGTTTATCTCTGCTCACCTCTGCAGTCTCTTTCACAGCTCGTAAGAATGTACACCGAGACGAAATATAAAAAAGTATACATGACTTGCACGTGACGTCATCATGCCATACTGGTAGTCACTCCTACTCGCTCTTACCAAGAAAACAAATTCGGCGGTCCGAAATGTATGCTGCAAAATGTACGTGCTCAGCAGCAAGGTCACCACAATGGCAGCTGCTGTGACGTCAGTATAAGCGTGTCATTAGAGCACGCTTCGGTCATTCGCAAGTGGCCTGAGATTTGCCAACAATAATCACGTAACAAACATTGGTCGGTGCGTAGGTGTACTTAGAACCACTTAATAAACTACGCTACATGAGCTAAATAAGCTACACTAAATAAGTGTAGCTTATTTAGTGGCTCTAGGTGTACTACGCTGCATAAATTTCCGTAGAACTACGTGTGGGTGGCACACGAAATAAGAGGAAAAGGCCGGGAGGGGGGGGGGGGGGGGGGGGGCACTTGAGAGTCGAGTGAACTGCCCGTGCCGCAGAGGGCACGTGCTCGGCCGCTGTCCAGAGCGATGAGAGAAGAATGTGGAATCACAGCTGCCTGAGCGGCATCTATCGCCGTTTCATTCAGGAGCGCGTCGCGTTGAAGCGAGCAAACGAGCAAGCCAGCAGATAAGAAATTGCTGCAGAAACCACTATTTTTGGTTGTCTATGAATTGCGATAGCCTCGTCTAGGACAACCTCAAGGAAGACCTCTAGGGCAATCTCAAGGACGACTTCAAGAACAACGTCGAGAATGACGCCCTAGAAGACGACGTCTAGGAAGACCTTACAGACGACCTGAAGGACAACGCCTAAGATGACGTCCTAAATGACGACGTCAAAGACGACGTCTAAGACGGCCTCCAGTACGACCTCGAGGACGACGTCAAGGTCGTCAGGTCCTTCGATGAGGGTGCGAATATGAAGGAGTGTAAGAATGTGAGCTGAAATAGACATTAGGAGGCCAGCAAGTCCATGAAATGCGGGGGGGAGGGAGTCGGTAGTTGCCAAAAGTCCAAACGCCAATTTAATAAAAAAAAAAAAAAGATCAAATGTGCCGGAGCACCACCGACTGTGCCGGCGTCGCTTGCTTCAGTTTCTAAAGAAATGACACGTTCAACAGATTAACCACACGCTTCGAGTTGTATAGTTCATCACAGAAGCCACTGCAGATCGAAGCAAAAGCTTGCACCAGAACTTACTCTCTACAAGCGCTTGAAACGATGCAAATGTCAACAGTAAAGGCCTTCTAACTTATCGTCTGCTAAGCTCTGATGACTTAGAGATCACGAACGACTTTACACTGCCTCTCGGCAACCCTTGGCTGATTGAACAGCATCACAGTTTACGCCCAAGGAAATCGCATACCTCGACCCTCAACAACCAAACATTCATTTATAAAAAACTGCTATTCTAACGCTTTTGATATTTGCGCCCAGATATTAACTGTCATTCCTGGAAAACACAATAAAAGTTTCATCACCGAGAACAACCTACTAAGGTAAGAAATTGCAGTTTTCCCCCTTTCTCTCATAGAGTCCCATGCATTATCTGGTGTCAAGCGATGGCTGCCGGTGGTGCAGCTCGACCCCAGCAAGACAGCCTCGATCCGCGATTCAGCCTACTATTACAACTACCGCTACTACAATAGAGACCAGTGGGCGTGGTTATGAGACGATCTAAACACGCCAGAAGCAAGCTGGCAGCGCCCAGGTTACTCGCCGACGTTCGTAGTTGCAAACGTATATAGATATTTTTCAGCGATTATCGCCAAGTTAAAAACCGACGAGTTACTGTTCTGTGGACGCTTGCGCGTTGCGTTACACTCCGCAGCACAGATCTATACTATATGCATGCTCAAAACGTTTTCCACGTCCCAGTAAACAAAGATGGCAGAGCGCAGAAGGAGGTTAGTGGAATGGTCTATAAGAGCTCTAGTAACGTTGATAAGAGCCAATATGGCCACTGCATCGTTCCAGTCTACATGGTTCCAATTCTTTAGCGTTTCCCGATGCAAACGAGTGTATGCTGATCTTACCTCTGCGACGCCATTTAAGAACTGTATGCTTGCCAGGCCATGGATCCCGAAATGTATGGTCAGCGGCGCCACCTCGAGAAGCCCTGATAGGGCCAAGGTGCTCAATCCAAAAACCCTGCAGACATCAGGAGTGCGGAGTCAAGCGATGCTTCATCAGCCGTAAATTCAAGTTTTGAAACAACATGGGTCCTTCCAGTGTTATAGGCTGCACGGTTCTTGCACTATTCAGCACAGCGCTGATTTTTCTGTGAATTAAACCAGCTCCAGCTTTGACTCCTGCGGAGTCATTCGTCTCAGCCTCTGCAAAACTACACCAAAAGACTTGCCACTGACCCCGGTAACACTGATGCGTTACCGGGGTCAGTGCCAAAGTCACGCTACTGAATTGAACTACATGTTGTCTGGACTGCGTTGCGTGTTATGTGAGAAGAGTCCTTTACGAAGAGAGCACCAATTTCCAATAACATGTTTATGTTAACAAATTTTAAGATTTACCCCCAATGAAAGCAATTATGAGATTACGGCCAAATTAACTATACCATCACTTCGCCATATACGCGCTACTGAACGTAGGAGGGCTGCAGTGCGCGAACGAACCAGAGAATGTTCCAATTTGGACCCTTGATTGGTCTCCTTATGGCATGCGGGATTGTCGTATATACGTCTATGTAGTGGCGTCAGGTCAGCGGCACCCGAGGCGGTGGCCTACCGGGACCCCCCCCCCCCCCCCTCCCCCCCACTTTCACTAGATATGTCGGGGCTCTCAAGCCATTACATGAAAATGTCACAAGCTTGATTATGCTGACAATTGGGCAGGGGAGCACATAATTTGTTGAGCCCAAAAAACCATCTCGCACATTACGTGGTCACTTGACGCCAATTTCCCCGCTGCAGGGAACTTCGTGTCTCGTGACTTGAGGTCACATGACGTGGTCACCGTGACGTCATTTTTCCTGCTGTACTTAGCGGGGAAGTTAACGTGGCGGTTTTTCGTGACGGTTCTTCGTGACGGCTTTTTAGTGGAATTCGGTGAATAAAATACATTCTGTGTTAAAACTTAAAACTGCAGTTCTTACTTGTTTGCACCGTAGCTGACGGTTGTCAGCGAGCTGGGCATCAGTGAAAGAATAAGACCGACTAGGTGGGAAAAGACGAAGGGTTGTTTCCTCTGGTAGCCGTAGTAGTCCTGCCACTGGAAAACGAAAACAATTGTTGGAATTATACCCAACAGTAACTCCATATCGCAAATGATATAAAAACAGGTACAATGGCTTTTCTGTCCCATGGGGAAAGAGATGTGTTGTGAGATGAGCCTAGAACTTGGACACAAATTTGTTCCGGACCGACTGCCATATCACTTTTTTTTTTTCTTTAGTGCCGTTGTCTGCGTTACAGGGAAGTGAGCTTGAACACTAGACAAACACAAAAGGAGGGAACAAACATGCCCTCTAGTAAGGTGCGTTGCTGGGCTAGTTGGTTCATCTTAGTTAAACATACAAAATAGCGCAAAAGAAGACAGGGACACGAAGTAAACAGGACAAGCGCTCTCGTTGTGTTTGCCTAGTGTTCAAGCTTACCTCCCCGTAATGACATGTACAAACAATCCTGTTATTCAGTACGCTGTTTGCGAAATTATGTTGTTTTGCGCTGCACTAGAGCCTCTTTCTGTAACAAAATAAAGTTTGCTAACATATCAACTAAAAAAGCTTGTCTGAACAATCTTTTAGCACCAAAGTTTCATAGGAGTGCCGTTGTTGTTGCTGTTGCTTTTTTTTCCTGGGATGAAAATAAAACAAAAAGGTAACATTTGGGAAAAGCAAAATTCCAAGAAAATAACCTTCGTCTTACGAATTATTTTATAATCTGTTTCGTATTGAGTGTGCTGCGAATGACCTCAATCATGACCCAGGGGCCAGCAAAATAGTCACGAATATCTAACTGTACGTATGGAAATGCTGAATGAGTAAGCCAACGAACACCTGGAAAAAATTCATCTTTATTTTCTTAAATAAGACTTCAAAAAGACTATGGCCGGTAGACACAAATTTAAAGGATTGTGTCCATCCGACCGCACTGACCTTGAGGTAACCTCAAGTAACACCTTGCGTTTAAAAACCTTTAAGTTCTATATTTCCGCTGATGTCTAAAACGTGTTTGACCTTACTTTAAAAACAACGATTTTATTTTCCGTTTTCGAAACTTCTGGACATTTCAAATTTTTGTTTTATAGATGGATTCTGAGAAGCCATTTTTTAATACATCAACAAAAACCAATGGAAAATGTAAGAAAACACCAGCATTAGTTTTCCTGAAAGAGCTATTCCTAAATGCATAATGACCACTCTTAGATGTCTTATACATCGCAATATTTATTTTAGATTAGTCATATTTTCTTCTACCAAGCAAGGCACATAAATAGCATAAGCTATTTATGTGCCTTGCTTGGTAACTCAAAATCAAAATTTTACAGGGCAGCGTCCCAAGGGCAGCTGACGTAACACTTAAATATTTGAAGCTCTTAGAGCAGCATCGCATTATTACTCCTGAAGACTTAGCTTCTTCGAGTTTTCTGGATACCCTCGATCAAGTTGAACAGTCACTTTGTGGTCAGTCCAGGATTGATCCAAGGCGGGTCCAACAAATGAAAATATTACAGTCGTTGCATTTAAAACGTGTGCAATAGTACAGCTACACATTTGGTTACACAGTCACCGCCTCCAATCACCTGGCATTGCAAAACTGAAAGTGCCTTAGAAACAAACACTTGACGTTTTCTGCCACGATCCATACGACATTAACAAAACTTTAAAACTACTTTTTTTCCCCTTTTCATTGGAATTTTAACCATAGCTTTGCTCGTCATTGCGTGTGAGCATAATAAACATATCCCCAGAGACCTACTTTCTCTTTCCTCAGTCAAATCGAAATCTGGTTTGGCGTCAAGGTCACCGCTCTCTACTATAGGCCTGATTCTGTCCTTTCAGGAAGCTTCTACGCAGTTCAGTGGTCCGCAAGAAGTGGGTTGGGGGGGTGCCGTCAAGATAAGCGAAACCTAAGGGATATGGATGCACCGAGAGCACGAGGAAGACACTCCGCGGGACCATTAAAACGGAGAACCCAAAATCCCAACCTTGAAGCAGTACATTGTGAAGCTGATGGACTGCCAGAGGATCACTTGCATCCCGACGATGACCAGGGTCGTCATCAAAAAGCGCTTAGGCACTGCTACGCACGGACATCTGGGCTGCATCTTTAGACGCTCGCGCGCGTGTGGCACACACCGCGAGACGCAGAATCGGACTGTTCTCCTTTACCGCTATGGAAAGATGTCCCTGGTGTACGATTAATTACATTCCACGGAGTTTCTATCTTTTTTTAGGTTTTTTGGGGGAAATACTTGTGCGCAAGAACGCATGGCTGGCGGCAGTGCTTTGTTCGTCTTGGGGTGAACTTTATATGCGGTATGGCCTGGTGTCATTCCAGTTGCATACATTGGTCTCGCTGGGGTGGTTGACACTGACTGACGAGGGACTGTGCTACACTTGGTTTCGCCTTGCGATCGACCGCAGCGAATGCTACGAGCTGTCGGAGCCAACCCAATGCCGCGTAGTGTCACATGATCATCTAAAGGGGGCGCAGTGACGCGCGAAAAGCGTTGTCACGTGCCACATTCACCGAGCCGGATTGGATGGGACGGCTCGTACAGTGCGCTGCGGCAACAGCTGCGGTCGGTCGTAAGGGGGAACGGAGTGTATGGTGTGTTTGCTGGAGGACTTGGTGGGTGCGTGCGTCGCAGAGCCGAGGTGCTCAGGGTGGGTTCTCTTTCCTCTTCCTCCCCTCCCCTCCTTGTGGTGGGCCGACGGCGCGAACGAACGGTGTCTGGCTGCACACGGTCTCGCGACGCGATGTTCTGAATAAATATCTGGGTCGGGCAGGGCCGTCTTGTAGATGTCTCCAATTCTTAATCGGGTGTCCACACGAAGGAGTGTGGGTGTGGGCGTGATTTTTTTTTTCTTTTCTCTTTTTCGGACAGAAAATGGAGGCGCACACACCATCAATTGTTGTACATAGTTCCACAAATCCAATTCTCTCTTTTTTTTCTTTTCTTTTTTAAGCGACAGAGTTAATGGTTTGTAGCTATATATCGAAAGTCAACCAGCTGTGATTTAGAAAGAAGGACATTCAATATCACGCTTGCAAGGCTCGATACCCTGCCCTTCTCTGCGACAAAGGTGCTTGCTGCCCGGACGAGCCACGCAAATGAGCAACAGCCATCGAAGCTCTTGTTTGTTTCACAGGGGAAACACGCCTCAAGTCCCGCTTGTAGATGATGAACCTCGGTGTTGGTAAACAGTGCCGTGTTTGCAGTGTTCATGAGTTGTAACTTATACTCCCTTTATTTTCTCCTTCCTTCCTTCTTTAAGCCTCCTTTAATTTCCCAACCCTTTTCCCCCGAGCAGAGTAGCAGGACTATTACCCGGGTTAACCTCACCGCCTTCCTGTTCTGTCCTTCCTTCCTTCCGGGGGTCTGCAGCAATTTCTATACTTTTTTGCGAATACTGCTCAGAGTTAATCCGGTAATAACCTATGGAAAAGGCGCGTTAGTTTTTTTCTCAACGCAATGGCACTCGCAGAAATATGTGCTTAAAAAAAAAAACAACGAGAGCATTAATATTCTTTAACTCGAAGCCAGAAGCCAGAACTGAGGCTGAAGTCAAACGCTCACACAGTGCTTGTGCCCAATCCACGAGCCGCATTTGTCTATGGTCACCCATAGAGTTATTATAATGTACGCTAGAGGTGCAACTGGCACTATAGTGTGCTGTTGCGAATTGAAGCAGACCGCAACAGGTCAAAAATTGACTTCCGGTAATTCATTTCTATGGGGAAAAGTGGTTCAATTTTGTTCTCTGCGCTTGATTATAAGAGCAAATATTACGAATAATAATAACGTAGTAAAGAGTTTGAAACATTTCTCAATCAGGTAAATTAGAATATTGGTCAGTTACAGTTTTTTTCTGTCAAATTCACGTCAATAAACAAAGTGATAAAACAGCTTCATACATGCATTTATGTGCACTGTCGGTCACTGTTAGCGCGAACGCGGAGTCGGCGCTTTTCTGCATGGTGGGATTTACCTACCAAGTGAACGAAGGACATGTGGAAAACCAAGAGAGACGGCAAGAACTACGCAGTAATACTGGATCAGTAATCCCTGTGCATGCAGATGATAAAAATTAAGTGAAGGCCAAGTTAGTATCCGATTTGCAATAAGTAGGTATCGCTTTATTCTCTCTGCTCGTGCAAATGTGCGAAGATGCTTGTTCAGCGTTCAAAACATCACCCGCGCGCTCGAAATCTTTGAAAATAGACCGAAGGCAGAACACAGGTACCAACTAAAAGCTGTCCGGCATGAGAAATGTTAAAAAAGGACACCTCTCATAGCCCACGTACTTTATTCTTTACGTTTTGAATGTTCTTAACCGCTCGTAAAGATGCACGACGGGGTCGGGTCATTTTCATATATGTGACAGGAGTGGCATATTAGCAATATGTAAGCATCACTGGAATGCTGACGAACCTTGATCACACTCAACATTCCTTTCGATTGTTATTTTGCTTGGATTCGTCGCCGCTCGTTTTACACGAGCTTCTGTGAAACACAGGTTTGGGCCTGAAATACAATGAAGTTGAACATCATTCGCTGATTAAGAAAAATGGTGTAACTAAAGCAATTGCACTTTTACAGTGTTAATAAAGGTGCACACTATTCGGTACAACCCAAATAACAAAAGTTACCCTTGTCGTTTTCCGGCGGAGAGACAAAATGCACGGGCATTTTCCCATAGGAATGCGCAGGAGCAACGCAAAAGTAGACGAATTTGTCTCTGCTTCGACTTGCATCCCTCAAGTCGCATAGACACCATTTGGCCCTCTAGCGTACATTATAATAACTCTATGTCGTCACCATCGGGTAATATCCCTGACTACGTGAACACTGTGATCCCCGCTATTACGTCGTCGAGTTTTGTGAACTCGAAAATCGTAGTAAAAAAATAAAAAAAAGTTTGGATTATTGCAGAGCATTACTAATTTCCCCTTTATGCGGTAGAAAATTAAGATATATGTTGTAGGTGAATATTAGAATAGATATATCTTATCTTATCAAAACCTAGACGCTTCAAAAAATCGTCGTTTTTTGTTTTTTTTGTTGTTTTTTTTTTGTCCGACAAATAAATTTTGTAAAAACTATTTTGCGCGGCGTATGGACAATGCGCAAAACATTGCGGCAAATCAGGTCTTGGGTCAGCGGGCGTTACGTGCGAGCATACTTGGGTCACACAAGTGCCAGTAAGCTGGTGTAAAGTGAGAAACATTCCAATCCAAAACTTTGCGGGCACGTAATGTCGGTCCCTAATGTTTAAATGCTTGCATGAGGACAAATGCTTCCTCTGCACCGCACGTGGCTCTAGCCGGACCGTGACCCGTGAGTATGGGCTGCGTATTTACAGTTTGACGCCAGCAGCCACGCAGCTTTCGAAAACAGCGAGGTGTCCCAGAATAAGGGAACAAATTCTTTACATCATTAAAACTTTTATTGTTGCATCAGGAAAACTTGATTTTACACGTTACACTCTGAAAAAAAAAAAAGTAACACTTTATAGTCAAAAGCTATTAAAAAGTAAGGAAGCTGCGGTCACGCGCTACTACCAAGACTACACATGCTTACCCTCGAAGCAACAATATTTTATTGGAACGAGCGTCTTTTATCGCTAAAAATTAAGGCTGCGAAAAACCTATTTTATTTCCCTGGCAAATAATTAAACTGTGCAATTATCGATGGGATTTTTTTTACGCGGATTTATACCGACGTGCA
This sequence comes from Ixodes persulcatus, assembly GCA_013358835.2. NCBI lineage: Eukaryota > Metazoa > Arthropoda > Arachnida > Ixodida > Ixodidae > Ixodes > Ixodes persulcatus. Next base: position 113,152 of record JABSTQ010009939.1, read on the forward strand.
ATCGGGTATCATTACTGCGTGGTGGACATCAGGCTAGCAGTCGTACTCCACTGGCCAAATTCTCATCTATAGAGTAAATACCGGCAGACTAGCTTGCCATTGTCTATGTGCTTATTGAGATGGTGCTGATGCCCTAGGCGCGCCCACACTTCCGTGAAACGTTAAGTCTGGTTAGGACATTCTAATGAACGCCCGCAGAGCCATATATGTACTGCCAGGATGGACTCGGAGCCCACAGGGCCCAGCATCCGCTTACAACAGAAAAAAATATAAAAAAAATCACGTGGTGATGTTAAGATTTTCCTTCGTGATGTAGAAAAGAGACCGTCCTTCGGCCTTCATGCTCAACAAGCATGGCAAGGAAGCATGCGCCAGACAGATTGTCGCCATTCATTGTAACACGAGCTAGAATACTCAAAGACAGTTCCTCCAACATTGGACGGTTGGTTACCCTGTTGACTGCCTGCTTGACGGCGAGAATCCAGCGATAATGTGCCGAGAATCCGCCAAAGCATTGATTGAACCAATGACAACGTTACTAAACCACTCAGTTGGAAAACTGCCGTAGAGACTCTCTGTAAAAGTGGCCCCGATCTGTCCTCGCGAACCGAGCTAATGGCGAACATAACGCCGCCATCTCTCCCGCAGCGGCCACTCAAGGAACCGCACGTTACTTCTATTTTCGGCTGTAATCGGCCATTCTGGCGCCGAAACAGATACAGTGGAAGAGGTTACTGGGGTGCCACGCCCGTCTCCCCGGCGGCAGCGCCGCGTCTTACTACCGAAGTTAAAATGCCCCTAGGTCGGGACGAGCTACCTGAAAGCAACGCTGAGGCATGGTTGTATAAATACAATATTAATTGTGCCGCAAAACCTTGCAAACTAAAGATTTTAAAAACATCACGCGCCTTTCATTCTGTACTAAACTCCAATAAATTTCATACAAAAAGAGTCTTTTCCGTTTGTTTTTACGCAAAAACATGCTTTCTAAAAGCTCCAGGTGACCACAGTACAGACAAATGATAAAGAGTGGCGCTGTTGTCGTATTTAGCTCGGTCTCGGTGGACGCCAGCGGCCCAGGTTTCGACGGCGAGATTCCCAACTAAGTGTTTTAGTAACGTTGACCAATGAGGAGCGCAAGTTCGTCTGCTTCTTGAGCAGGGGTTACGGTAACGTCAGAACACCGAGCTCTGATTGGTTCCGATTGGAAGTATAGTGGGTAGACCTCAAGGCAGCTATAGCATTGAGGTCTACCCGCAATATCCCTCCGTCAGAGCCAATCAGAGCTCGGCGTTCTGACGTCAGTGCAGCCACTGAGCAAGAAGCAGACGAACTACGTCCGAAATCCTAGCCCCCCAGCGATAAAAACGGGAAATAATATTCTCAAACACAGGCTCCTGTGAGGAGAGGGGCTGCGCATAAAACAAGATTTTTGCATTTTACAGCACTCTTGGCATCGGTGTTGTTCTTGGAGCTTCGTGACTATGCATTTTTAGCGTTCTTATATGTATGAAGGGTTAAACAAAAACGGAGTCTTGCAAAAAGCTTAGTTTCCCTACATGACGACAGCATAAACAAACATGGCGGCGCCCATGGAACAGAGCAGACACAGGTCTCGCATGACGTCATCTTTGGTGGATCCATGACGTCACGTGGATCCATGACGTCTTTGAAGTCCATGACGTCACGGGTCATTCCGGAATGACCATCTCGGTCGTAAAAGAAGAGCGCGCTCGCACAAGGCCGAAAAGACGCGTGACCTCGCAATTCTCATTTCCTCCTCTTTTCGCTTTGACTACGCGAGGGCGCGGAGAGGAAAGGGAGCGAGGCCATTTCTCCTCCTTCTCAACTCTTCTGCGATAAGATGACGTGACATTCTCCCTCATTCGCTCCTTTATTTTCCAGAAATACGGCCATCCGCTCGAGATATGGATATATGAGTGATGTTTCGTTGTTTAGGTCGCCCTTTTGAACACTTCTGCAAGCTTATTTTGTGAAATCCGAATCTCGGTTCAGCATCCTTTTAAAGGCCTCTAAAAAGAAAAAAAAATGTTTTTTTTTTAACAATCTAATTAGGACACGCGTCTCAAAAAACAAATTTTTCGCGAAAAAAAAAATCTTTTTTTTTCTTTTTTTTTTTGGGGGGGGGGGGGCGTATTGATGGCGAGAGATTTATTTGAAATTCTGCGCGCGAAGTCTATGACATCACGGGTCATTCCGGAATGACAATTTCGGTTGTGAAGGCGAAGCCGATCTACTTCTCCTTCACGCGTTCGAAATGCCAAGAAATAAAATAAGTGGAAAGGAGGTGACTGCTGACTAAATTGAGTCTCGAGCCCTCAATATTGCTCTATTTAAAAAAAAAATAAAAAAATTGCGTAAAATTTATTTTTTGAGACTCGTGTCCAAACCAAATTGCTTAAAAAAAAACTTTTTTTTTACTTTAACAAAATTTGAAATATACCCGTCGTGTTCAGAAATAGGCTGAATACGATCCACAATATCCATAAATGACAATCGCACTTTCGTATTTTGAGCCTGATGGCTGTATTTCTCGTTATAAACGGCCCACTCTCGCAAGCGCTCGGAGTGCAGCCAGCGGAGAGCACGTCACATCCGGTGCGATCGTGACGTAGTTTGTCTCGAAAGCTGCGGCGAGGCTGACGTCGGCAGGATGTCCTAGCCGTTCCAGCCACCGAAGCGGTCGAAGCACGCCGGCGATCGGGCCACCGCAACTAACCGCAAAGCTGCTTTTGTGTGATTTTTGAGTGACGGGTTAATCTTCCATAATCTTGTAGAGGGAGAATAGCAACGTCTGGGACACACAAAAGAGAGACCGGTTGAGTGAGGAGTCCCTCCCCCCTCACTCACTTCAGTTCGCCTCCCGTCGTTCGAAGCGCCATCTAAATTTTCATTTACGAACTGCGTACGCCATAGAGTCAGGTGGAACGCTGCGATTCCAAACGTACGTATCCCATAGAATACACTGCAGTTACCAAAGCAGCCGTCCGGTGCGTCGAGCGACGGGAGGCGAGTCGTGGTGAGTGAGGGGGGTACTGCTCGTGCTTGTAGCGTCTATGAGAAGTTCCGTAACTGAGGTTATCTAATAACGTTGATTCTAGGCGTTCTAGGCAAGACAGCTATCGTCACTACCTATCAAGGTTCCTAGACGCGCATTACCGCATCACAAACGAGGCTTTAGCGACATCCACCAGGTGCTATTTGCTAAGCGTTTAATTTGTTTTCAAATTCATTTTGGTGTGTTTTTATGACAAGATATTGGTGCGTCCGATGTGATACTGCTTCTTTGCTTAAATAATTTGGGAGTTGCTGCCTCGACCATTCTGAAGTGAAGAACAAAAAAAAAAAAAACGATTTTGCCTTCATGTCCTAGTTTTTTATTTTAAAAATAGACAAAGATTGAGGTGTTCGGCACCTCTAAACTCCTTCACCATCTTCCGAGTCACTGCGCTGTGACCTTAGTGGGGAACGCGGGGGGTTCAGGTGAAGCTTTCTCTTTAGAGCCATCAGTGAGCAGCGAGAACTCACACTCTCGTGACCACGTGACCACGTGCTTGCGCAGCGCGATCAACATGGCGAAAAGAGGAAAGTCTCATCTGTGTCCGGCCATCCGTGTTGGCCATCCCCGTCCGGCCCTGCCCCCGTCCCCCTCCGGCTTCTGGTGACTGTTCGCGGTAGCAGTAGTAGCAGATAGAGCTGACGGTTTTGTTGACCTCGGATAGATGGCGCCACTAAAACTCCGTATAGTAAAAGTTTTGTCGATGATACCAGGTTTTTCACGCATTTATATTTATGTTGGAATGACAAGATTTATAGATAAATTACCTTTTGTCGGGCAGGTATTTGCACAACTTCCTATATTTTTACAAGTCCCCCATTGACGTCATGCCGCGTGGTTCTCATGGCCGCCGCTCGCGATTACGCGTCGGAATCGCAACATTTCGAAGGAAAGAGATGTCAAAAGTAGAAGATGCAAGTCCTTTCAACGTTAAAATTGTTGCACAGAAGGGGGTTGAACCGAGTTTTGGATATCATAGAACAAGGCAAGTGCAGTAGGCGGGATGCTACAAACCCTCCATGACGTCACTCATACCGCGATATTTTAAAGACGAGGCCTGTCACGTTCCGATTCTCATTCCCTCCTTCGCTTCGTCCTCTCGAGGTGGTGAACCGAACCGAGGAGGAGAGAAGGACGGCCGGTTTCTTTCATCCTCAACCCTTCCCGGAGAATGGCTACGCCACATTCTCCGCTCAATCGCGCCCTTTTTATCCAAACATTTGGCCATCTCGCTCGAGATTTCGCTGTATGAGTGATGTTTTGGGGTTCGTAGCGTCTTGCTGAACACGTCTGCGGCCTTCTTTTGTGAAATCCGAATTTCGGTTCAGCATCCCTTTAATGTCAGTAAACTCATCGGAAACCGCTTGCTGTCACGAACAATCCCCCACTTTTTACCAAGCACGTTTTGGACGTGCCTGGTAAAATCCATGGAGAAGGGGAACAAGGGGGGCAGAGGACAAACACAGATCTCCAAACATCGCCATTTTCTCTAAACTGGGTTGACTGGGTTCTCTATAAAGGCATCCGATAAACCGGGGTCGGTAAAACGGCGTTCTCTAAAACGAGCTTCTCTAAACCCTCTAAACCGCATGCCTCCGCAAACACAGCTAGGTGCGTTTGGAGATTTGTGTTTCTGTTCTTCTCCAGAGATTAAAACCGTCAATATGTGCCCGCGCTCGGTTGTAGTGTGATGTCTGGTGTCAAAACTTGAGGGCACATAACCCAATATAACCTACATTACTTTTTTCTTTAGCTGAGTGGGCGAAGGATTTTTTGGTCACTATTTTTAGCTTTATCCAGTTCTAATATCTTCCGCGAGGAACACTGAAGGCGCTACGAGCGGCAGCGATTTACGGCATCCGGCCATCCGGCCGGGAGGACGGTAAAAATGGCTGACGGCGTTGATATTGATTTGTACGCCGACGATTTAGAGCAGGACTTTAATCAGGTGGGTCAAGGTTAAACTGGCGTTAACTAGTGGAAACTCAAACCTGATACCACGAACTACGTGTTTTACACTTTATTTCCAAGCGCTTGCTCGTGAAGGCGCACTTTCAAAGTAACGCGTTTTTGATAGTGGCGTGAGAGCCATTGTTTTCTTAGGTTTAGAAAGCTTGTTTTCCGCGTTAAAGCGTAGTTTAATATCGCAGGAAGTATTCAGCTTATAGAGGTCTGTAGCGCGTGTATTTGAGTTCTGTGACTTGTGTGTCGTAGAATTAAGCCATTCTTTGATGTTTTCGTTAGCTTTCCGTGCCAACGCGATGTTTGAGTTCGGCGGTAGAAATGGAGCCGACGTTGAATCCGACAATGCCAGCACGCACTTTGGCCAAGCACCTGATTTGAACAGAAATTTATCTTTTTTTTTTTTTCATGTAGGTAAATCCAAAAGAAACTTTTGAACATTTGCTAAGCTAACTTAGGTCCTGACGTGCTCAAGTTCGACGGTTCGTTCTGAGCGTTCCGCTAGCTTGACATGTGTAAATGAGTGCTTTTGCTTGGTTCGTTCCATAACAGGACAACTACAATGACCACGACCAGAATGTGGACTTGTACGACGACGTCATCGCTGCTCCATCCAGCGACGGCAACTCGGATGAGGTACAGGGGAGAAATATATATTTATTGATTTATTTATCGACCTTTATGCTTTGGAGGGTGGCAGCGAGCATTACAGATTGCCCACAGAATGGAGCTGCCTGTTTTCTCTGTCAAAACGTCTATTTTACATACTGAAAAGGGGATGGACGACCCAATGCACGCAACTTTTTTCTGTCTAAAGGACCATCCAAAACATTATTGAAGTGTTCTGTTGTCGAGCGCAACAATGCATCTTTCAATCTACTACTCCATAAACAAATACTGAAAACCCCTGTTTGTTTTTGTTTTTCTAACACTACGGAGCACTGACGGGACCTATACTCTGCGTCAACTATTGTGTGCTACATCGCACAGCTGCGAGAGCATGTGGCTACGTCTTGCATCTCATTTGCATACGCTTGCACAACTAGCTTTGACAGAGTCTGAGCACCGCAGAAGCTAGACTAGTCTAGACAACGTAGCACAAAATAGTTTCCGAAGGGTATAGGTTTCGTCATAGTGGCTCATTGGCTTCTGTATGTTTGTCTTTAGTAAAATTGTAGCTCTCGCCGTCACACATGCAATGTGTGCGTGCCAATGAAATGCTGCACTTCTTTCCAGGTTGGCGGGATGATGGGACAGAACCAGGGAAACCACCACCTTCCTGCGAAGCGAGTGGGAATCTACATTGGGAATTTGACCTGGGTGAGCTTGGGTGACATTGAAGGAGGAGGAGTCTAGTTTCGAAGCAGGATCTGCCGCGTTGTCCTTGCTAGAATCCCGGAAAAGACTATGACCGAGCGACAAACCAAAAATGAAGTTGCTCCCCGGGCATCGTTCTAAGATCATTTCTGACCTGTGCTTCCGAGTTGAGAGCGCGTTTTCTAACGCCTTAACCTCAAGTTCCTGAAATTCGTGCTGATTGATCGCTTTTACCTCTAAAGAGACCTGGATAAAACATGTTTTTTTTCTCATTTTTCTTTTTGTTAAAGGTTGTGGGTGTACGTTCGGCGTTGTCGCCTGTCGGTGTGATATGCATTTACATTCCTATTGAATCATTAATCTATGCCATGGCATCGATGCCTTCTCGTTACCTGTGGAAATCGAGACGACATAGATGGGAAAGTGCGTGCACTTGGGAGCATGGCCCAATAGCTATGCTCCATAGTGCGTTACCGTGGACCGGAGCAGACGCTACTGGCCGTCGGAGCCGGTCCAATGCCGCGTGAGTGTTGTGCGGTACGTTTGCAGCGCTGAATCGGCTGGGACGGCTTGTGGCGTCTTCTACCGTTCATTATGAGGTGAGACGGAGTCTGAAGATGTGGGGTTCTGCCGGGCACTGTTAGTGTATTAGTAGGGATATGAAGTGAAAGACAAGTGCCAAAGGAAAGGAGGGGAACGGCGTTTCGACCAAACGGTCTCCTTAAGGTACACTAAAAGGAGTGGTGTTTCATTCTTGGATCTTGCGAGGTAGTGGTGGTCATAGTAGGTCGTAGTCGGCGGCTGTTTAAAGGTGAAGTTTGAATTGCCCTCTGTTTAGAGGTGCTTACTGCACGAGGCAGCACGAACACAACATCGGTGGTTTCTCACCCGTTACTCGTAAAGTCTAACGACGGACACCAGAATATACCGCCTTAGTTGGTAACCCGGACGAGCATGTTTGTTCCCACCTCGTCCTTTCGGTTAGGAGTGAAAGATTAGAAGAGCTGGAAATCGCTTGTTCGTGCTGAGTGTGTTGGACTCTGTACATGTGTTGCATGCCGAAACCCCGTGCTCTCTCCTTTTGGGAATTTAACCTCCCAAGCATTCTGGCCATTTGCCAGCTAAGAGTGTTTGAAGTGGTGTGGGAATTACACCCAGTCTGCGGCCAGCGTTGACGAGATTTCAGAGCGATGTATCTCGGGCAGAACCACAGTCTGCCGAAGAGTGCGGTCTTTCCACCTGTTTTTTGGAGCACCATTGCTACAGATGCGGTGCGATTACACAACATGTGAAACACGTCTGATGATTTTTTTTTTTTTTTTGTGTTCTTGCATTCAAACGCGGATTAAATCTGTTGGACATGAATTGATTTGTCCCAAGAAAAATAAATTGCTGTACTCTGAGTACCAGTCATGGTACCAATTGTAGCCTCACATTTTCAATGTAGTTGTCGTAGCACGCTTAAAAAAAAAGGTAGAATTGCAAAAAAAGAAAAAAAAAGATACATATTTTTTGTATAAGAACATTGGTGAGTCCTGCCAAAGCTTCAGTATAAACAGCATTATTAAATGCTGGGCAGTTTACCACAAAGAAAGAGTTTAATGAAACTAGGAGGATAATGGGAATGTATGTGGAAAATTTTCTGCATCCTTCAAGGAGAGAGTGTGCTCCTTTCAAACAAGTTTTTATTTTGCTTTTTTTGTGTATGGGCTCTTTTGTGCCGTCTCCATTCTTTTTTATATTTTTGTACCGGAATCAAGCTCTCATATTTAAGTGCCCCTCGGCAAGAGTAGTTCAGTTTACTTTTTCATCACTGCAGTCACAGCATGATGAGCACATTAGAACGTTGTCCAGATTGTTTTGATGTTAGATAATGTTGCAGGGGAGTTTCGTGCATCCTAACCTAGTTTCTGAATCTTAAAGCATTAAATAGGGCTTGTGTTCTTGCATCAGATGCCCAATGGGCTGAGGGGTGTTGGGATGGTTAAGCTAGTGTCATCCTAGAGGTGTATGCAATCATGAGTTGTTTTCTTTAGCATTCATGAGGGGCTGCTCATTATACAGTACTGAAAACTGCATAAAAAACAAATATGCGCGTGCAGACCGAATTACAAGCCGGTTGCACATTCATCGCTGTTGGAACACCCCGTACCTTGCTTTGCCCGGCGCTGTCAACCCAAAAGACGCTGCCGCGGGTTGCACTGTAGAAAATACTCTCATATGTGAAGGTTCGCCTTCGAGATATCTTTTAAACCTTTTCCTTGGAACGACCACTGACAGATGAAAATAGGTTTTATTTGATTGGCTAGTCGAAAAGTCTTTAATTTTGCCTGCCTTTCAGACAAGGACGGTTCTCTTGGGAATTGTCATTTTCAGTGAAAACCGTTGGCTCTTCCGGTGTTATTATTGGGCTGTTTTTGACGTTTCTTCCAATATATTTTTTATGGAGATCCTAGTTAGCCAGAACAATGACTTAATTTTCACTTTTCATCTGTCAGTGAAACCTCTATAGTCCGTTGCAACTCAAAAAGGTAGGGCGAGGATAAGAGGGGCCGGGGAGGAGGAAGCAGAAGCAACGCTGGAGAAGAGAGCGGGAAACCTCCTTCTCTCTCTAGCGTTCAGTCTCCTTCCTCCTCTCCGGCCTGTCTTACCTTTGACCTACCTTCTTGAGTTGCAATGGACTATAGGCCTTTTTTTTTTTTTTTTTACCTTGCTTGTTTTAAATGGGGTCCAATAGGTGGATGCATATTTATTTTATTATTTGTATGGAAATTCCTGCAATTTTTCATACGGTATGCAAACATGGTCCACCACACTTGTGATACCTGCGTCGTCATCAGAACCACCCGCGTCCCGTTTCATGGTATTTCAGAAGCTTTTCCTTTTTTTTTTTTTTTTTTTTTTGGTCGGGGTGTTTTATTTGTATTCCTTTTGGAAGGGTGTTGATTCACTCCTTTCCTAGAGTTTATTTTACTCCATTAATCTCCACACTGCTTTGCACATTCCGTGTTCTCTGAATAGGTATGCATGATGGTTGAGGAGACGTCAAAAGAACGCTGTACGCTCATTAAACTCGCTTTTTTAAACTGCCTAGGTGGGTCATGTATGTCACGAGGCAAAAGAGAAAGGTGGAGAGAAGGATTGGTGCACGGCTGCCTCTAACAGCTGGTGCCCTTTGTTGGGCAGCCATAAAACACTCGTGGTTTCTGTATATTTCCCACTTTTTTCCGCACGTCATTCTTTCTTTATTGGCTCGAAAAACTATTGACAGCATTAAGAAGGATTGTTTTTCCTAGGCAGTACATGCATTTGACCTTGCAAACATTGCAAAACCTTTGCCCCTGTGAATTGCAGTCCCAGGGCCACATCTGTGAACCAGCCTTAAATTGTGTCTGGTGGCACACACCTTGTGACATATGGCCCATCCGGGCCAGTTTAAAAAAAAATGCCTTATGAGCATGCAACATCCCAATAAGCATTGTTTTTCCAGCTTACAGAAAGCTGACAATAGTAATTGCAAGTGTGGTGAGCCACTATGCAGTAATATCATTTGCTTCATATGGTAAGCTGATATGTCCCAGCTAATCTTGCAGAGGTTATGACAGTTGCAACTAGTCATTTGGTAAGGCCCGTGGAGTTGTGCTGATTGCTTCCTTTTGCGAAGCCGGTGGCCATCTGTGTTGGTTGTATGCACTTGAAAAGCAGTATTACACTTTTCTTTTTTTTTTTCCATTTGGAGAGGCACTTGGGCATTATGAGGTTGCTTCATTGACTATAGGTGTTTGCCGTCTAGCTTGTTGCGGCCTAACATTTGCTCGGGAGTTATGGTAGTATCGTGGCTGCAATATTGCGCGTTGCTAATGCTGTTTTAATTCGTTTACTGCCTGCCATGAGGGATTTCCTGGCCTCTGAGTTTTTGGTTTAACAGTGGTGCTTTTGATGGGTCAACCTTCCTTCCCTGACTTGGGTCAGGGCAGAGCCGTATATTGGGAGAGTTTGGCCAGTAAGTGTGGCGACGAAGGCGCCGGTGGAAAAAAATGAAGGAACGGGAGGAGAGCGCCGAAGGAGTGGGAGAGAGAGAAGGGAGCAAAGAGGAGACGGCAGCCATTTTGACGCAACGCCGTCGGCACAGGGCACTGTTGAGGCTATGCGTCGTCGGCTACAGGCTTATTCCTTTATTGCCTGAATCAAATTTTGCGTTCAAACGCGGAGAAACCTAATTCGTTAGCTTTTTAAGCCATCGAGGAATAACACTATATCATTTTCTTGCCAGAGCCTGCCAAATAAAAGGAAAGAACCGAAATTTGCATGTCGATCCTATGCACTTCACCGGGCGATTGAATGAAAATGGCAGCCATCCTCTCTCAGCTGGGAGCAGCCGAGAGTTCACGCGCATGCGCTTTCGCTCTGCGCCACGGGCTGGTTGGCTCACTCAGGAGGGGGGTGTTACGGCAGCGAGATCATAGACTGGCCAAACTCTCCCCATATACGGCTCTGGGTCAGGGGTCGTGGAAACGTCAGAGAAATTCAGAAGGCAATGTGGCTCAAAGCAGTTTTGAAAACTTTGGACTTAAAGGGCCTCTGACACGCCAAAAAAATTCAAAGTGCCCGCCAGTGCCCTGTGACGTAACAGTGTACCGCAAGGTGTCGGGGCGGTCAGAAGGGAGGCGGCATCGACCTACGTCACTAAATTGTGTTCGCCAGTAGTCACGTGAGTTTCACTCCTCGTGCTCCCCACGACCGTGCCTAAGACTTTTTTTTTTGGTCTTCTCCACGAGCGATTGTAGAAAACGAAGTTTGAGTTCCACTAGCTTTTTATCACTGCACCGTTGGTTAGTTTGCGTGCTGTAAAAGTTGAGGACAAAGAGTCAGTAGGTCAACGTGATGGAGGTCAATGATGAAAGCGTTGCGAGTACAAGCCAGTGTACGAGTGCATGCCATTAGTCCGATAGTGCAGAGCCATACTGGGCACAAAACAAGCTATAGAGTTTTGAAAAAAAAAAAAAAAAAAAATTAGAACACTCACAGAAATTAGGATTGGTAGCATGCGACACGCCCGATCGCACTGCTGAAGGTTCAGACACCGAGGTCGTTGAATCATCGGATATTCCCAGGATGAAGATGCCTGCCGTCTTGAGAATACGAACTGGTGAGTGTACCAAGTACGAGTAAACGTCGATCATAAAGTATGTGTTTTGTCTAAAACATGAGCAGACCTTGGTTACTTGGTTCACTGACTCCTCTTCTACCGTTACAGCAATATTAGGCGATGAAAAGCAAATAAAAGAAACCTTGTAAGCTTGGATTGCTCGCGGAGGTACGGAGAATAACAAAAATATAAAAAAAGATATTACATGCGGTCGCGGTAAGCAGGAGGAGTGATACAATTCATGTGACTTTCGGCGATGCCTCCCTTCTGACCGCCCCGGCATCTTGCGGTACACTGTTACGTCAAAGGGCATTGGCGGGCACTTTGAATTGGCTTCGTATTTCTATTTTTGATAAAAAAAAAACTATGCAACTCTAAAGCGAAAATTTTTTTGGTGATATCCTGATACGCCATTTTATCGCCTAGCATGAAAAAATAATATTTTGGGGGGGGGCGTGTCAGAGGCCCTTTAAAGTGAAATATTTTGGTTGCAACCTATTTTTTAAGCGAAAAAAAGGTATGAGCATTTACCTCAGCCAACCTGCTAGTTTTGCAGAGAGCGCGTTTCAAAACTTTTCTTCAAAATTGAAAAAAAAAAAAGAAATTGATGCATTTGAGTTTTTGCACATTTATTGTACTCAAATATTGTACAATCTTAAGAAAGGGGCCTGCTTTTTCAACTGGTGGGTCATATAGACAGTGGTGCAATTGTAACACTCCTCTGCCCTAATTTTTAAGGCCCGTTCACACATATGCGACCGACAGAGACAAGACCGGTTTTTAAGCCTCTTGCAATTGCGTAAGACCAGATGCGGTGCTGCGGAGCAGGTCCTAGGCCGTCACAAAAGGCTTAAAAACCGGTTTTGTCTCTTTTTGTCTTACTCGGTTGCAAGAGTGTGAACGGCGCTTTACATCTCGGTGCAGTGCGCAACACTGTTTCGCGCGGTCACATTGGAGTGTTTTCGCATTTCTCTTTTAAATGACACATGCACGCATCAAATTTGATCTCTTGGGTAAATGCCTTCAATGAGCACTTTCATCTGCTCAAGTAGTTTGGATGACAGCCTTTTAATTCAAAGGGTAAGAAATCTGGATATTGCTTTTTCGCCCTAGCAGTGCTGTGTTGTGTTCATGTCAAAAGTGCCCCTGCTCCATGGTGGCAAGCACTTGTAAACAATGAGTCCAAATTTGCAAGTTGGTTCTTAGGTCTCGAATTCAAGGCAACTTTCCTGGGACTGTAGTACTGAGGCTTTGCATACTGTGTACGCCTGTGCCTGACTAACCTGGTGTTGAGGTCTGCAAGTGCTTTGCAGCTTTTGACATCATGTCTCGATAGTTTGGATTGTTTTGATGCATTCATATATGCGTGTGTTCCCGGAAGTGTGGTAAGGTCATGGAGTGCACTCTGGTGACACGATGGGCGTAGGTTCCGAAGATGGCCCCAGCAGAGTTGGTAAAGATGGCATATTTGCCTTCGGTTTACTCCAAACAGGAAACAAAACACAGTTTTGCATTCAGTTTTGTCTGTGTGTGTGTGTATGTGCACTTGTCTGTTGTTCTTTTTAAAGCACTTGTGCAAATTGGAAGTAAATGTCACTCTGACATCTAGGGCTTCCGACACAGCGTCAGAGCCATGCAGTGTTCTTGTGGAATTGCATAATTCCACAAAAATGTTGCGGGCAGTGCTGCTTGTTAACTCAAGAACGTGTTTATTTATTTATCTTTGGGGGGGGGGGGGGCACGACTAGCTTTTGTTAAAGTGGGCAGTTCTCGTCGGGTTCTTTGTTAGTGTTAATATATCATTTGTGAATAAGGGGACAGTTACACACCTGAACATACGTGTTCCTTGTATCGGGGTCCTGTTTAAGAACAAGTGATTCCAAAGTGCATGTCCTGAAGACAGCACTCACTAAATAAAGGGTCAAAAAATGTTTGTAGAGTTTGAGTGCCTTAAATATCTTGAGACTTGGCATAAATGATAATTGAACATATTTGAACAGGCACTAGCACTTCATATACAAATTAATTTGTATAGTATATTCATTAGGTACACATTCTAACATTTTTATGGTATCTTTAAGTCTGCTAATGGATGTCACTATGACAGTTATCCTGCTTGGAAATATATAGTTCTTTCCTTACTGCTAGAACCATGTTTTATATCTTTGTTGGCCTTTTATACTATGCAACTGAGTTATTAGATAATTTTGTTGCAACTGAGTTATTGGACCATTTTATTGTTTTCGCAAACTCATCCTTAGTACCTTTCAGTGTGTATATTCTGTAGAATTTGTTTGGTGATGTGTCTGCATCATAAGCAATACTGCATAGCCTAATTGCAGACTACTTGTGCAATTTCACTTCTTCCTTCTACGAGCCAATTATTGAGAGCGTGGAACGTTGAGAGTCTGGCTTTCCCAGCAAGCTTGAGTGCCCTTGGCAGTCAAAGTGTGTGCCTGGCAGTGCTTGTTTCGTCACCACTGTCTCAGAGTGGCGGCCGTTCCTGAACTGGCGAACGTTCAAGGTGTTTCTCTTTGTTACGAAGGTCTCTAATTGACCCCATGTGTCCTCTGCTGTCGTTGTCAAATGTGGTGAACTGTGCCGCCACGCATGTAAACGCACATAGTTCATTCATTCTCTCTGCTTTTGAGAAGGTCTCCTCCTCTGGCAGCACGCCGGCCCACGGCGCGCTTGCCAGAACCCGAAGCGACTGCGTGTGCGCTGAGAACTTCCCCTCTGACTTGGATGCTCTTCCCCTCCCTCCCCGCCCGACTACTGATTCTAGTGGACCACCGACCAAGACGTCACCGACGCCATCAGCGCCGTCGGAGTCAACGATGTGTTAGACATCAAGTTTTTTGAGAACAGAGCCAATGGCCAGTCGAAGGGGTAAGATTTTCTAAGAACCCAGTTAGCGTCGGCCTGCCGGCTCTCTCTGGAGGACTTCTGCGCTCTCTCTCTCCGGGTAGCTTCCCCCCGAAACGTGCACGGCCAGGGAGCGGACTTTACACCGCGTTGCAGTGTTGCGCGCCCGGGAATTGTCTCAGCGCGTACAGGCGCCGTGAAGTGCGCGGGCACTGAACATATTGTCTTTGTAACGGACGCCAAGGCATTCTTTATCGGCTGTCAATGACGATCGTGACAATGTCCTCTGCTTTTTATTTTTGAGCGCGGCTTTACTCGCTTTTTATACTCTCTTCTAACGCTTGTGCGAGGGTCGGGAGAAAACTGTCTTGTAAGCGCCGCGCAAGGATGTAGGCCGGACTGATTATCTTTTGTTGAGTTTACCGAAGTGTTTTTTCAATTGGCGTCTGCGGGCTTCTTCCGATTGCATGCGTGAAATTTTGTACGTTCGTGAACTACTTCTGGCAGGAGCGGCCTGCCCCGTTGACTTGAGGAATGTGAAATGACTCGGCTGTTTTGAGGTTCGACTGAAAATAGCGCGCGTAACGCTGTCCACGTACGGCGGACTTTGCAATGTAATTTTGAAGCTCCCTTTTCTTGATGTAGGGCAAGTAACTTTGCAAGGGGTGCTGCTCATTCATCGTTCGTTTTACCAATGCACCGCATTATACATATTGAAGTGGCTTATTTTGTCCTACATAAAGTGTGACAGTTGCTGCGGATGTTAGTTTGACGGTGCGTGCTACGCTTATCTGAAGTGTTATGTACAGTGGTCTATGTTTAAACATTTGCATTGAATCTTGAGCGAGCCATATATTACTTTATATGGGCCTGTGCGAAAATGGTTAATATTTCACTGCTTAATGACTCCAATAATTGCCTCATGTCGAAGTAAACTCTATCTATCAAATGGTTTTCATTCATTGCTGTACCCTCCCAGTTCAGATAATTGTAGCGCATTCACAAAAGTTTTGTAGTGCTTCGAGAGATTTGTGTTTATCGCATGCTTCCGATGTCTGTGTGTACTTGTTAGTACTTGTTTATTTATGATGCAGTGCACAGTCTATGTGGACAATGAAGTGCCCAGATCACTCTGAAAGTTGCCGCTTGGCAGTCCTCTCTTTGTCAAGGCCCGCTCGAGACCTAACGACTCCACCCACTGTGCAGTGCCGCTTTTGCTCTAGAGCAGCAGGGCTGTACAAGCTGAGCTGTGTACGGGTTGGGTGCTGCCCCCTTGCTAAAAATATTCCCCATACAGTACTCTGTTGTTCTGTTAAAGGGACACTCGAGTCAACATTTACATTGCAAAGATATTAAAGCTGTGCTAGCCTCCCTCTAATTTTCACAGTTGATCCTGTGCCTTATGCATCGAATGAATTGATAATGCCAGTGACACTTGGTATGATAACTGAAGAAGAGACGAACATGTATGTGGTGTCCACCCAAGTATGGCTTAGTTTGCAACCTCTAGTCGACTGGTATTCGGCTGGTGACATCTGTCTGCTCTCTTGTGCCTAATGCCTGGCTGGCGCAGTTGGTACTTTGGTATAGCACTCCACTGCTTGTGGAGAGGTCTCAGATTAATCAGAGCACAGACCAGGCAGATTGTTTTCAGCCTCACACTGGTTCCCTAGTGCAGTTAAGCGGAGGTGTCTATTTTGTTTGTCATAAACTCGTTTCGTTTTGTTAAACACCCCTTCGATACATTCTGCGTATGCTGAGCATTCATACTAAGAGCAGCTGTTAAGTCACATATCTCTCGTGGAGTCACAATGAAGGGATTGTTGCCTGTAGTTTCTGCTAAATCCTGCAGGCTTTTTTTTTTTTGTATTTTGAGAATAATTGGCTATTGTATTGATGACTTGTGGGATTGACAACACCTAGTGGTCAAGTCTTGAAGCTTTGAAGGCATGTTTGCTTGCTTAGTGCATGTGTGCCACCATTTGTAACAGTACTTGCTGGCTAAAACATGAACTCCTTAGAATTACAGAATATGTTCAGAAAGTTTCCGGAATTTTATCGAGTGTCCCTTTAACGCTTTTGGTTAAACATGTCACTGTTTTTGATCTCGACATAGCTTCCAACCCAAAGAGAAGTTTGTACAGTCCCGTTTTATAACATTGGAAAAATATTTGTTGTGGTGTCGGGTTTTTTGAGGTTTGACGCTTTAAAGCGGCGTGTTGGGGGGGTGCATGTTTTCATTTAAAGCGGGGGAAAAACAGCTGCTATCAAGGGACACGCTAATGGACCCTCAAAAATGTTTGTTGTTTTGCAAAAATATTGACATCTTGTGAGAAAATGAGAACAAGCGAGTTATGACTTGTTATTATTGAGATAACGTTAAATCATTATTAATTCCAAGTGTTATATTTGTTCTTCAATGAATAAAGCATACTCCAAAGTTCAGCTTGTTTTTACACCTGCGCAAGTATCAGAGCATACATTGTGTCTTTTTTTGTACAGCTTGTGCAAATTACGTAGGGTATGGTATACCTTCCAATTCCTTTTGTCATTCGGAGTTTATCACCAACTCAACTTGCTAAATAATGGAATCTCCTTTTAAAAAAAACTTCAATTAAGAAAAGTATTTTGTACGCGGTTTTTATCGAACTCGACCCTTCACTTTTATGCATTGAAGGAGGGTATGTTGACCAAACGTAAGCATCATTGTTTTGTCACCTGACTTGTCTGCCGCATGTTTTATTTTTTCGCTTGTTAGACCATATGCCAAAAAATGGGTAGCATGTTCACAAAGGGGAAAAGAGTGGAGATTAAACTTGGCCTCTAGGATCTTCTGGGAAAATGAATTAATAAAAAGATGTGAAAGAGGAGAAAGCTCTGTGACTTGAGAGTGTCTGATGTGTGTGGTTGGTGTTGGTGGAGATTTTCTTTTTTTTTTTTTTTTTTTTTGATGAGAGAAAAGTGTTCCTTGTATAGACGTTGCCATTACTGGTTCCTAGTATTGCCATTTCCACTTGCTGAGACTACTCGTTTGTTCGGCCAGGTTTTGCATTGTAACCCTTGGATCGGACAGTTCTTTCCGAGCAGTCATGGACAAGCTTCCAAAAAAGTGAGTGGGCAACAATGCTTCCGCCTTTGTCAGATATATAGGGCTAAATTCCAGGAAGTAGACACTCTGTGCGACGTATGCAACCGCGAAAGGGAAACTGTAAAACATGTAATTTTAAGGTGCACGGGGCTTCGTCCCACCCTCTTGGGGGGGATGACTACGGATTTGGAGGGGCACTGGGTTTTCCAGACATGGATGGACGAATGGATGGGGAAAGAATTGGCGGCAACTAAGAGGAGACTGGAAGATTGGTGGAAGAAATCCAGGGAAGGATAAAAAAAAATACAGATAAAAATAAGCAATGGAATCACTTTAAAAGGGGGGGGGGGGGGGTCTGTTATAACAAAATTCATACAAATTAAAAAAAAAGAAAGGATGATAAAATGTTAGGCTAGGTGGCGCAAGCTGCCGCCGGTTACAAAGGGTATAGCCATTACCATCCATCCAGGCACGTAGCCAGGATTTTGTTTCGGGGGGGGCCCGCCCATGCCAAAATGCTGTATGAGGGGGAGGGGGGAGAGGAGGTCCCAGCAAAATGAGAGATTTCGGGGGGGGGGGGGGGGGGGGGGGGGGGCGGGGCCGGGCCGGGCCGGGCCGGGCCGGGCCCCATGGGCCTCCCCCCCTGGATACATGCCTGCATCCATCCATCCATCCGAAAAAGATGGCATCCTTTTTTTTTTTTACTTTTTTATAATATTTTAGGTTTTCCACGTGAGCTTTCTAATGCTTTGTTTAATGCTGTTGTCAGATTGTCTAGGTAAACTCTGTCAGCTACCAAAGCCAGACAAACTTCGCCCTTTCCCGTTTGACTTGTTTCTGCATTAGACGAGACGTGTTTAGAAGCAAATAAATGTTGAACGATTCTTCATCCTGTCCGCCTCTACAAGCGTCGTTTTGTTCCGGTTCTTGCGTCAACGTGTGCGGTAATTTTTTCAGAGAGCTTCACGGCCAGAACCCTGTGGTGACCCCCTGCAGCCGACAGCACCTGAACCACTTTGAGATGCAGAGCCGTAAGCCTACCCAGGGTACGCAGTTGACGCATCTCTAGCTCTCGCGGCGAAATAACCCGCCGCAGATTTCCACACATTTCTGCTCGTACATAATGTATTGCGCTGTCTATCCTACGAATGGTCGAAATAGATCGGTACAGGTGCAGTCTTGCAATAGGAAGGACACATGCGGCTGTGCCAAGTACACGTTGGCTGGGGGCACTTCATTTTTAGAGCGAAAATAGAACAAAGGTTAATTTATTTCCTTACCCCCGAACAATGTGGGCCCAACAGAAGGAAATCTTGAACTGCCTCTTCGAATGTGTCTTTTCGTATTGTTGAAGGGTGTACTTTGATGCCATGCTTTCATGTCTTTGAACGTTGCGACGAGTTGAAATTGGATCCTTTCGACGCATTTCATCCCGCAGCCTCGTCCCAGTCGCGCGAACATGACGAGTTCTACCGCGGAGAGCGCCGCACCGAGCGCTACGTCGGCAAGTACGAGCGAAACTCCGGTGAGTCCACTCGCTTCGCTTGGTTGTTCGCATAGATTCGAGGGTGTAACTGACTTTTGCCTTTGTCTTTATTCGGCGCAGGTGGCTACGAGGGCAAAGGAGGTCGTGACCGTGAGTTGGAGTCTCTATACTCTAAGGCCGCTAAAAGAGCTGCGGCGAGGAACGGCGTTTGGTGCTAAACTCGCCGTCATTTTGACCCCCGTCGAGTCTGGGGCATCAACACGTCTCGCTCTACGACGCTTTACGAGCCGCGCAATCCTAAGCTGGAGCGAAAGAGCGCCGTCTGAACGTAAAAGAAGTCGGGAACTAGCTTCGTTGATTGCAACTTTTACGAACAGAAATTTAACGGCCATTTAGTCCACTTGCGACGCGAGAAAAGGAATGCTACGCTCTAGTCGTGTTGTGCAGTGTAGGTGGGGTTTTTTCAGCTGTTACAACTGATCACCGGGCTAAGCCATCCAGGAGCTAAGTTACCTTTCAGCATCCTCTATGCTTTTAATGCCAGTAGTATGTTTTGCCGCGCTCCTCTCTCGCGCGTCTGCACGTAGTAGTTCGTTGGGGTCCGGTTGTTTGATCTGTGGTGTTTGTGCAACTACTAAGGGAATAAAACTTCTGACTCTGAAGCTCGAGACGTTTCAAACTGTGACGCGTCTCTTACGGCGGCGGTCGTTATTGCCGAGGTTTCGTGGCGGGTCCAGCAATCGCGTGCATCGTGGCCGGCTAAATTTAGTAGGAAACTCTTCCCGCCACATTTAGTGGGGAATCGCGGTACGACGTCATGTGACACTACAAGCGTGCTAAGAGTCTTCCCGTTAAGTTTAGCACGTAAATTTCCCCGCTAAACTTGGGGGGGGGGGGGGATTATGACATTAGATGAACATGCGATGTCACTGTCGCGTGATGTGGCAATTTCCGCTCTAAATTTAGCAGAAACCATTTAAAATTGTGATGTCGCTTGGCAATGTAATTCTTGCTCCTTTGCCAAATTTCGAACGACTGTGGAGAATAATTGCATGTAGTCTGTGTATGGCAGAGTCCGAGGCACCTCAGCTGTTGCCTCGGTTCATTTGCAAAACACTGCAAGAAACTAACTTTTTTTTTTCTGCAGAATTTTTTTTTTTTTTTTTTTTTTTATTTGAAGATTGACGTACACTTCGCACTTTCCACTTTTGCCCGCTTCCTTCTTTGCTGTATCCTCTCCACTTTTTACCTTACCCAAACTTGACTTTCCTTGCAGCTTTAGAGATGGGGAGCACTAAGAGGATAATCTCTCTTGCAGAAAACCGAGGTTGTACGTCGGCCTTTAAGAGACAACACTGCTTCTAGAGCTTTTTTCTTTCTTTTTTTTTTTTTTTTTTTAAGATAGCTTGTGGTTCCATTCAAATGAAATTTACATAGCTCATCTGCCGTTACAGTCTGACTACAAATATGTACTTTGTTTTGATGTAAACCTAATTAGTTTTGTTCATATTGCAAATTTCATTTTCAAAGATTCTGGGAAGGATTAAGACAAATTGGAAATACTGATATAAGAAAATAAACATGTATCAGTGAACTAAAGGGTATGTGGAATCCAATAAAGCATTAATGAAAGCTCTAGAATGCTTTATAAACTTTGTAGGACACTTTTGAACTTGAATGATTTATTTCAGGATGCATAAAAGTCACCTAAGAAAAAGCTTGATACCCTATTTAATATATCTGTACCCCTTATTGCATACGTCGCAGGTACACCTACCAGAGGAAAAAAAAACACTATGAAGATTAGATATGTGCAAGTGGAGATATGGCTTCCATAAAAGAGTAAAGGGTGTAAATAATTCATTTAGAAATAACATAAAAAAAACGTCCACAGGCCCATTTTACTTTGTTTCCGAGACAATATTTCAAGATGAGAGATACTTATAAAACTAATACCCTTCAGGACAAAGTGATAAGTGCCTGCCAATATTCAAAAAACATTATTTCAAAAATGACTTTTCTTAATATATTTTTGCCTCGGAGCAGTGTTTCCCCTTAAGACACGACAGGCATATCGGAAGCGGTTTCGTGGCACACCACAGTCGGACCCGTCCTTTGGTGCCGAAGGGGGTCGGGTGACGGGTTGGGTGCTGTTTCCAGGGGGCGACCCGTACCACATGGGGGGCAACGACCGGGGGCCCCCGTCGGGGAGGCTGGGGCCCCGCGGCCCCTCGCCCCAGGGACGTTCGGAGAGGAGCCGCCACAACCCATTCCCCGGCCAGGGGCGCATGCCCCCCGTGGGGCCCCCCTTGATGGGGCAGGGACCCCCGCCCCCACAGTTCAACCCCGGTGAGTTCCTGTCGTGCGCAAGGTGCCCATCGCCCTCGACTGATTTGTGTTGTTTGCCGAAAGGTTAGACGCAGCCGTTTAGCTGGGCAGCGGCGAGACGCTGCCCTTTCAGAATCGGCCCGTTGAGGATAGAACGACCGTTTTTAGACTCACTGGCAATTGCAGCTTGGATCCGACTGGTGCTGCCTGGCGTTGGAGTTGTCAAGTACGATTGCCAATGACATTTCCGCAATTTTTAATTGGGTTCGACTCCGTCACGAAATTCACGTCTGTGTTTGGGGCCAACTGAAGCTATCCCACATCTTTCTCGGGCGGGCACCCTTCTCCCGAGCAAAGGGGAACAGTGCAGGAACGAGTGCAGCCTTGGAGCACGTTTATGAAAGCCTAAGACAATCCGTAGCTATGCATTATTTTGTTGGTAGTACACGATTGTGCAAGCTGTTCATCCGGCTCCAGCCCTGTCTCTTGTGTGAGCAAGTACGCACAATCACAAGCCTGTCAATGGTACCTTGCACATGAGTGCACAGATGGGGCACCGGTGGGGGCGCCGTGCTTGCGTCTCCACCGTCGTACAAAGGACCAACTGCTTCGTCGACAACCCCAAGCGGCGAGTCTAGGAAATGCTTTGCCGTTCCAGACTTTCCACCACCGCCAATGCGCATTGGAGGACCCCCAGGGCCCCCGCCGGTGCATCCCCCGGGACCGCCCCCTCCGCTCAGAGGTCCGCCCCCGCAAGGTGGACCTCCCGGGGCCCCGCCCCCAATTTCACTCCAGGGACCTCCCCCACCCCAGGGTGCAATGCCTCCACGCACTGGCCCACCCCCGGGACTGCTGCGCATGGTGGGTGTCACTCATCTCATTTTTGCGTCGGCGGTGTCTTACCGCCGAGCCTTACAGATTTTTTCTGCCATGGGGGTTGTATTTCAGCATAGAGAAATTAACGTGGTACAGGTGTGTTGAGTTTCACTCTCCTTCTGCCTCGACTGATCCTGTTAAGTTTAATGTTTGATTCGAGCAGTGGCTCGCATTAATGCTATAGGAACCTTCAGTTGCCCCGCGTTTATCTTTTCAGTGTATGCTGCGGAAGTGGATGTTCTTACTTGCTTAGTCCTGCGCCTACCTGTACCTAGGCGTGACAAAACCTTTATTATCAACCGCTTCCGCGTGACTGCTTTCTCGCACGGCATACGTGCAAGTCGTTGCGATTCTCCGAATGAGGCCAGCGAATCGGGAAGGACGGGTGACATTTGGACACCCGACCCTAACTAGGTCATTGGCAAACTTCAGTGCAAATTCTCTTTGTCCCAAACTCGATTTGCGCCTCGTCGCTTTCTTGCCTCCTTTCGTAAATTGCAACAATTGGATGCGCATACTTTGTTTGTAAAGAGGTATTGTTGGATCCAAGCGAACGGGATAAACTGCTCGTAACACCCTTACAAAGTTCACTGCTGTTAAGCAGAGCAGGGTTCATTGAGGAAAGCAGCCGTCGCACCGATTTGAACGCTCGAGAGAAACGTCCTCTCACCTTTGCGATTTGTCCTTCTGCAGCCCCCTCCCAGGGGACCTCCCCCTCCGCTGGGGGCCCCCAGAGGTCCATCACTGATGCCCGACCACAGGGGCCCACCCCCCGTCACGTCGGACTGGGAGAGACCGCCCGGTGAGACCCTTCCTTCCTACGTTCGACACTCGCAGCCGGCTCGGGGCCTTCGGCGACCAACAGTTCTGACCCCGGCTCGGAAGTGTGTTCTCGTCGACCGTTGGCCACGGGGCGTGCCCTGAGCAAGCGGGTTTTACGCTTGAACCAGATGTGGACACATTTGTTTCGGCATAGGTCTCTTTAGAACTGGCACTGACAGTTTTGAATGTGACATTGGAACAAAATAAAATTACACATTGCAGTTACAGTTGCATTAGGAAGTGCCGAGGAAGTAGGTACAACACACCTAATCGCTTCGGAACAATACATTTCAATAGGATTGAAACAATTTAGCTAGAGCCACTAAATAAGCTGCACTTCAAAGTAATGACACTTACCCATCTTGGTACCTAAAATCATGGTTGCCAGTTATCTGGAGCTTTGTCTGAAATCACAGGAAACGCTTTTCTGTCCTCCACAAATGTTTACACAGTTTGCGACAGAGAAAAGCAATATTACACGAGCTTCCCAACACCGAATCTAATGCTGAGGTCGCACTTTTGAATCATGACGGTCGGCATTTGCGTCTGCTCCGTAGTAAGCACTAAGATGGTGGCGCCCACAACAATATCGGTGAACAGAGTGCCAATACTCTAAGCGTAGCTCATTTGGTGGCTCTAAATTTAGCTATGTTTTCAAGTATATCTATGCACGCGGCCCACCTGCATCAAGTTGTCGTCTCCATTCGTCGGAGCCCTCTAGAGCACTGCATTCCTTTTCTCCGTCGTTCTACCCGCGACTAAGTTACCTAGTTCGTTTGTGGCGCCGGGGACACACAGCGCCGGCCGGACGCCGGTTACGGTTTGCAGCCGAAATGGCGGCAAATTTCGCGGCTTCGACGAGTCGTCCGGCCGACCTAGCCGTCGTCCTCGCCCCGCGAAGTCGCAGCATCGAGGGGCTCACGTAGGCGTGTCGTGTGCACCACGCAGGCATGCACTCACTGCCGCCGGTGTCTCAGCCTCCTCCACACACCCCCGGAGGTGTGCCACCGGGCCCCGCTCCCCCGGGCATGCCACCAAACAGACTGCCACCACCCGGTGAGTTCTGGGGCGTCCGAATGGTGCGATTACGACCCGTGCGTCAATCCCGGTGGCAGGTCGTACAAGTTGTGGCGAAAGAGACAAGCAAATGCCGGCGTCGCTCTTGTTGTGCTGTCCCAACTCGCTGCGGAGGCTTTCGAGGGCCGTCAAAGCAAGAGCGAGCCACAGCTGAATGGGCTTCTGCCTGTTCTGCCATTCTGGTTTTGTGAAGTCACCGTGCGAAAGTCGAGGGACCGCACGTGAGGATGCAGCAAATGAACCAGTGGGAGATGCGCTCTATGCAACGTAATTGAGGCACTGCCACTTGGGGAACACTTATTTGGGTCGTGTCCTGAAACAAATAATTGCAAAACAACGCCTTTCCGTCTGGTGCACGAGCAACTGCCGGAAGCCTCGGAGTCGCGGCTGACATATCGCCGAGACGCTTGGTTTGGCTTCTCCGGGCCCCGAAGAACCCAAGTTTCTTGACGAGATTTCGACTGCCTCTCCGAGACGCTCGAGGAGGTTTTTGTTGAATTATTTTTTGCTAGCTTTAACTGTGCCTCCATGATTTGCGTATGAAGGCTGCCGTGAAGCGCGGCTGCCGTGAAGCGCGGGATTCTCGTTTTTGTACCTCAGATGTTTTGTAAGGGCAAATATTTATTGCGGATGTGAAATGCTGAATCTGCAACAAAAAGAATAGGTCTCATCCTCTTTCCTTTTTTTTTTTTTTTTTATCACGAACGGGAGAAATCGATATCTGTTGGTGTAAACTGCCGAGCTTGCACCGTGTTGATGCGAGTGCCCACCGTTTGTTCCGTCGGTTTTATGATTAGGTAGTGTATACAAAGAGTATGTGAATAAGGTTCAAGGTGCGCCCAATATATTAAACGTTCTTACCTCGTGGTTTCTCGTGTGTTCGGTGCTTTACGGTGGTCTGCCATTTTTACCTCTCAATACTCCCACAAGTATAAGCAACACATTGCTAGCAATCACACTCTATTGTATGATTTCACAGCCACACTGAAAATATTTTAAAAGAGACGCTGGTGCAGGAGCAAAAGCTTGCGCCATTACGTGCGGACTGTACGGTGATCCCAAGCTTCCTTTCCACAACAGTGGTGCCCGCCCCCAACGTTCCACCACCCGCTCCGCACGTGAACCCGGCGTTCTTCCCGCAACACGCTGGCCTGCCCCCTCCCCCTACTTCGTCGCAGCCGTCTGACCCCTACGGACGGCCTCCCCCGGCACCCTACACGCAGGACTACCGCGGACACACCAACGACAGGTACGTGCGGCCCTCGACCCTCCACGTTGGCCGCAGCTGCGAATCGTGGCACGTGGTCTCGGGCAAGGAGGTTAGGCAAAACGGTGGCCTACGGATCCCAAGTTTGTGGGCTCGAATTCCGGCCAGGGTGCCCACGATCTGTCGGAAGCTCTTTGCCGTGTGACCGAGATTTCGGTTGCATGTCGAAAGATCTTGTATGGTCGAAGTTAATCCTACGTCCTACGCCGGGGTGTGTCATATGGCATTTGGCACATAAGGCCCCCCTTGAGCAAATGTGAGCATCTTGCGAGTGTTGGCATCTTTTCCGTGGCAATGGCCGCAAGTTTCATCGAAGGGAACTTTCGACCCCTCTGATCTGTTGTTTTTGCTAGTCTTTTTAGCATAATTGCAGCATTCTTTAGAAGGGGCATACTTCTGAATATTGAGTTCCCTGATTACGGCCTGCCTTCTCCCATTGACAGGTTTTGAAATTGACCACTTGTGTCCTGTAGTTTGGTGACTGAAATTTTCCATGGATTCCTTTTCCGTTCTTGGAGATAGCGATCAATCTCCTAAATTGACTGTATTTCATTATCATCGGCTGTCCCAACTGCAGTAAAAGAGTGAGCATTTGTATGTTGTGTCTACCCATCCAAGACTTTACTGGTGTTTCAGAACTGGTTACCATCTAAATGTTTGTGCAACTGGTTAGTCGGCTTTGGCTATCAAATGTGGCATTGCCACTAGTTCTACTTTCGAGCACACTCGAGCTATTAGCCTAAATTAACCTTCTGTCCTTTCTTTCATGCCCCTTGTTAGTTTTCTAGGTAATTTCCCCAAATTTCAGCCTCATCTTTTATTTTAAATGCATTCTTTATCCCCCCCCCCCCCCCCCCCTCTGCGATTTTGTGGACCTTTCTGGCCTCCTAGCACAGTAGGTATGTGCAGTAGTCCATTCCAGCTCTGTGCTTACTCCCCATTGCGGAGCGGCAGTACGCACTCCTTCACATTCACACCGTTTTCGAAGGACTTGACGACCTTGTCGTCGTCCCAGAGGTCCTTCTAGATGTCGTCTTTGACGTCATCCTAGAGATAGTTCTAGACATTCTTAACATCGTCCTCAGCGTTGTCCTAGACGCCTTCCTTAATGTCGTCCATGGCCTCGTAACAAGAGGAGGCGAACATTACGAACGCCATTGTAACTCATAGACAAGCAACAATAGTGGTTTTTAGTTTTGCTCGGGGCACATATTTATACTATTTGGGACAGAATTTATGAAATACGATTTTGTCACATTTGACAGCAGTGTGGTAATGTTTGAGCTAGATGAGGTGGGCCCTAGCAATTTTTGGTCGGACTCTCAATTTAGTTAAGGATGGTTGTGGGATTTGCTAGCTATTAGTAGAGGTACTGAGGAGTAACCAAAGGATTATCTCAACAGCGGCGGCGATCTCAAAGGAGACATCGAACCTAGTAGCGCGGTCCACACGTCTCCGCGGCAATATAGATAACGTTTAGGGCTACATTACCGCAGGTCGGTTTGATAGATACCTCCGTCCGTGACAATGATCGACCGCCTTGTTTGGCCCTCTCGAATATAGGGGAAGAGAAGACACAGATACCAGAGTAAGGGCAGAGTCTAAGAGCATTTATTAAAACACTCTCCTATACAAACTACTATGTCCCCATCCAAAATTCTCCCCGGCCGGCAAGGTAAGAAAAGGTCCTTACCCGCCATGCGCGGGGCTTTAGAGACGGGATCGGTGAAGCGTCGGAGAAGTCGCCGATACACGTCCTATCTCTTTCGCTGTCACTGGATGAGGCCCTCTCCCGAAAGGGTGAAAACAAAGAGGCGAAACCTCCTGGCCTGTCAGCAGCAATCCACATTCAAGCGGGGGAAGGGAAGGAGGTCCCCCCGGGAGAGAGTGCGAGGAGGTCGCTCCTAGACAGAGGTCCCTCCGCTTTACAAACAGGTCGGAGCTCACGGCAAACGAGGTCAAGTGTTCCAACCCACGGCCGTTATGGCAGCCATCGGGGAAGGGAGGCCACAGGAATCCCCACACGTCAACTGGCACCCTATGCGGCAGTGGCATATAGTGATGGTTTTTTAGTAATTAATTCCCTTTAATTAACTACTGGCCATCACTGTAATGTGCAGTTAAAGTCAGATATGTGACTTATATTGCAATAGATAGGCACCCAGTTTGAATGACATTTGCATGTTCCAGAGATGTTTTGTCTACTTTTCAGATGGAAGCTTTGAGCTCTCAATTAGATTTTGGTGCCCTTAGTCTGTTTTGTTTGTCGGTTTGCCTCTAAAGGTGCCTAAAGACTGCCGAGGCCGCTATTATGTTACATGTTTGAAATTTGAGGCTACACCGTATAGGTGTGCGAGTATAAAATAAATCCGTGACTGGCAAAAAAAGAAAAATAGAGCTCGTAAAAATATGGGTGGTATTCATCCCGATAAATGGAACTTGGCAGAGGTATAAAGACGTATGCAAACTTTTTTGCTGCTTTATCTTGCTTCTTATTTTTCTGTATTTTTGTTTCTGGTGTCTGACCCTTTTGGTTTTCTTCCTATGTTCCTCTAGTGTTAATGGGTCCCCGCCCCCATTGGTGGACTGCATTTGCAGTATAAACTTCTATGGTTTCCATGTGCAAATCTGAAAAGGATTGTGGTGAAAACAAGATTATATATTGCTCTAGATATTTTCACATTTGTATGCAAACAACGTACAAATGTGCGGTCACATTTCAAAATTCAGTCTCCTTGGACAACGTAAGCGTTGCATTTGTGTACCTCTCCATGGTACCTAATTTGTAGGCATTCAAATTCTCGTTAAGGCATCACCAAGAGGGTCTGACCCTGCCTATTTTGCTTTGTTTTCGAGTACCTTCTCAAACCTCGAGTTCTGTTTTGTTTTTGTTTTTTTCTTTGTTCTTTCCTTTGGTTCCCGCCTCTAGCCTGCCCTATTCGATCGATCCGAGGCAAGTAGCACCTTCCTTCCTCGCATTATTTTTTAATTCATTAACAAGGGGTTTTTCATTTGCAAGTTTTGGAGCTGCTTTAGTTTGTTTGGCCTGCTTTTTTGTTAGATATTTTTTGTGATTATTGGAATTAGTGCATGCGTCTTTGTTTACTTTTTAGCCTTGTTTTTGTGTTTCTAATCTCTAATAGAACTCCTGCACCCTTTCGTTCTCTTTTCTTTTGGGGGCCCACCCTCTCTAACAGGAGTATGTTACCCGGAACCACTTCTATGTCTTCCAGGTATTTTTCCCTTTTAACGTACAACCTAATACGTCTGTGTGTATCGACTCCTGTCCCGCTCCTGCCTTGCAAGTTAGAGATCATTGCTTGCTGAAACTAGCTGTGTTGTCGTGCCTGTAAGCTTGTGACGATTTTGATCGCCACCCGCCGTTTGCGTCAGCCGAGCAGTCTTGCTAAACTCCCAGAGTTCTGGATGTTAGCACCAGCCAAGATCCTTCTTTAAAGGGGTACGGAAACAAAAATTGAAATATTCAAATTTCGTTCGGAAATGAGTCAAGCATGACAGATAATATCTGTAAATGATAATTGCACGTTTGTATTTTGAACAATTGGCTATATTTTTTGTTTCAAACGGTGCACTCGAGCAAGCGCTCGAAGAGAAGCGAACGGAGAGCGCGATGCGTCATGGGATATCCGGCGCAAACAAAAACAGAAAGAAAAGATTCCCCGCATTCGTGACGTAGCAAGGCCGGCGGGGTTATGAGCTTTGCCCTTGGTGGCGTTGTCAGCATTGTGGCGGTGCCAATAGCGTCAACGCGTTACAACCTAGCCGTTCGAAGTACCCGTGGGGTGACGAGCATGTGACTGGCCCAAGGAGCACGTAGCTTCCACAGCACTGTCAGCTTAGGGCTGAACGGGGTGGGGAAAGCAACCTTTGTCCGAGTTTTGAGCGACTGGCTAATCTTCTAGGGGGAGAATGGCTGTATCCGGGTGCACAAACGAGGGTCCGAGAAAGAGGGGAGTCCACCCTTTCCGTCTTCTTGGACCGTTTGGTTCAATGCGGGATTTGTGAGTTGAGGAGGAAAGCTAAGAAGGAAAATGTTGAAATGCCAAAGAGCGGCGCTGCTCCGAAGGAATCTGCTACGTCACGACTACGTAGCAAGTTCCCCAACGTTGCTAGATTACCTCCCAAATAGGCTCCGCATGCATCTACCAGATGCACATTGAAAGATTGTTTATTTAGCTTTAAAATTAGTTTTCTTGTGCCTTTCAACGGAAGACGGTGTTTTTGAGGTTAGGGTGCCACATGCAACACATTCAAGCTAGAAAAGGAGCGCTGTAATTTCGTTTCCCTACCCCTTTAAAACTCAATATTTTTGCGTGTTAGTGTTGACGCATCTTTTCTGGGCATCTGTTGCAAGAAAAGCGGGTCTCTGTATAACCGTCGAGTAACTATACTTGCTTTTTTGCGTTATGGAGTACTAATTATGCTTTGATTAAACTTGGACCAAAGTTGTATAGTTAAAGGCTTTCGTCGCAGGACTTATCTTACCGTGGTGCTTGAATGGACGCAGTCAAACTTGGCATAGTGTTTAGAGCAGATGACAGTCGGTTTGAATGTTATGTTTCCGCTTGCTTGGTTCCGGTTTTGGGTGCTGATGGTGTCTTGCAATAGCTCTCTGTCAGAACTTTTGAGGGAGGGGGGAGAAGTGTCGTATACAACCTGGGAGACTGCTGATTGGAATTACACACTCTTCCAGACATAATAGAGAGCCGCACGACTTGAAGAAGCAAGTCTATCCTCCCACCAAGTATATATGCTGCTGCTGTTTTCCATACTAACATTCCTGCTGCCTTACTAACACCCTTGACTGCTAGCATGGCTGTTTGGCACATCACACTGTCCTTTTGCATTGGGTGCTTGGTTTTGCTTTGTCGTTGTTTTGTTGTCTTTTTTTATTATTTGTATCGCTCTATCTTTTGTGTTTTATTTTGACGGAAGGCTATCTTTGAAGTGCATGAAATTATCGGGAAAAATTTTTTAATAAGGGCAATTGTCGAAAATGGGCCACACCATAAACTGGTGGCCTGTCCAGCAGTTGCCGGTGCGGCAGACATCTTGTTTCAAGCGTTCCCCCCCCCAACACCTAATGTTGCTTGAACATGGGTGATGCTGTCATGCATCTTAGCCCCGATCTTTGTCGGCGACCTCGGTGTCTCAACACTCAACACAATCTGCTCGAAAGTTTTAAGGGGAAATGTTTGTTCACATGTAGTGCTTGTGGCCTAACTTGCAGTTAGCTGTCATAGGTAAACATGCCACTGTGGCATAGGTAAGCTAGAATCGCACCGGAGATAATTTGAAGACCCCTTACGCGTCCATCCGATTCTTGTCTTCTTCGTCATTGTCGTTCGAGAGTTACGTTTGAAGGCATGTCCCAAGACTGTCGGTAGCGGTATCGGGTACCGACACTGTGTAAAACCGAGGAAGGCAGTGAAACGGGCATTAAAGCAAAATGCACTTTTTCCCTACAGACTCCAGTACCAACTGGTGTCTGATGATTTTGCACGGGGTTTGCCACCAAGTGAAGTATGAGGGTCAGCATGCAAAAGCAATAAACACCAGTTTAGTTTCGAAGCCGCACAGAGACAGCTTTGGGTCTTAAAGACGGCGTCACTCCTGCGTCACATTACTGTTCCTACGGGGCACTACGTGGCTGTCGCGAAAACGCGTATTCTTACAACCGAGATTCTCGTTGCCCATCATGGAGGGCGCTGCCATCGGGATCGTGACAAGCCACAGATATGCCTTTATCTTTGCGGGCTCCAGCCCTAGCTCGGAGCAACTTTCTGTGGCATTTTCCCGGAGACGAGGAGAGCACGCGCAAATTTATTCGGTGCTCAAAGTGGACGAGGTCGTGCACTCCCATATCTCTGACTGCATTGTCGCGTAGAGTTGTCCTTGAATGTGGACAATCTAGAAGTCTTTTTGCGGATGGTGCCCAAACCAACGTGAAGTCTTCCCACCGTAAAATACCGAGCATGCACCCATGTCACAGTAAGCGCCCACCCGCCACTTTTAAAATATTTAGCGACTTGGCGAAGGACGTATCGAGCTTTCATCCCAGACTTCCGAGCTCACCTAGCCAACCGAGCTGCTGCTCCTCTTCAACTGATCTCCAAGGACCCCGACAAAAAGCGGTGAAGCCCACCCTAGTAGTTTCCCTTCATTTTGGCTCTTGGACCTAACAAGGAACCATACCCCAGTTTTCCGAGGTTCTCTCGCAACTCTGTACTTTACGGCGAGAAAAGTTGGATCCTCGAGACGACTTGGTCCGTGGCTTCCATTTCGTGCCTCTTAGTCTGCTCGAGTCTCGAGAGGGTGTTTGCCTTTCTCGAGTTTGTGACGACTCTGTCGGGGGGTGCCGGCTCATTTTGCTTGTTTCTTTGGGCCCCGGGGTTACAGGCAAGATTCCCTGAACCCTCCGATCAACGAGGCCGAGTTCGAGGAGATCATGTCGCGGAACCGCACCGTGTCGAGCAGCGCCATCGCTCGGGCGGTGGCAGACGCCAGCGCAGGTGAGCGAGGTGCCTCGGCACGCTGCCACGGTTGGTCCGAAATGCCGGTTGCAAAGCTGGTTTTGTTTTGTTTTTAACGGAAACTTGGAAACGGCTGGCAGAATGGTAACTCGGCCTGCACATGCCTCAGATGTGTGGGGAGGCACGTAAAGAGTGCCGTCTTGTATGTGACGATCGTCTCGAGCGAGATGCGTATCTTGAGCACCTAGAACAGCGTAGACATTTTGAGCTAATGTTTGAGGAATCGGTGCTCAAACAGAGTGAATTCACTAGGAATTTGAGACTTAAAAATGACTGCTTGCTTCATGTGGCTCTCCACTCACCTACCTATAACTTTGTTGGGAGTATCACTTTATTTCTTCTTGTTTTTTTTTAAGCATTATTCCCGTTTTCCTACGCGTTACCATAAAATCCCGAGAGGTGTCCCACCCCTGAAAAATAACCCACCCCTATTTTTGGCACGATTTGCTATTTCTTTAAAAACACCGAAAGATAGCCCATATTAGTAATTGCAGGGCCCAAACCAATGGCGACCTCGGCTGAAATGCTGTTGGTCTCGGCGGGAGATACGCGGACATCGCCGACTGGAAAGGACAGCCGTCTTTAGTTCATCGCCCCTCTCTGCGATTGCAGGTTTCGCAGGTCACAAAATCTAAAGCTGGCATTTTTTAAACTTATTTTGATAACAGACCGGAGGTTAGCACACTCCTTATTTTCCCCCAATTTGCTTTCGATTTTAGTTGGGCTATCTCTTGAGGTATTACGGAAGGAAGGAAGATGTTATAGGAGTCACTTTTTAAGTCTTTTATCTCCTTCTAAATGGCCCGTTCACACATACGGCACTATGGTTACTCAGCATCATACACGCGGCGCTGACTTTCTGACTTTGAAGTACATCAACTTTGTATCGGCTCTTTGCTGCATGTAATCCGGCCTTTTTCCCGTTTACACACTCAGTGCAGTGCTAACTTGGTACTGAGTCAGTGCTGTCAGCTGCACTGATGCTGTGCTGCATCTGTGAACCAGCAAGAAAAGAAATCATGCATATCATTCTCGCAACAAATGCCACAAAGGACAGACTGCTTTACAGATGTGATCTCCGTCGGTAGACTGACCGGTGTCTTCTGTTCCTCCCGCTCCCTCAGGCGAGTTTGCCAGTGCCATCGAGACGCTGGTGACGGCCATCTCACTCATCAAGCAGTCCAAAGTTGCTAACGACGACCGCTGCAAGATTCTGATCAGTTCACTGCAGGACACCTTGCACGGGATTGAGTCAAAATCCTACAGTTCGAGGTGAGCAGCATCTTTACTTTAGGGCGTCTTCTCTGTTCTTTGGAATGATCTTGTTTTTGTTTCTTGTGTGTGTCTGTCAACAGCAGTCGCAGTTGTTACTTGTAAGTTGTCGCTGGGTGGGCTGCCCTAGCTCTTGGTTTGTGTGGTTTG
Organism: Ixodes persulcatus; assembly: GCA_013358835.2. Lineage (NCBI taxonomy): Eukaryota > Metazoa > Arthropoda > Arachnida > Ixodida > Ixodidae > Ixodes > Ixodes persulcatus. The sequence goes on from JABSTQ010009939.1 coordinate 146,444, forward strand.
CTGTGGAAACATGGCATGGAGTTTGGCATGTCTAGTGCAATCTCTCACATCTCCCGTTTTCCATTTGTGCCCTAGAAGGGGGGGGGGGGGGGGGAGAGAGGGTGAGAGTGAGTAAAGGGCCACTCTGTCTTTTAATGTCTGTATTTTGAAAAACTTTAAATTTCGGTTGCATCATACTGCAATTGTCTAAAGAAACATAGCTTGAAACTTTACAAAAATACCTTGAAGTTGGGGATTTCTAGGTGTTTGAGAGAGTACTGGCATGAAACGCTTTAGACATTCTTATCTTCCAGTGTTTCCCATTTATATGTAAATTTTGCAAAGCCAAAACCAATGTCTTTCCGAATGCCTAACGAAACTTTGCTTACAACTTTTCAAATGAGATTTTGTGCATTCTCACAAAAGTGAGCTGCTCCATGTTTAGATAGCATGTTTTGGTCAGCTTTCAAAGTGAGACAGTGTGTCTCTCACTGCAGATAGGCAATTTGCCCAAAGCAGTATAGCTTCCTACCTGGAGTCACTAATGTGCATCGTGCGCTGGTAATTACATGAGAGCAAACTGGTATGATACTCGTCCAAATCACGTTTTTGGGGGTTACACTCGAAAGCATTTCCCAGGCTGGCTTGTTAGCCAGCCCACTGTCTTAGCTACGACCAACGTTACTAAAACACCGAGTTAGGAAACTCTCTTGAAACTCGGACCGCTTGCATCCACCCAGCCCAAACTAAAAACGAAAGCAGCGCCGCCCTTTAGCGACGAGTCAAAACATTAAAGTTGATTTGTATAGCTACTGCGAAATGGCACTGCTAACCACCGGCCCTTGCGCGACTCAACCTGAACTAGAGTCAGAGTACCGAAATTACTAGGCTCGATGGCACCAAGATTGCAGCTCAATTTTTTACAGCGAAGCTGTTATACGCTAGGGTCTGGGAAAAGATGCGTCCTCACATGTCGGCAAGAAACTCCCCATTGGTCGTGGCAAGTATGAATAAATAAAAACAAAAAGAGGGGGCAACCAGCATGAGTCAGCCTTTTAATGCCCAATCTGCTCGAAAGTTTTAAGGGGAAATGTTTGTTCACATGTAGTGCTTGTGGCCTAACTTGCAGTTAGCTGTCATAGGTAAACATGCCACTGTGGCATAGGTAAGCTAGAATTGCACCAGAGATAATTTGAAGACCCCTTACGCGTCCATCCGATTCTTGTCTTCTTCGTCATTGTCGTTCGAGAGTTACGTTTGAAGGCATGTCCCAAGACTGTCGGTAGCGGTATCGGGTACCGACACTGTGTAAAACCGAAGAAGGCACTGAATTGGGCATTAAAGCAAAATGCACTTTTTCCCTACAGACTCCAGTACCAACTGGTGTCTGGTGATTTTGCACGGGGTTTGCCACCAAGTGAAGTATGAGGGTCAGCATGCAAAAGCAATAAACACCAGTTTAGTTTCGAAGCCGCACAGAGACAGCTTTGGGTCTTAAAGACGGCGTCACTCCTGCGTCACATTACTGTTCCTACGGGGCACTGCGTGGCTGTCGCGAAAACGCGTATTCTTACAACCGAGATTCTCGTTGCCCATCATGGAGGGCGCTGCCATCGGGATCGTGACAAGCCACAGATATGCCTTTATCTTTGCGGGCTCCAGCCCTAGCTCGGAGCAACTTTCTGTGGCATTTTCCCGGAGACGAGGAGAGCACGCGCAAATTTATTCGGTGCTCAGAGTGGACGAGGTCGTGCACTCCCATATCTCTGACTGCATTGTCGCGTAGAGTTGTCCTTGAATGTGGACAATCTAGAAGTCTTTTTGCGGATGGTGCCCAAACCAACGTGAAGTCTTCCCACCGTAAAATACCGAGCATGCACCCATGTCACAGTAAGCGCCCACCCGCCACTTTTAAAATATTTAGCGACTTGGCGAAGGACGTATCGAGCTTTCATCCCAGACTACCGAGCTCACCTAGCCAAGGTGAGCTCGGTAAAAGCCAAGGTGAGCTCGGTCTGGGAAAAGATGCGTCCTCACATGTCGGCAAGAAACTCCCCATTGGTCGTGGCAAGTATGAATAAATAAAAACAAAAAGAGGGGGCAACCAGCATGAGTCAGCCTTCCTTCGCATTATTAGATAGTGAGGTCCTGATCCCTTGTTATCATCTCTAGGCATCGTCCTCGAGGTCGTCCTAGAAGTCGTCCGAGAGGTCGTCCTCTAGACGTTGTCCTAGAAGTCGTACTAGAAGTCGACCTCGAGGTCGTCCTAGAAGTCGACCTCCAGGTCATCTTTGAGGTCGTCCTAGACGTTGTCTTAGAAGTCGTCCTCTGAGGTCGTCCTAGACGTTGTCTTAGAAGTCGTCCTCTAGGTCGTCGTAGACGTCTTAAAAATGGAGGACCTCACTGGTCCTCCATCTTTACGTGAGGTGGAAAGGCTGTACAATTTTTTGTTACTGTGGTCATTATGAGCGTTCTGAAAGCATGTTTTTTTTGCGTAAAAACAAATGGAAGACTGCTCTTTTTTTAGGGACTTTTATTGGAGATTAGTACAAAAGGACAGGTGCAAGATGTTTTCTAAAATCTTTCGTTTACAAGCTTTTGTGGCAAAATTATTATTGTTTTTTATACAACCATGCCTCACCGGTGATTTCAGGTAGCTCGTCCCGACATGGGCGCGTCCAAACATCGGTGGTAATCCGCGGCATGTCCGCTTGGGAGGTGGGGGTTGGCATCCCTGAAACCCCTTCCACCGTATCTGTTTTGGCGCCAAAATGACTAATTAAAGCCAAAATAGAACAGCCGCGGCAGATGCTATCGAATGCGATATTCCCAAACCAATACAAGCAGCCGTGCAGTTCCCCGAATGGCTGCTGCAGGAGAAATGGCGGCGTTGCGATCGCCATTAGCTCGGTTCTCGTGTACGGATCGGTGCCACTTTTTCAAAGCAGGCTCTATGGCAGTTTCCCAACTGAGTTGTTCTAGTAACATTGGCTACGACTATGAGAGAAACCCTGTTAAGCTGGTGGCATGTGGTGCTCGTTTAGTGCATGTGTTCTATCATCGCTGAACCCATCTTAAACAAAAAAAGGCCCAGTGACTCGCGCTTTCGACGCTGCCTGATCGGTCCCATTAGCTGACTGCATCCGGTCTTGAGCCGAAACAAGCTACAGCAGGCCATCCCCGATGCATTCCGAACGGCTGACTCGACCGTGCGCGTGTGGCTGCCCACGCAGGAGCAAGGATCGACCTCGCTCGAGGGAGCGGGACAGGTCCCGAGAACGGTCGTCACGCCGAGAGAAGTCCAGCCGCCGGGACCGGTCGCGCAGCAGAGAGCGCGACTACCGGGACCGCAGCCGAGAGAGGGACCGCTACCACGAGGACCGCTACCGGGACAAGGAGAGGGAGCACCGCAGCCGCCACTGAGCGCAGGCAGCGGCGAGAGCATTCGAGACTCGTGGCTGGAACGTGAGTGGTCCGACTTTCGAGTCTTTTTGGAGAACGGTGCGATAGATCCCTTTCAAAAGTCCAGCGAGCACCATTGGTGGCCGCCATTACTGGGGCACAAAGCATGCAACTGGATTCGAGTCCTTGCCGAACGCTGACGCGGCCCTCGTGTTCTAATGCACGCTCGGAGTGCACGCCTAAACGATGGCGGGTAATTTGGGCTGCGGCCGCTAGAGGGTGCGCACTTTTGGAAAGGGGTCTAGGAAAACTAGGCTCGGAGTGTCGGCTCTACATTCAACGATTGTCTTGTGGGGGCCACCATTTTGGTGCTTGGTGCAGAGCAGGTGCAATCTCCGATCATACCGACAACAGACTGCTTGGGGGGGCTTGCTGATTTCTTCGACGCCGCACGCAAGCCGGACTTCGGACTTAAGGAGTCTCCCGTGCACCGGGGATACCCGACACCATTCAAGTGCTTCGTCAACGCCGCGTCCTAACTTAAATACAGCCGCCGACCAAGTTTTCGGACGCTTCAGATTATTTGGACGTTTTTGCCGAACCGTCACCCGCCCCATAGAGTTAATGTATAACATTGACCGAAATTTCGGGGGCCATGAAGCTTATTGCTAGATTTTTCGGACATAATTTGCGTGATTTCCTCAGTTTGCAGCCACAAAACAGCCGCCGCGATGGCGCCTCGAGCTTAGTCGCTGCCATTTTGGTTGTTTTGATTTTGCCCTGTAGCCACGCTACGACGTCCTACGCAATAAACAATCTGGGTTGAGGCTATAGTCGGGTTTTCCGGTTCCGCTATAGCCAACATGGCTGCCGTCTGCCCAACCTTATAGTTCTTCCAGTTCTTCTCGTGGTCCGTGTTTTTCGAGTGCAACCGCGAGAAGAGCGGCCGTCTGCCGGTCTTGTGGTCTTTGCGCGCAAAGGTTTTTTGCCGATAGGCTTAGTATTGAAGCGAGCTTGGTGGACTAAACATTGTCTCCAAGTGGCGCCCAATGGCGCCAACTTCAACTTCGCTGTTGGTGCCAACAAAGACACCGAAGAAGCGCAACACCGTGATCAGATCAACGAACAAGTGAACAATATAAAGCGGAAGTTGCACAAGAACTTAATATGGACATCAAGCGAGTGGGAAGTGGCCAATATGCAATTTGATATTTTGGTTGAAATCGGTTTTTCGGACCGTTTGAATATTTGGACAATTTCAGGGTCCCCCTTCGAGTCTGAAAAATCGGTCGGCGACTGTATTGGCAGTCTATTACCCCGCTATATTTAGCAGGAAAACTGAATTAGTGTTGAGGTCACGTGGCGTCAATTTCTGAGCTAAATTTAGCAGGGAAACTGGGAGGATGGAGGAGGAGGGACATACCTTGCTCTCTGTACCCTCTCTTCCTCCTCGAGAACTGCACTCTAATTTCGCGTTAAAGATTTGTAAACATCTTTCATTTTTTTATTAATCATATGTTTACACTCCTATATTATTGAGTTTTAATAGAAAACAATGAAAAAGGAAACTAAAAAAAAAAAATAAACTCAGAAGTTTCGATAAAAACTTGCGGTGGCTTAGCTCGGCTATGCCAGGATATACGTAGCAAGAGCTTATGCACACAAAATGATAGGTGCTATCAAGCGGCTCCGGTGCAGCGTCAGACTTGGCTACTGCGCAACGGAGGCGCACAGCTGGCTACGCGGCGGCGCCAGTGCGTCTGCGCGGCTATGACGTTACTCCTCTGGAATGTGCAGACCGGTGAGGCGCGCGCGGTGGCGGCGGAGCCCGCGGCAGCGGCGGCTCCGGCACCAGCTGTGCGCCGTGTGACGTCACTGCTCCTCGAACTTGTGCAGACCGGCGAGGCGCGCGCGGTGGCGGCGGAGCCCGCGGCGGCTCGGGCGGGCCAGCTGTGCGCTGTGTGACGTCACTGCTCCTCGTACTTGCGCCGCACGGAGCACGGCTCATTATGCGAGCCACACGAAACTGCTCAACCTCGGCCAGTGTAGCTCACGCCACAAAAATAAGCTTGGAAAAGCACCCTCCTAGTTTGATGGAAAATAAACTCTGAAAACACAAAATCTAAATATAAGTACCTTAAACTTGTTCCTAGCAAAATTTCAGCTCAGGACTCCCCTGAATGAAGTCTATACACTTTGAAAATATCAAATGATATTACATTTCTTTGTACAACATTTCCTGCAGAAAAGTGAAATTGAGAATCTGCATTTGAAGTTTAAAGTTTCGGTTTGTCTGTTTTCTATGTACGAGTCCCCGGCACACAAAATTCACCTGGAGCATAGGCTAACAATGCTCCAGGTAAATTTTGCCGACCTCGGGCTCAAAAAAGAAAAAATAAATAAAAAAGAAAGAAACCTAAAGTTGAAACTTCAAATGCGTTTCCTCAGTTTCACTTTATGGCAGGAAATGGGGTATGAGGAAATGTATCATTTGACATTTTGAAAGTGTAAAGATTTCATTTGGTGGTGTTCTGGACTGTAATTTCCTGAGGAACAAGTTAAGGTACTCATAATCTGAAAAAGCTAAATTCTTCATGACAAAAACTGAATGATTTAAAACACAGAAATTTGTTAAAATCTTTTGCTGTTTTTCGGTGTTAATTGTTTTTTTTTTTGCTCTATAATTGCATTTTCTACAATTAATTTTTACCTTAACTGGCACTATGGGTATTTTACTTCACATTAAACTAAACATTTTGTGGATTGCCATTTTTTTTTAAATACATTTCTTAACAAAGTAACTTTTTTCTGGAGCTTGTTAAGCATAGTATCTTGTAGTATAGGCCTAGAAGACTGAAACTTTAGATGTCATCAATCCTAATGGGGCTCAATTCACCCTGAAAGTTTTTTTTAAAGCCCCAGGCCATGTCCCCCCAGGGTTGAATTGGAGGAATTTCTGAACTAGTTGAAGCTACAGGCCTCGAGGGCCCACTGCCTGCAGGGACTTCGCAAAATACCAGGGGAGCGCCCACTACACTTTCATAGAAAATTGAGTCAATCTGAACATGGGCGCTTAACGTATAATTTGCGAAATTCCCAAGTTTGGAAAATGCTAGTAGTGGGCGCTTCCGCTGTATTTTACTATAGGCAGAACACTTCCTCGTCTTCTCAAAAAACTAATTTTCATGAAGAAGTGTCTACTTATCTTAAGTCAAAAGTATTTCAGTCGGCGCACTATGGATGTTTCATAGCAGTACATTGGCACACTGTTTCAACCATGGTGGTCAGAACAGTTGTTCAGGGTGGTTCGGCAGTGCTCGGAAGTGTGGCGTCGTTGCACCCCCACGCGGTACGGAAACTAATTTCTTCAAAATCAAAAGCTGCAAGGGATGCCGCTGTCCAGCTCTGCCGTGGCTAAAAGAGCACGAAGCAGCCCCAATTAAGGAAATATTTAAAAATTTGCCCCCTGCTAACCTGAAAAATTGTTGGCATGCCGAAACCTTTTTTTTAGACCCTGTATCTTTATAAACAAGTTTCTGAAACCATTCTCTGGAAGGTAATTGAATATTGAATACACACTCATTTGTACGAAACTCTCTTTCCTTCTTGCAGGTCAGCAGTGGAAGGAGGAGCATGACGGCTGCACTATTTTGATATCCTTGGCAAGCCGTGTACCAATCTGTGTGTGTTTGGGAACCGAGGCTGAAAATGTACCCATCGTGTCATTAAAACAAAAATGTCTGTGTTCAACCTGGGATTTAGTTGGACTCCATACTCCGAAGGCTGCGTAACACAGTGATGTGATTGCTGCGCCAATTGCGCCAAACTGCGCCAAGGGGCTAACCCTGATACATCCTACTACATTTTGCTGAAATATGGGTAATCTGCGCCAAGCCTGCGCCAAAGGACCAATTTCGGTCGCCTTTCAAAACCGAAACTAAACTAAGTTTTCTGAGCTAGGTGACGCAAGCGGCCGCCCGACACACCTTGCATCAATCGTCCATATGGTCTCGCATGGTTTTTCCCGCCGTCTCTCGTTTCACACCAAGGAGGTTTCACACTCGTGGGTCTCGTCTCACGTCTTTTTTTTTTTTTAATTCTTTTTAAGGATAGATGCAAGCGTGTGCGCACGGTCGGGCGCTGGCGTGCCGGGTACCTGCCATGCTGTCGTGATGTGAAATGAAACCACGTTTTTGCGCGGCGGGAGTTACTTTCTGAGCTGAAAAACTCTCTCCTTAAAGCAACGGCCGTGGGAAAACCATATTCGGTCCCTGCCTACCAGTCATCGTCAGGTGTTGCCGTCCGTCTCTGCAGATATATCTCGTTCTAAACTGAAACGTAAGGACTGCAGCAAGGTCATCAACATTCCTCTTCTTGTTTAAATCAAATGCTACTACAAAAATTCCTCTTTAACTCTAAGACTGCTGTGTCGAAGTATTGATTACTTAGGTTTCTCTCGGTGGGCTTTTTTTTTGAGAGGGACCCCAGTACGTTTGCCGCAAAAGAAAGTTGGTGAAGAGAACTGAGCAAAAAAGGCAATGTCTGCACGCTGAACCCGCACAATGCGCTTGTTCGTCTCGAGTTCAGTCGTTGCACAAAGCGCTCCAAGAACGTTTTGACCCTGACTCGCGATGCCCTGCATCGATACGCTCAGGTTCTTTTTTTCTGTGTGTTTAGCTTGAACCTCGCCTGCAGGCCTGGCAAGCACGTGCCGCTGGACTGTTTTTTGCCGTATGCTGGACCGTTACAATATTGGGAACCCGTTGGCGGCGGAGCGGAGTGGCATGGTTTCGATCAAACAGCCGTCTCCGCTCGCGCGACGAAGCACGTGCAAATGCAAGCCTGCCGAAGTGGCCCTGACGTGCATGCGAACATGATTGCACGACAGAGGCACCAGCCGGGACGCTTGCAACCCACTGTTTTACGTTTACTTTTGACGAAAATCTGGCACGTCGGGAACCAGTAAAACGGTGGCAATCGTTTTTTTGGGGGAATAGCTCGGCAACGCCTACAGCTTGACAGATGCACCAGCCGGGACATCACCTGTTACAGCACTGTACACTTGTAGGATGTCTCAATGTCCCTTTGGTTGAAAGTGGGCATTCATTACTTGTCAAAGCGAGGCTTGCAGCAGCCTTGCAGAAAGTTTCGAAAAGGAAAAGCACCCGCCAGTCGTACTGCGCCTTTTTCTTGTGTACAGTTTTACATTGCACTTGAGTAGTTGCATGTTTCATCAGTCGAAGACTGCTTCAATTTATTATATTTTGTAACTATGCTTTGATATTTACTGATAAGCTGATCATATTCAAATAAATTTAATATGTGCGGTTTGTTTCTTATTTATATATTGTTATTACATATATATGTATCATTGAACTGAAGCATTGCAAAATGTGTCATGTCATTGGCATTTTAGTTAACATGTTGAAAGACTCCCAGGTGGTCTAACTTGACCATAATTTGTTTATTGTGGCGAGCAAGTGCCCTTCATTTGTCCAGCACATCTGCTCCAAAAGCCACTTTTGCTGTTCCAAAACACTGTTTTGGCTGCTCCAAAAGCCACGTTTACTGCTCCAAAACACTGTTTTGTCTGCTCCAAAACATTGTTTTGGCTGCTCCGAAAGGTGCTCCAAAACAGCTTAGGCCAATCACATCACTGGTAACATAGCGGCAATCTAGTTTCTTTGCATCACTGACTGACCAGTTCTTGTCAAGTCCGCTTTGCATAAGAAGACTGACAAAAGTTACCCAGCGTGTCAGTGTCTGAGAAATGGACGCAATAGCTTTATTCACAGTATAATACACGAAACTCCACCGGCATCTTTCATTCAAGCTTCGGCCGCTTGCTGAAAGCAGAAACGGAACAGAATGGCATTAGTCGAAATATCCGAGGGTCAAGCAAGAAAACGTCGGGAACCAAGTTGTACCTGGGCTTTTTGCTTGACGAAGATGAGGATGTGGACGTCTTGTTGTAGTTGACTGCCACAAACCACGTTCCAACGATTCCCTGGCGGATGACTGTGCTTGCCCAAATGTGGCCCGCTTCGTTCACAATGCCAAAGTTGATCTGGAGGAAGTACCTCTTGTTACAGACCAGAGAGACCTAGAAAATATAAATGCAATTGTGTGGTTCGTAACACTATCTACAAAAGGTCTGTCTCTGGAGAGCCGATCAGTCTGTACTCGTCGCCTCAAACAAGGAAATGAGGCTCCTCGTGGAGTGTTGCTAATCTTTGCCTAATGTGTGGTGAACTAGGATGCTATATGTGCACTTAAAGGGTCACTAAACTACTTTCTACGAGTCTATGGTCACAATTCAATAAATAGGCTCTAAGCATCCTAACAAACCAAGCATTATATGAATGGCCAATTTATTAAAAAATGCAAGATTAATTACCTTTGAACTGTCACCAACACCGGAGGGCTCCATCGGACAAGAATGGTTTCTCTGCGTCTTGTCCAACGGCGCCTTCTGGTGTCCGCGATAGTTTCGAGGTAATCTATAATACTATAGTTTTAATGGAGGAATCGGCCACGCATGAATGTTATGTTGGTTTCTTAGGATGCTTAGAGCCCATAGATTAAGTTGTGACCATAGACTATCGCAGAAAGTGTTTCAGTGCCCCTTTAAAGGTTACTTATTCTATCAAAATGTAAAAGTTTCAAATGCAAATATGACAACCAATTCTCGTGCAAAGCTCTTCATGCAGCATATGAACTATATTCCATAGATCTATAGTTATATAACTATATATAAACTAGTTTCATAACTACGGTATATAAAACTAATCTACATAACTATAATGAAGAAAAAAAAACACCCTTTTGCCGTTTTCCGCTGTAGCCTAGATCAGCTTTTGAAACCACTGTCGTAGAAAATACTACCAAATGTACACCTCGAGTGCCTCCGAAATTTCCTACATATTTCATATGTTTCAAACTTTTAATGTTGGCGCAGCCTTCACAGATGTACTGTTTTTGATGAAACTCCAATGAATGGCATTCTGACTCCTATGAGCGACCAGAAATGTTAGATTATACTTAAAAAATTGGACATCTTCCGTAATATCCCGAGGATGCCTCACCCCTATTTTTTTCCCTAAACATTTAAAGATGGTTCATTTCTAGTAATTGCAGGGTCCTGACCAGTGTTAAACTCGGCAGAAATGGTGTTACTTAGCCACGGCAGGAGATAAGCGAACATTGCTGACTGGGAAGGACAATCGTCCGTGGACCACAAGTTTCGCAGATCACAAAATCTAAAACGCATTTTTTTATTGTCAGATTTTTTTTTTTTTTTTCGTCGCACATTGAAAGTTAGTCTACTGTTTACTTTTATTTGATTTTCTTTCGATTTTAGGTGGGGCGATCCCGGGATATAACGGTAGGCTTTGTCCAGGAATCCCTCAGAAGGGAAGAGCGAGGTTAAAGCAGCATTGACCCACGGGCGTCCTGTTGAAGCCGTCGAAGGTGAAGAGCTTGAGGCGCGAGAACGAAACCAGCCTCTGGTTCCAGTGCGACCCGGGCAGGGGTGCATCGGGGTGCATGTAGTTGCCGGCTGCGAGAATGCGCGGGGAATTAACGCGAGCTCCTCCGGCACGCAAACACTCACGAACCGATTTGACCGCACTCTTGAACGAAGCTGATCCAGACGGCGTACTGCAGGTCGTCGAGGAGGTTTGCAAACCTCACTGTCGGCACGGGTTGCATCAACCTGCAAGATGCCAAACGTTTGCTCGAGTCGCTCCGCTTCATGAAAAGGCGCACTGTCACGGCGCTCATTTTCGTCGTGGGTCTGCCATCGGGGGCTAAACCAATCGCGCATGGGAAGAACGCCATAGCGTTGTCGGGCCCCGTTCGCATCGCCTTCTCATTCTCTTCCTGGCAGTGAGTGCGGCGGACACTGGTCTAGTCAGTGGCAGGTCTGGCTCGCAACCGAAGGGTTCGTGGGTTCCAATCTCGCCTAAAATTTTCTAAGGCCAATTAATTACTTCATAAAGCGAAATCATTTGAGACATACGGCGACCTTTAATACGTGTCGTGTTCTTTTTAATCACTTTCATTCCACGTGACCGTTGTGGGTTGTTTGAAATTCCCGCGCGAGGCCATGTGGCTGTGACGTCATGACCCTATCGACTAATGATTTTTGCGTCATGCCACCAACACCGGCTTTTTTTCTTTTTTTTTTTTTTTTTTCACGCCACTTATTTTATGCGGACACGAGCTCCTTTAACGCTGTCGCGTTATTTCAGAAGGCCGAGGTTCGAAGATACGCAGTAAAAGTAAGAAAAAAAAAAAATAAAAAGTTTGGTAGCTCTTTTGTCGCAAATCTGTTTTCGTCTGTTTCTGTAACTTTTGTTAAAGAAAATCACCTTTTCGGTTTTTGTCCTTTGTAAAATGACAATTTCTGTTGAGCCTATAGAAAAAAATTATGTTCTTAAAAACGACGGCTTTTTTGTAAAAAAATAAAATAAAACAAAAGCGGGTGCCTGTTCTGCAAGTTTGTGAACAGAGTTTTTGTTCCTAAAAATAACAAAACTTTGTAAAACAAAAAGGGGGGGGGGGGGGGGGGGCTTTTGTTTTAAAAGTTTGTGAAAAAAAGACTAACTGTGTCGCTGGTCTTTACCTCGCTATTCATGCCCTAAATACACTGAAAAGCGTACAAATAGGATACAATGAACACGCACATACATGCAGAACAACACACAAATAACAGCAGCACGACAGCCATACCAATCACGCGCCCTCTACACATACCACCCGATCTCTATAATTGCATCGCTATGAATGACGGCCTTATTTTTTAATTTGACTTGGCCGATGACTGCGACATTTGTCGCATGAACACGTAGAGGCTGACCTCATATTACTCCTGCTTAACATTTCTTTGAAACTTTCATAGCGCCTTCATGAAAGTCATAGTAAATTAATTAACTTAAATGCATTAACTTTTAATATATGATGGTTTCTGTTAAAATGCACAATTGTCGCGGATTTCGATTACAGGCTCTAGGAATTATTAGATTTTAGTTATTCATTTAGCGCGACGATCATTCTTCCATTTAACGTAAACCGAGCACCAACACACACAGGGAAAAGACAGCACTCATGTAGGTAACCGCCATACCCTCTTTTTATAAAAAAAAAAAAAAAAAGTTTGATTTAAAATAAGACAACCCGTAAATACCACACACTTACGGAGAATTACAATGGGCTACGAATAAACCCCAAAAGGAGAAATCATTCTCACAATTTTGTGCATTGTAAACCGCGAACTCAAATCGCTTGTCATCTGAACCTTTCTTTTAAATTCTGGCAAAGTTGGTGTCTGTGCATTTCCATCGCTTCTACGAGTCTTCTCTACTCCCTTTGAAAATATCGTTAAAAGTAGGTTAAAAGCGAACACGGAAATTTCGTTCCTTTTTCACGCCCCACCAGACGGCGCTGCGCGTAAGTTGGTGAAGTTTTTTATAGTTTATAGAAATATAGTTTTCACATTTAAATATTCTAAGCTTAAAGGGTAAGACAAAATGGCTAGGTGGCGTAAGCTACCGCCCGATCCAAAGGGCTCAGCCGTATTCATCCATCCATCATCCATCCATCCATGAAAGGGAGAAACGGAAGCAACTTCCTTCCGTTGGCGACAGGGAGCAAAATAGGTTTTTTCTCCATTTCTCCTCCCCTTTTTTTTAAGTGTAGTTGTAGTCGGTGTTGGTCAGACATCTATTTCGTTCCGTACGCGTTTGTCCACGCACCCCACGTTGCGTGAACGGGACGCCGATGCCCAACGACTTCGCCGTCACGTGTCGCAGCTATTCGCTGTGACTGTCTTCTAGATTAACATGGGACTGCTCAATTTTTTTTTTTTTTTATATATAGTATCGGTTAACATGGGACTGCTCAAATTTTTTTTTTTATATAGTATCGGTTCGAATGGAATGCGAACAACGGAGCGTGCGACCGCCGGCACATGCCCCGCCTCCTGGAGGCCTCTGGAGACTGGTAATACTGCGGGGTGGAGAGTAGGGCGCGGTGAGGATGCGCGTCCTACTCGGCTCGGATGTGTTGGACCCTCAAACAGCACAACCCAAGCTTCGACGTTGCGCCGACGCTGCCCTGGTAGATACGATACGTTGGGTGACCTAGCATTGAAGCGCTGACCCGCGCTGGTGCTCCGCGTATTAAGGCCCGTTCACACTCTTGCGACCGAGTAAGACCGCGAGAGACCAGACCGGTTTTTAAGCCTCTTCCGACTTCTTAGAAATCATCACACACTCGATCAGGAAGTCAAATGACATACAATGTTCGACGTGATAAACAGCAAAAAAAAAAAAAAAAAAAAAAAAAAAAACAGCAAGGAAACTTGAAACAGCGGAGAAACTAAATAAAGTACAAATACACGCACCGTGTATTTGTACTTATAAAAAAAAATATTTCATTTCATTTATTTATCCCTTAAATGCCCACGTGGGGCTTTACAGAAGAGGGGCGGGCAGTATTTCTAAGATTTAAGTACACGGTACAAACAAGAAAAACAAACAAAAGATTGCAAAAACGTCAGTTACGCGCCGTAAAAGGTGGCAAGTGCTTCTCTAAATTTTGAAGTGTCCGATATGGTTACTATTGGGTCTGGCAGTTTATTCCAATTGGGAATGGAAAGCTGCATGGGAGAAAATTTAAAGGTGTTGGTCCTGGGAGTGGATAAAAATAGTTTGCAGGAATTATCTAAGCGACGGGAGGTATGAGGTGCGGGCAGTGGCGTCACAAGGGGGGGGGGCCGGACCGCCCCGGGTGCAGCGCTCATGGGGGGTGTCGCGGCGGGCCACGAGAAGGGGGGGGGGGGGTCGTGGCGAGCCACGCGAGCGAGAGCGGGGGGGGGGGGGGGGGGGGGGGTGTCGCGGTGGGCTGCCGCTCCGGGTGCCGCTGACCCTCGTGACGCCACTGGGTGCGGGTATACAGTACAAAGTTTTCTGGAAAGGGAGATGGTAGTAAAATTTCTGAAGAATAGTTAAGGCGGATACCGTCCTACGCGTTTTGAGAGAGGGAAGACCAAGTTGAGCTTTAAGAGTGGTGATACTAGTAGGGAAGTTATAATTTCGATGAATAAACCGTGCTGCGCGGTTTTGGACTGCTTCTAACATATCTTCGAAAAATAACTGATGGGGATTCCAAACAGATGAGGCGTACTCTAACTGGGGACGGACAAGTGAGGTGTATGCTAATAATTTAGTTTCCTTGGAGGCAAGGGAGAGATTGCGTCGCAGAAAGCCGAGTGTCTGGTTAGTTTTGCTAATAATATGGGTTATATGATTTTCCCATGAGAGATTGCTTGTTAAGTTAACACCGAGGTACTTGTAAGTTGGTACATTTTCTATCGTATTACCGGAAAGGGAGTATTGAAAGTTTATTGTGTTATGTTTCGTAGTAAAGGTCATTTGTTTGGTTTTATTTACATTGATTTGCATCTGCCACCTTTCACACCAAGATTCAATAGCACATAGATCAGCTTGAAGCTGCGCACAGTCAGAGCGATTGGTTACTTTAGAATACACAACACAGTCGTCAGCATATAACCTAATTGAAGACTTAATTAGCGAAGGTAAATCATTCACATAAATGAGAAATAACAAAAGGACCCATCACGGTTCCCTGAGGTACACCAGAATTATACAGAGCGCAGCAGCGACACACCTCCGAAAGTGGTCGAGGTGAAGTCGTTAGGGCGGAACTTTGTTTTACACGGAAATTTGCAGGTGTCTGACTCAGCCACGGACTCAGCCACGGTCTTAAGACTGAACTCCATGGAACGACGAATAACTGGCGAACGCCGCCCGACGGCACGCTCACTTTGCGCGCGACGTAGCAGCCACTGTGTTGATTCCACGCGCAGAGCAAAAGCCGCCGGGCAAAATTCGTCGGTTATTCGCAGCATATTCGTCCCATGGAGTTCAGCCTTTAGACCGCGGTCCATTGCTTCTGAGCGCGAGCTTCCAGACCGCTTCTGCAACGTGGAAGGGGGGGGGGGGGTAGTTACTGGACGCCATATTTAAGGGTGCTGTTCAGAGCGCATGCTCAGAACGAGCTCGCATTTATAGGTTGATAAGACCGGCAATCTTGATGGTGTGGAATGCACATTGCAAAAGAACTGTGGAAGTTCAACACAGGGGCGGATTCAGAGGGGGGGTCCGGATGTCCTGACCCCCCTCTGGAATTCTGCATGTGTAAATATTTAGCACGTGGAAACGGCAACGGGGGTGTGTGTGTGTGTGGGGGGGGGGGGGGGTTCTTAAACATTTGATACGCTGACCAACACCCCCCCCCTCAAGAAATATCTGCGCGCGCTCAGCATTCCCGCACACAGTTCCGCCAGTGAATACTCCCTATTGCACACCGCCAAGATTTCCTTTCGCACATTACCAAGATTGTAGATTTTAGAGCTGAGGGCTCGTTCTAAGCATGCGCCGTGAATGGCGATGTATGGCCGCCCTAGTCGCCCCTTGCATATTTTTATATGGCCTGTTACATCAGGGCAAGATATAAAACTTCCGCCCGGGATACCCTTAGCTCCCAACCCCCGCTCCGTAACCGCTTACCTCCCTTGCGGACTGATCTGCACCTCCATATTGGACAAGAACTCCCCCTTGTTGGCCAGCGTCACCTGCGGAACCATCACGGCAGACCTGGTGACGTGGGCCGTCCTAGTCTCATTCTCGGAATCGTCGGCCTCCGAAGACGAGTAGTTGTTGCCCTCCGACCGGCCAGCCGACACCACGTCGTCGACACCGTCTCCGCTTCCTAGGGTCGTGGTGCTGACCAGGCTCGCCTGCTGGGGGTCCCCCTCTCTACCGACGACATCCAGCGTCTCCGAATCTGAATCCTGCGAACTGCTGTCGTCGCTACTGCTGCTGCTGCTGCTGCTACTGCTTCCTCCCCCGCTGCTGCTACAGGACAGGCTGCACTGTCCCAGCAGATCCGCGTAGCTCTTCAGCTTGATGTTCTGACGGTCGGTATTCGATGTGGTCGAGCATCCGGACGTCATCGTCTGCGTTCTTGTCTCGCTCGTCGACGGCAGACAGCGGCCAGGGCGCGTGCCACGGAGCTTAATTTCGAACACCCACCACGGTCGCGGTCTTCGTTCTCTTCTGAGCAAAAAACGGCCTCGTCATGTTGGGTGTACTTCGCAGTTATCGCATTGATAACTTACGCCGCCTTTCGCCCCCTCCCCCTTTTCTTTTTGTGTGTGTGTGTGTGAGTGAGGTGATTGTGCACGCGGGTACAAAATGGGTCATTTCAGAAAGGCAACGCTTCCTTTCAATTCCTAAAAAAAAAAAAAAAATATATATATATATTTTTTAAAGCGCAGATTTTTGTTTGGGCATTACCCCTGCCTATTTTGATCTGGATGAGTATCGTGCCGCCAGAGCCGTTTATTGGCGCGTGGCGGCTCTGCGTGCCGCGCCAGCCGGTGACGACCAGGCTGAGCTAGCAGAGCAGAGCGACGTGCGCGATCGAAAGCGTCGCTGTGGTCGGCCTTCGACGATTGGCCGAATGCTGACTATGACGTCAGCAAAGGATTTCTCATCGGCGGAAATAAGAGGAATGGAAGAACTTCAATTTCTACGGTGTCGGTCAATGATTTCAAGCTTCCACCATGCTAATAACAAACACCATCGAACTTGTTGTTCGCAAGGTAATGACGTCACCAAAGGTAACCATAGGAGGGCGCCACTAAAACATCTCGCCGCTAATAGACGATTGCAAGCAAGGCCACTGGCCGCTGTCATGTCTCTGCTCGTGCGGACAACACCGCGCAATTTCAACCTTTGCCAAAGCTATGTTCACGCGCAAGCTGCACGAGCTTGCATTCATGGGGCACCAGTCGTGGCACCATGCTTGCAAATTGTCTATACCCTGTCTCGTGTAACTTTAGGAAGTATTCACTGGCGGCCATAGCTGTGTGCGTGGCTGCTGAGCGCGTGCTGATGGCGAGCTTCCACAGTTCTTTTGTAATGTGCATTCCGCACCCTCAAGATTGCCGGTCTTAGCAGCCTATTAATGTGGGCTCGTTCTGAGCATGCGCTCTAAACAGCACCCACAAATATGGCGCCCAGTGAATACTCATTTTACAAAGGCTAAACGTACGCCCAACGGTAGCGGCAAAGCGGCAGATGCCCCTCAAAAGGATTCATATATCCCTCCGCCACCTCCGCATCCAATAGCGTCCCGTCGTTTCCGTGACGTCGCGGCCAACGCGGAAGAGGGTTTTGCCTTCCTGTAAATATTTGCTTTTTCTTTCGACTTTGACTTAGCGTTGTGGAAGCCACGAGAGGGAGATAACAGTTTTCCCCTTCCGATGGAAACAAACGGGCGCATCACGCTTGTGGGAGGAGCTTCTCTTACCTTCTTGGCTTGTAACCGACTATAGTAACGTTGGCTACGCCCTACATTGCGTTCCGACGGCTCTGAAATGCGCTACGTATACACGAGCGCAACGCACACATATTGGAGCATGACGTAACAAAAGGCCTGACACTCCTTGGCGGTAACAGCGCCAAAAGCGCACTCCAAGCGATACGTCACGTGCCTCACGCCGCTGTTCCGATTGGCTCGCTGGGGCCGTAGCTTCCCCAGCATTTCTTGCTTCAGGCAGTAGGCTCAGCGTCGCCCGCAAGCAAATAGCTCACGTTTGAACAATGCAGCCGTGCTACTTCCAGGCCCCATTGCAGGTTGCCTGGGCCGAGAAGCCCTCGTCTCCATTGCACTCGTCGAACACTTTCGAACACAGAACTCCGGCCCTCGCATTCGAAAGGGCGATCGCAGTGGAGACAAATGGAGCTATGGCTGTAGGTCCACCTAAAGTCGTGCGAGAAAATTAACGCTTACAAGCACCGCCAACCATCGTCGTGAAAACGCGCGAGACACGTGCCAGGAGGTGTTCCGCCGCCATAGGGCCGCTCATTTCAGTGCTGCGCTGCCATTTGCTTCAAAGGGCCGCTCGAGACACAGACCTCGTGCACTGGGCGACGAGGATGTTTCGGTGGCGCCTTGTTATGGTTCCTATCCTACAAACGACAAGTTCGATGGTGCGTAAAAGCACGATGGAAGCCTAGCAATCACGTTCCTCAATCAACGCCGTGAGGGGCGACAGTCTGACATTGCTCTTATTTACGTCGATAAGAGCAGAAATGATCCTACTCAAGACGTCATTGTGAACGTTTGGCCAATCTCGGATGGCCGATCACAGCGACGCTTCAGGTCACGCACGTCGCCGATAAAGAAATACTTAAAAGACACACGGAAACACATTGAAGAGCTTTAAGGCCGGTTCAGACACTTGCGGATGGTTGAGCGTGTTGGTTATTAATTTACGATAAAGAAAGAGGGACATTTAGGACAAACATACAAGACAGGCTTTCAACTTTCAACAAAACGTTTACTGGCTCGACTTCGCCTCCTGAAGCTTGACGGGGGGCGTCCGGGAGGTGGAGAGGGAGGATGGTGGGTGAGAGAAGCGCGAGCCAGCTCGCAGCTAAGCGTGCATGGCGGAAGGGGGGTCTGGTGAGTGTCAATCGACACGTCGCCGTTAAGCGCAGCCCCGAGTGCGTGCGGTGCTTTCTTGGGGAGAGAAGGGAGGAGGAAAGGGGGGGGGGGGGGGCAAAGGCGCGGAGAAGGGGAGGAGGAGAAGACGTGCCGACGATGCTCTCTTGGGGAAGGACGGGAAGAGGGGGGGGGGGGGGGGGGGGGGGGGGAAGCGCTGAGACGAGAAGAAGAAAATACGGAATTTAGACTTTTTATGTCTTTGGAGGAACCCTCTCGCCCCGCAGGAAGCGAATCTCCCGATCGGAAAGAGAAAGGGATGGGCTGGACAGGTTGGAGACTGAAGATTTTATATGTAGAGACTCAAGGATTTCCCTGCCGAATCGGGATTTGTGCCCGCCGAGAATTTTGGTTTTCGAGAAGTCGGGGGTGCAGGAGGGGCAGTTTTTGGCGTGAGCCACGACTGGATGGAAGGAGTCCGGAGAGGGAGACGAGATCTCCTTGGCGTGCTCCCGGAGACGGTCATTCACGCAGCGCCCCGTCTGGCCAATGTACTCGGCCCCGCACACAAGAGGAATACTATACACCTTTTCCCTAGTGCAGGGCCGGAAGCACTGCGCGTGTTTTTTTGTGCATGTGGGTGGGGGCTCTGGGTTGGTCCACTCGCTTGCACATGCCTCCCAATTTAAATTTGCATGTGAAAAGAACTCTGGTGCCGAATCGATGTGCAAGCGCGCGCTTGCACATCGATTCGGCACCAGAGTTCTTTTCACATGCAAATTTAAATTGGGAGGCATGTGCAAGCGAGTGACCAACCCAGAGCCCCCACCCACATGCACAAAAAAACACGCGCAGTGCTTCCGGCCCTGCACTAGGGAAAAGGTGTATAGTATTCCTCTTGTGTGCGGGGCCGAGTACATTGGCCAGACGGGGCGCTGCGTGAATGACCGTCTCCGGGAGCACGCCAAGGAGATCTCGTCTCCCTCTCCGGACTCCTTCCATCCAGTCGTGGCTCACGCCAAAAACTGCCCCTCCTGCACCCCCGACTTCTCGAAAACCAAAATTCTCGGCGGGCACAAATCCCGATTCGGCAGGGAAATCCTTGAGTCTCTACATATAAAATCTTCAGTCTCCAACCTGTCCAGCCCATCCCTTTCTCTTTCCGATCGGGAGATTCGCTTCCTGCGGGGCGAGAGGGTTCCTCCAAAGACATAAAAAGTCTAAATTCCGTATTTTCTTCTTCTCGTCTCAGCGCTTCCCCCCCCCCTCTTCCCGTCCTTCCCCAAGAGAGCATCGTCGGCACGTCTTCTCCTCCTCCCCTTCTCCGCGCCTTTGCCCCCCCCCCCCCCCTTTCCTCCTCCCTTCTCTCCCCAAGAAAGCACCGCACGCACTCGGGGCTGCGCTTAACGGCGACGTGTCGATTGACACTCACCAGACCCCCCTTCCGCCACGCACGCTTAGCTGCGAGCTGGCTCGCGCTTCTCTCACCCACCATCCTCCCTCTCCACCTCCCGGACGCCCCCCGTCAAGCTTCAGGAGGCGAAGTCGAGCCAGTAAACGTTTTGTTGAAAGTTGAAAGCCTGTCTTGTCTGTTTGTCCTAAATGTCCCTCTTTCTTTATCGTAAAGACACTTGCGTTTGACTGCGTTTGACTGCGTTGCGTCGAGAACCGAAAGCGAGTCGCCGGAACATCAGTGCTTCGTATGAAGTGTGGAATTCAGTCCAAGGAATCATGTTGGCACGCGATCTAAGCAGCAGGGATGTCGTGGTTTCTCGTAGCCGCAACGCAGTCAAACGCAACTGTCTGAACCAGGCTTTAGTTAGGGTACGCACGGGCTCTTGCGCATTTTAAACTCCTATCAAATATTTTTTTTTTTTCTCATTGTGTAACTTCCCCGACTGTATACATATATGAGGTTAAAAATGACGTATGTACTTGAGCACGTAGACCAGGCGTATCCAAACCTTGTTTCCGCGGGCGAGATCCGACCCTCATTCCTTCTGCCCGGCCAGCAAATGTCCACGGTCTTTGCAGTGACGCCCATGTTTATATATTTCGTATTTCCTCATTTACAATTGTTTATTTTCGGTCTCTCAATACTGCGACAGATCTCCAATAAGGCCCCTGAGCCGATACGCTTGGAGACCTCCGATGAAGACAAATACAAGTCATGGGAGTTTACTTTTCGTCCAAATTAAAATGCAATTATCACATATGGATAAGGTGGTGGCCAAAGCTAGCAGAATGTTGCATCTTATCCTGATATATTTTGAGAATACCTCGCGCGACGTAAAAAAGATTTTGAAATATGCTAGTGTGATATATATATCCCCCACTGGATTACTTGTCATATAAATTAGAGCGGGTTCAAAACCAGGCTTGTGACAAGTGGCGTACTATAGCACCTACGCCAGTTGCACGGAAGTGTAACACATATTAGGTTGGGATTCTCTTGAATATCGAAGGAAGTGTTATAGGTTTAAAGGAGCTGTGCAACGATATTCAATTGGAATGTTTTTCACTTTACACGTGCTTACTGGCACTAGTGGGACTCAAGGATACTCGCACGCAACGGCACTGACCAAGAAACTCCTTTGTTACGGTGTAATTTCAAGGACAAAAGCGATCATTTTCATTCAATCTCTCATTTGCAAACTTTTATGACGTAACGTGGGGAGTGCAGTACACCCATATGACGATATTTGAATGTTGTTCATAGATTGGATCCGAGCATTGCGTGGGCACTCGATTTGGGCTCGTGATAATTACTAGCTCGAGAAGCATTCGGATAGTGGCCCGTGTCCAATCGCTGCAGCAACGACAATAGCCGAGCCATAAGAATGTCTGGAACTCAGCGCGTATCCTGTGCTTTGCCAACCCCAGCGCGTGGCTACGATCAACATTGGCGGCATATAATCGGCTCCAGATCACGTGGCCGCTTGTTCTGGCTGCGAGTTGAGGGGGTGAACGCTGCTCGTTTTTCTTTAATTTTTTTCTGGGACTTCTATTGCGTGGGGTGCAAAACGAACGCGTGTTTCATAGGTCATTAACGTCAGGGATTCGTTTTAAGCGGTATTTACGCAAAGTACAAAAATTGTTGCATCGCCCCTTTAAGTTCATTCACGCCATTTATTATGAAGACGTCGGCTCGCTCCGAGTGAAGGTTTGTCGTAGCTTTTTCCGTTTGGAGGTCATGTGTTACTCAATGTTTTGCCATCACAGGTTTGTTCAAGTTATTGCGTGCAAAGTGCCAAGGGGAGTTATTAAAAAAAAAAATGAAAGATGGAGTTTTTTTAAATATCGACACCCAATCTTGCCACTTTTTCAGAAATCAGCTGCATTTCCGCCTTAATAACAAGGACACAATTAAGGGTAGCTATATTATTTTTATATATTCGTAAAGATAATTTAAAGACGCGCATTTGGGTGTGTCTTGTTAAGTATTACAAAAGATAACTCTTAGGAAAACAAATTGTGAATACTGTAAACGACAAAATGTTTGCGAGGACCTAATTTTCGCGAATCGCCTACAATTCGCGAAAAATAAGTCCCGCGAACAATTCGGGCAAAATGTGAACGCTACGGAAGCTACACTCGATTCGCGAAAATAAGAACCCGCGAATAATTTCAAATTTTCAGCTTTGGCCCGACTCGCGAAAATTTGAGCCCGCGAAAATTAAGTCAAAACGCGTTTTATGACATGTTTGATTTTTTTTTTTTTTTTTTTTTTTTTGCCTAGAAATATTTTATTGATATTTTTAATTTTTTTTGTGTATGTCTAGTAAAACTTTTGTAAAATGTATTAAAAAAGTTATGGTGACGTGAAAGCTTTAATGAGAAAATGGCGACTGTGCAAAGTAGCATCGCTAAATGTTCTCTATTTCCTCGCCTCGAGCTTCTCTATTTTATATCTCAGCGAAAAAAATTGTTACTGTCACGGCGTTCATATATAGCTGAATGTTCCTCCCAAGAACATGGCTTTCATATATATTTTCAACAAAATATCAAAATTATGCAAAACTGCATGAACTGACTGATCGAGAGTTCGCGCATCCGAGATGCATTCTCCAACGAAGAGCTCGCGCTTGCGTTTAACATGGTAAAAAGCTGGGAAGCAGAAAATAAAGCGAAACAAAAGGCAAATGAAAACAGATAAGTACAAACTATGTGAATATGCCATTTTCAGCGATCGATACATGAGAACCGGGACTTGTAGGCGGTTGCCTGCGGGCCGCGTCCCCACGAGTCACAGGCCGCGTGTTCGAGACCCCTGCTCCCGCTAGGGTAATCTCAAGGACGGCCTCTTGGACGACCTCAAGGACGACGTCTTAGGGGACGACGTCTAGGACGACGTCAAGGTCGTTAGGTCCTTCGAGGAGGGTGCGAATGTGAAGGTGTGCGTACTGCTGCTCCGGATACTCGCGGCGCAATGGTGTGCAAGCACTGTGAGCTCAAATGGTCTACTGCGCATCCCTAGTGCTCATCAGGAGGCCAGATACCAGATAGGCAGAAATCTGTGATGAGTAGCTTTATAATATGGTATCGCATTAAAAGTAGCAGAATTCCGTACTTTACTGATTGTTTTTATGCTTAGGTAACCCCTCCTGTATAATGTCAGCTGTGATAGGGCTCTACGCTAAGTAGGAAACACGGCATATATTTATGGAAGAGAGATACAAAAGTGTGCAGCAGTGCCACGCGTCGCTCCTTGCCTCCGCCCTCCAGAGCTTCGTGTGTGAACAAACAAATTCGTAAAAATACAAAAAAAAAAAAATCGCCGGGCAGCGCGTTATACACACAAACGTAGTGTTCCCGCGCCAGAAAGGTCTCTCGACGTGAATAACGTTGTACAGCTGCTCCTCTGGACGTTCACAGCTGGCTGGGAGAGCGTTCGGCTTTTGGTTTTCAGACGAGAGAGCGCGAAGTAATAAGAGGGTGAGTTCTCGCTTCCGATGGACCTGCGGGCCGTTTGGTCCGGCCACTGCCAGTCCGGCTTCACGCTGAGTACACGCAAGCCCCGCGAGCATCGCGTCGTTGACCAGCGAGTGCAAGTACGCCAGACAAATTCTACGAAGTTTTAGGTACGTCTGCTCACGTTTCTAAATGTTTCGTGACACCTGTACATACATCGTCAACTAACTGTGCTCGGCGTCAACTTTTAGAGCGCAGCTCTTAGGCGCCCGTTTCCGGCTTGAGCGGCGTCGCCGTCGGCGTCGGCGTCGCCATCGGCGTCGGCGTCGGCCTCGGCGTAACCGCGAGGTGTATTATGGGAAATATCCCATAATGCACCGCGCGAGCCCCCCCCCGGGGTCACGTGACCTGGGGGGGGGGGGTCACGTGACCTGGGGGAGGAGGGGGAGGGGGGTCACGTGACTTGGGGGAGGAGGGGGAGGGGGTCACGTGACCTGAGGGGTCACGTGACCCCCCTCCCTCGAAGTCACGTGACCCCCCTCCCCCTCTTCCCCGAGGGCACGTGACCCCGGGGGGGGGTGACGTGACCTGAGGGGTCACGTGGCCCCCCTCCCCCTCCCCCCCCCAAGGTCACAGATCACGACCCCCCTCCCCCCAAAGTCACGTGACCCCCCCCCCCCCCCGGAGGAGATTGAAGAATGAGGGGAGGAGGAGGAGGGGTATACCCTCCCCTAATTACCCTTCCCTCCTCCTCCTCAAGAGCTGCGCTCCAATTCGGCGTTACAGGGAGTTGTAAACGGCTTTCACTTTTTCTTTTCTTTTTTAACAGAAACATTACGAAGGACTGTGAGGTCGTGATGTCACGTGACAGCGTCAAGTCTCACGTGATGTCACACTCGCGCTTCACTATGGTGTCATGTGACGCCACATAACACCGTGACGTCATGTTTTCGCGTGGCACTGTGGCGTCTCGTGACGTCATGAGGTCACGTGACTGTGACGTCACGTGTTACCGTAACGTCAGAGTCGCGTGACACCGTGACGTCGCGTGATGTCATGGGGTGACGTGACGTCACACGTATGTAGCGATTCGTCCAAGGTTTGCTTGATCAGTTCAGTTGTGGAGGCTCTCGCGGAAGGGGATACCCTTCCGCGGGAGTTCTAATTCATTTGGGTCCCCACCTAGGGACCCAAATCGAAAATAATAGCGGTTCAGTTACGGTTACCGTTTAGAGCAGGCGACCTCCTTTCCAGCCTCCCTGCTAAAGTGGAAAGAGGCGGGAGGAGTGTCCCCTGAACTTTACCTGAATTGCTAAAACGGCCTGTCGTCCGGGGACACTCGCATCCCGCGACAACTTGGCTTAAAACCGCCCCCTTAAAAAAAAAAAAAAAAAAAAAAAATGTATATATATATATACTGTAAACGGCTTAATTTTCGCGGGCTCAAATTTTCGCGAATCGGGCCAAAGCTGAAAATTCGAAATTATTCGCGGGTTCTAATTTTCGCGAATCGTAGGCGATTCGCGAAATTCGCAAAAATTAGGTCCCCGCGAAAATTTTGTCGTTTACAGTATATATATATATATATATACAGGGTGTTTCAGAGAACTCAGGCCAAATCGCTCCTGCGAAAACTACTCATCGCAACGAAAAAAGGCTTGTGTCGTTTTGGTCCTGGGCCAGGGGCCCATTTATGAAAATTATTGAAGTCCGGGATAATTAAGTTGTTAATTATTTTTGCGTAATTAACTTTTTTATATTTTGTTTAAGGACATGGTTTCAATTAGAAAATTGCTCAGCATCGTCGAAAAACACTAAATCAACAAATTGCAGAACGATAGAAGGCACGCGAAGCATTTTACGGCTTTCTGAAAAACCGCATGAATTTGACGGGTTTTTAAGTTTCGGTTTGTTATCGGAGCGCATCTCGGCCCCGGCGGCACCGCGCCCCGTGGAGAGATAGTGCAACCAACCTCTGCTGCGCTGTCATCGCGCGACGCAGCGGAGGCAGGTTTCACTATCTTTTTGTGAAACCTGCCTCCGCATAATTGCATTGTGATTATTTATCTTCACTTTTGTTTTAAATATTGTCAGTGTGTCCCTTTGACAATATTTTTCAAAGTTTGACCAGCTCTTCTGTGTGACCTATTTGAGATATCGTAACATATTTAGTATTTTCAGAAAACTAAGAGTATACTCTTTCTATTGATAACAAATTTAACGTTGTGTGTAAAAGAGAAAGGGCAGTGTATTCTCGTAAAGCAAGGACTATTTCAAAATATTAGCAAATTGGAGGTCCATTTTCTAAAAAAAAAAAAAAACTTTTATTTGGCTGATTTTTTTCTCTAGCTAGCTATTTCAGTGCTTTATAAGGTAAAATAAATAGAAAATGTAATATTTTGTTTGTATGGCAGCTATAAGAGCTTGATATCTTATTTTGTTTGACTGTTTTGCCAGTAAAGCTCCAATTAAGCTCAATATTTTAAATATAATTTGAATATTTTGCGCTAAACATATAACGCGGAACATTTGCCTGAAAAACGAATATTTAGAAAGATTTGCAAGTTTGAAGTCGATTTTCTAAAAAAAAAAAAAACACCTCTCATTTCTTTCATTTTTTTATTTACAGTTAGGTAATGGTTGGATCTTGAGGTAACTGCTAACGATAAGTAGAATACCTTACATAGGCCGAAATTCTGCTCAGCAGAGCGCCTGTGCAAAGTCCCGTTCAAAACGCTCATAGCACGAGATTCGAGTCTTAATAGCGGCCATACAAACAATATATGACAATTTATGTTGGTAGTTACTGATAGACTACTATATTACCTAACTGTGAATAAAAAATAAAAGAAATAAAAGGTGGGTGTTTTTAGAAAATCGACTCCAAACTTGCTAGTTTTTGGAAATATCCGTTTTTCAGGCACATGTAGCGCATTATATATTTATTGAACAATATCGAAATTATACTCAAAAGAAAGAGCTTAATTGGAGCTTTACGGTGATGTAAAGTCCATAAAAATACGTTGATTACGTCAGACAGCACAACTTGCTGAACTTCGTCAAATATCGTCGCAGAGAGGCGATTTGACAAATAATAATAAAAAAAAAAAACAAAAAAAAAACATTAAGAATGTTATGACCTAGACGCTTAATTAGCATAAAAAAAAGCATATGTCGAGAGTGTTCCCAAAAAGTTATATTGATGTAGCGTAAAAAGTAAGGAAAAGGGATGGAGTAAAATATGGCACCCCCGATAAGCGGGAAAAACGAGTTTCCACCTTGGCCGCTTCAACGGTCCATAACTTGAGAACAAAACATTCTACAAACTTGACGTTTGTGTCTTCTTTTATTATAGGAATTGCCCAATAACTTGTATTAAAAAAAATTAAAACTTCGATTTAAAATTTGTGCCTGAATTGAGATGAAATCACCCATATATACAGCTTGCTGAATTTGAACGAAAAGTGAAAACCTTCTTTATTTCATAACTTATTTTTCAGTACTCGTACATGATAAAGGCACTAACTTTGCTTAATTTGAAAGGCAATGAAAGGTTATACACGTGATATAATATTTTAAAAGTGATACTAAACATAGTCGACTAAAAAAAGAAATCCGCAGTTTAGGTTACAGTTGTTCGCGGAGGCATGTTTGGGGATTTTTTTTTATAAAGATTGGATCGACGAATAATAAATAGTAGTTGGAATGTCGTTTTACCGACTTGCATATATATAACAATAAAAAAATAAAGAAGCTCTCTTTTGAATATTTTGAGATTGAGGGTGGTTCAAAAACGCCACACACGACAATCGTCAAAACCCACCATCGGCATTTGCTCTTCTTTAGCATACTTAGAGGCTTAAAACTCAAAACCAGTGCTTATACCTCTAACGGAATGTATTCTGGCTAAAAGAAAGGTGTGAAAAAAACACAACGCGAGGAAAAGAAAAGAAATTTAAGAATTTTTTTTTATTTTTTTTTTTATTCAGCGTGCTGAAATCGAACGAAAAGCGAAAACCTTCTCTGTTTCATAATTTATTTCTCAGTACTCGTACATGATAAAAACAGAAACTTTGCTTAATTTGGAAGGTAATGAAAGGTTCTACACGTGGTGTTATTTTAAAAGCGATACTAAACATAGTCGACTCAAACAAAAATCCGCAATTTAGGTCACAGTTGTTCGCGGAGTCATGTTTGGAGATTTTTACAAAAATTGGAGCGACGAATAATAAAGAGTAATTATAATGTCGTTTTACCTACTTGCATATATATCACACTAAGAAAATATAGACGCTCTCTTTTGAATACTTTGAGATTTAGAGGGATTCAAAAACGCCACACACGACAATCCTCAAAACCTCGTCGTTCTTTCCCCTCTTCTTTGAGATTTTTTTTTTTTTTTTTCAGAAACTAAACATGTCAGGACATTAAAATAAAAAAAAAGATTGTTCTTCCGGGAGCATGCGCCACGAAATATAAAATTTTAAGCAAAATAAATATATATATATATATATATATATATATATATATATATATATATACACAGGGTGTCACAAAAAAAATTTCCAGGGTTTTTTTTTTTTTTTTTTACCGCAAAAATAAACTAGGCATCGCCGAACGGTCATTCTCCGCCCAAGGGTAGCGCCAGAGGTCACAACCAGATGCCAAAGTTTCAGCCCGATCCGATACCTTATTCAAAAGTGATTTTCTGAAAATTCCAATGGGAAAATGGAGCCCATTTTTGCTCGTTTTCGGTTTCTGGTGCCATAGAACCCCATGTATTCGAAAACTCCGTCGGCCGCCATTTTCCCATTGAAATTTTCAGAAAATCACTTATAACTTTTGAATAAGGTATCGGATCGGACTGAAACTTTGGCATCTGGTTGTGACCTCTGGCGCTACCTTTGGGCGGAGAATGAGCGTTCGGCGATGCCTAGTTTATTTTTGCGGCAAATAAAACCGTGTAAATTTTTTTTGTGACACCGGTCTGCGCAGGTGAGTATAGAGGGCTAATCGTAACGATCAGTTGGTTAATTAGTTAAAATTTGTTAATTACCTTTTTAATTAATGAAAATAGACATATAGTTCCAATTAGAAACTTTCTCAGCGTCACCGAAAACCACTAAATCAGTAATTTTCAGAAAGACATTGAGCGTGTGAGAAGCGCTCAAAGTAGTGCACTAAAGTTAGTAGTGCACTAAAGTTACCACTCGTGGAACTGGTACAAGGCTAGCGGTTGCTGTAAGGTGCCCACGCAATTTTTGCGTCTCTTATCTAGTTCCATCCTTGTACCTGCTCCACGAGTGGTAACTTTAGTGCATTACTAACTTTAGTGCACTACTACGCTTCTCACGCTCTCAAAGTCTTTCTGAAAATTACTGATTTAGTGGATTTAGTGGGCGCCCTATGGTTTGAAGACCGATGGCTTCGCTGCGTTTTCATATTTTCTTTCTTGACTTTTCTTCAGGTAAATTCCCTCTTTGCAAATTTTACAAAAAAAAAAAAAAAAAAACTGCACCATCTGTGGGCAACACTGCACAAAATCATAGCGCGATAGGTCTCCTGGCCGCTATTTGGGACATCGGGTAGATTAGCGATTTTTTGTGTACGTGACTAACTTCTTATTACCTCTTCAAATTTGCTGAGCTTTGAGACGATAAACACAGAAAGGGGTATAAAAATTAAAACCGTAATTAACGAACAGCGTGCTGTTGCAGAGCCAGTTTCTAAATATCAGCAAAATGAATTACATTTATACATGGCGCCGACAACCGCGGCAACTGCACGCACCTTGTTTGATTTCGGTTTCGCTATGACCCAATTAAAACCCGACGACTTGCAATGCTAAGCAAGGTTTATATTACCTATCAATAATAAAAATAGATGAATTTAAAATTTATTTAGAAGATACTTAAGTAGTATGTCACTAAATTTACTTTTTATTTTAAACACCAAACTAATTTGTGGCGCCCTCTTTAAACCCTTTGATGCGTTTGGGCGCCGCAAAGTTCGCAAAGCGTGATCGTTCCGTAGTGGTCAAAATGGCGACACTCACGGGTGCCGATTTGTCCAAGCTTCGCGTTGTTGATTTAAAAGAACACTTATCAGAACGCGGATTATCTACCTCCGGTGAGTCTGGTTATTTAAGGAATACTTTTCACGCACTGCCGGACTGTCTTGTGGGGCTAGACGCCTCTTCTTCGGTGCTACTGACTCTATGAACGAGACCGCTACCGCTATGCGCACCAAAAAGAGATTATTTTCTCGAAATAGTTCAGAGCCGTCACAAATAACTCCGGATTTATTAAAGGACGGATTGTTCAATGCATGTTCGTTGTAGCTAGTCTATGCGACGACACACGCGTTGGAGGTTTCCGATGCTCTTGTCAAGCCGGTGATGGAAATGCGCTTGGCCGGCGCGGCAGCGTTCTGTTTACGTGATTACGGCTTCGAATCATTCTCTTATAATGTTCGTTCAAATCTCATTCACCAGGCCTGAAAGCGGACCTGGTCAAAAGGTTGCAGACAGCGTTGGATGAAGAAAATGTGAGTGTTTTCTCAAATATGGCTTCCACCGGTCGTCGCGCTCGTTGCTTTGATGCGCGTTGGTTGACATGCAACGTGAGTGAACATTTGCGTGCTACGTTTCAGGACGTGAACAAGCCGCAAGACGACGACATGGAGACAGAGGAGGATTCTCACGTTAGTTCTGTTTCAATCTCTTACACGTCGCACGTCGTCCGTGTTTATAATTTCGATTATGATGTAAAAGATTCATATTGTTTGCAGAGTCCGCCTGGTCCGCCTCAGCATGCTGAACAAGGTCCACCTCCTCAGGAGCCTCAACAGCAAAAGGTGGTTTCACATTTACCGGTTGTCAGATAGATGGGTGACGTCACAATCAGTTGAGGGGGTGTGGAATCTTTACTCAAAATGCATCTGACTGACCTTGGCAACGTAGTAGTACTAAAATGAACAACTTAAAGCGAACATGACACTCAAATGCAACGTTTTATAGGGTGCCTGAAGTCACCAGGCTCAATCTAAAATGGACCGTAAAAATCGACGCCTGCACTAAGAAATCTGAGCTTTTCGTCAGAGGTGTATTTCACAGGTCCATTTTTTCTTGTAAAACTACAAAGCGTAGCTCTCTTTTTGTAAAAAATAGGGCTTCAGACACCCTATATTTGGTGAACCTGGTGAAGACGGCATCAATTCACCTTTTACCGTTATTGGGCGCTGTGGTTCCAATGTTGCATAATTGTCGGGAGGTCCAACAATGCTTTTTTGTACAAAAACGTCGCATCTTCTCTTTTTTATTTTTTATTCGCTGCAAACTATCTTTCCAGTTTTTGGTATGTCGTAGGGACGTGTCAGGTGGGCCTTCGACTAGAGGGACTTACCAAAAATTTTGTGCTTTCTACGCACCATTTATAACAGCCTGATCATAGCTAGAGTCTAGGTTACAATTGCATTCTAGTCTCTAATGGTCATTGTATGCACGAAGGTACTACAATGCTATGTGCAGCATTGATGAAGAACCCAGTCATCGAGCTCAGCGGGTAACTTGATCATGCACTTGCCTCTGTGTCCCCTGTTCAACATTGTGGAAGGCATGCGTGCGAGTGCTGATGCCAATCGTGCTCATTTCACGGAGCGCTTTTGAGGACTAGTTGCTCGCACCTCTGCTTTGATCAGCATTTCTCATAAGTTCTGATTAGTTCTCAGGCATGCAGCCATCAAATGGCTGCATAGGGCCAAGCCTTTTTTGTCATCATGGTCATTATAAGCAGTGAATACTCTTCTGCCTTCTTTGTATTTGTAGCCATAAAAGCCACCTTCATTGAGAGTTGTCTGGTGTCCGTTTTGTTTTCTAGCAGCTTCTGGAGACCCAGAAGGAAGCACTGGGCATTGAGCAAGTGCGACTTTTAGAGCAAGAGAAAGAGCTCCTAGGAAAAGCGCAGCAGCAGCAAATCATGCTCGAAGAGGAAAAACACCAAAAGGTGAGATTTTGATAGTTCTCAAAATGACTGTTAACATCTTTGCACTTTGCACATCGATCCAGGATGGTCCCTTAAAACATTGATGATGATGAGATTGGAATAGGAGACATACATTTTTTGTGTGCTAGTTAGTTTGCCACATTGTAATGCATCTCCTAGCCGTCGCACAAAGTAACAACGCTTGAAATCTGATGTGCCGCACACTTGCGGTCGGACAGTCACCTAATGAGTTTACCCCACCTGCTGTAGGCTTAGGGGCTAAAATGTGTGGCTAGGTGGTTCTCCAATTGTGCGCCCTTGCTGTTTGTCGACTATCTATGCTTGAAAATTGGTTGATAGGTATTTCTAAAGGGAATTGCGGGAAGTAATTACGTATGCTCTGACAGTTAACATTTTTTAGGGCATGTGCACTTCAGGGTCACTAGTGTCTTGACTGTGATCATGCTCTTCACAATCTGGGCATTTTCCAGAAGAGGCTTGTGTCTCCTTCGGTTTTACTGTTGAGACCGGTTATAACAAAGTCGGTTATAACGAAATAGCAGCTACAGCGAAGCAATCACGACTTCCCATTCCCTTTTGCACTTCGTTAACCGAAGTTGGTTAAAACGAAATAACGGATATAGCAAAGTGATTTCCGATTCCCGTTGACTTCGTTATAACCGGTCACAACAGCACCTAATTTCTGTGTTGAAGCACTACGCGAATGAAGTTTCTGTGTTGATGCACTATGCGAATAAAATGAAGTCATGCATATACAGCACCATATCAAATGGCCTTTACGGTGTACTGCTTTGTAATTGAAATTCGTGGAGCTTGCTTCCTTTGATTTGAAAGAAGAATACTACTCTTTTCTACTGAATGTAAAAAAAAAAAGGGGTAGAGTTCATTTTCTTTTGGATTTGTCTCAAATAATGCTTTATTCCCCATCCTTTCCTGAGAATGGTTTTATGCTGCTATTGCCCTTTTTCTCGTGAGTAATAGTGCTGCAAAACAACTACCATTGTTGAAGTACACTTAATTTGTGTTTGTTTGTATTATCTCCACTAGATACTGGAGCAGACACGAATCCTCCAAGAGGAGAGGCAGCAGCAGTTGCAACAGCAAGTGCCTGTAAGCAGTTCCTTGTCACATTGGGACTGTGCAAAAGGTTCACAGTTAAAATTGTACACTGCACTACTCTGTTAGCGCTAACACGACATCGGCAATATTTTTCTATTTTATTTCGAAAAGGCATTTAATTTTACCACTTAGGTTAGTGCTCTAAGGAAGCACTTTCTACCCCCACAGTAGTTTTGATGACGGCTCTTTCATTTTAGAAGAAAAACTAACAATCGCCTGTTTGCGCTAACAGTGTCGCACGGTGTACAAACAATAAGGTCTGATTGGTATTAAAACATTGGTGTAAGGAAGGGTTCTAGTAAATGCCAGCAAAACATAGACATGAATGGAAATGGTATGTGCATACTTCTAAATCTTTACTTTGGAAAGCAAAAGCTTGACGAAGCTGTGTGACGTGCAGTATGCACATCCCACAGCTACATGGCCGCATGCCGGTACTATGCTCATTAATCTGGATGAGCGTCGTTCAGGCGTGCGGCCGTGTATCACTTCTGCATTAGCAACATTAGACCGCAGGCTGGTAGTTGTATAGTGGACTCGAGATAATTCAGACTCGGATATTTCATACTTCCGGTTAATTCAAACGAATTTAAAAAAAATTTAGTGTCCCCGCTATGTTTTCAATGCATTTATAGGCTGCTTAAAGGGTAGCTCCGGACAGTATTTTTTAATTTAGGATTGCGACTGTTTTTAGCTAAAGTAATGTCCCTAAATTACGACGTATAATTTTTTTTTCTTTTTGATATTGTGTGTAGTTTTATATATATCGCGGTTAAAAGTTGGTTTTGGGTGTTTATGGCAAAAACGAAACTATTTCCTAGAGGGATGGCAACATTGATCATCAACCGCAGCTCCACCGCGACGTTACGTCACGAGAATGCTGCGCCAGTGTTCCTTGACTAAAAGCTAACCCGCTTGCCGGCTGCTAAAGAGCAGCTGGTCGCATCTTTAAAATCGGTTTTAGTGGAGTATGCGGCTTCACTTTGATATAATATTTCGGCTGTGATCCCATTTCGTGCCACTAAAGCGATACCAGTCATTCATTTTGGTTTCGTTTTCGACTGGAAATGCACTTTAATTCAGACGTTTCCCCTTAATTCGTGCTATTTATTCATTGCGGCGGGTTAGCCCCGTTGAGTGCGCTTCTCACCGAGCACCTGTGTACTGCGGGAAAGGGCACCCGCGAAGCTCGCGGGCATTGCTTTTCTTCAGTACACGGGTGCTCGGTAAGAAGCACACTCGATGGGACTAACCCAACGCGATTATGCAAGCAGTACTGACCTGGCAATCTGCTTTCATTATTCATGCTTGTCTTTTTAATTTTTCTCAGGGTGTTAAATTCGAGATTAAAGAAAGAATATTCGCATATAGCGAGCAGATTTATAAATTCCCTCGATTAGGACAGCTGGGTGTCTCTTTAGGTTTAATTTTATGTAAAATCTGTCATTTGCATGGCACCCCAATGTTGGTATTGGGGTTTCTGAGGCCACGGGTTATAGATATGGTTATATTAAGACTAACCGAGCTTAGAAGTGGACAAGTGCAAGGCTGGGAACAAACTTCACGAGTTCAAGCTGAATTTTCGTTCAAGCATGGTACAACGGTAGTAAAAGGCTCGGAGAAACTGTTCGATATTCGATTAGAAAATACTCGGCCAAGACCACTATTCGTTTCGAACTTCACCAATGTTTTATGTGTGTGCCTGCTTATAAATAGGCCTGTGCAGAGGAAAGCGTAAAACATCTGCTCGGTGTGTGTAGCTATTCCCATAGCAAATCACTACTTTGCCTCACATCATATTTAGATGAATTTCTGGTAATTTAAACTTCTGATATTTCAGACTAAAGTCTGTGGCTTCCTGGAGTTTGAATTATTGAGAGTCGACTGTGCTGCACTGGCTAAGTTGCTCATCTACAGCTGAGACACCAGGCGCTCATTGGGGCTGACTAACTTCACGCTGTATAGACATACACACAACACAATTACATTTGCTGTGTGCAAAAATTTAGAAATAACTAGGGGTGTGCGAATATTCGAAATTTCGAATATGAATCGAATATTTTCCTTATTCAAAACATATTCGATTTGAAAATTGTATATTCGGAAGTTCCCGAATATTCGGCCAAAGCCGAATATTCTGAAAACAGGGAAAATGTTCGCACAAACTGCGAATATTCGAGCAAGTAACGAATAATCTGCCTGCCACGCATTCCCCTATGAATATGTGTATTCACTGAGAAAGCCGTATAATGCGTGCGTTATCGGTTTGCTCCTTTTCTCTGTCCGATGGCAGCAAGACAGGATCAGTTTCGGTTTCTTTTGCACCAAGCCCTTTGTTGTGTGGCACTTTTATAGCAATATGTGATGTAATTGCGCGTTCTATAAATTGATACAATAAAATAAACCACGAAAGTGAAATATAAATATAGAATAAATCTTGAGAGTGTTATCTAATATAAATGTTTAAAAAGTAAAAAGAAAAAAAAAAAAGAAAAAGCTAGGTGCGAGCAGAACATTGCACCGCCATTGACAACAACTCCTGCCACTCCCACGCAGTCAAAACTATAGTCGGTTACAAGTTAAGAAGGTAGGAGAAGCTCCTCCCACAAGCGTGGTGCGCCGGTTTCAAATCCCTCCGCAATCGAAAGAAGAGTTCACTGGAAACGCTCCTTGTTCCGCTTCAATGGATAGATAATGGCCACAGAGTGGTGCCAACTTGTCTCCGACCCACACTTTTTAAGAAAGCGACTTTTGTATTCATCAGAG
Source organism: Ixodes persulcatus (assembly GCA_013358835.2). Classification (NCBI taxonomy): domain Eukaryota; kingdom Metazoa; phylum Arthropoda; class Arachnida; order Ixodida; family Ixodidae; genus Ixodes; species Ixodes persulcatus. The sequence goes on from JABSTQ010009939.1 coordinate 182,161, forward strand.
AAGGAACCGAGCCCCTGAAAGCAGCCTTTGTATCAATCGAAGGGGGAAGCTAATCCCCGAAAGTCGTCTTTGTTTCCATCGGAAGGGGGAAGACTTAATCTCCCTCTCGTGGCTTCCACAATGCTAAGTCAAAGTCGAGAGATAAAGCAAATATGTACAGAAAGGCACGACCCTCCTCGCGCATTGGCCGCAACGTCACGGAAACGATGGGACGCTATTGGATGCGGAGGTGGCGGAGGGATATTTGATTCCCTTTGAGGGGCATTTGCCGCTACCTTCTTGACTTGTAACCTACTATAGGGATGTCGCGAACCTGCCCAGGTTCGAGTTCGACCAAGTTCGACTTTTGTGCGCATGCACGAAAATTAAAAAAACAAACACTAGTTGACTTCACCTGGCGAAGGAAAAGTGCAATATTTGTTGGGTTTATTGGCATCACTGGTTCACATTCATAACTAATGAAAGCGTTAAAAGCACATATTTTTGCTTTTGTATCGTGTAAACATTGGTAACCATTTTATGAAATATAAAATAAAGTACTTTCTAAATTATTTGTTTCCCAAAATTCGAAATATTCGTGTAGCAACCAGGCAACACTGTCCATAAATCGAACTTCTTCGAACTTTAGTGAAATTTCGCATCTTTCCCGAGTGAAAGGGTCTTTGTTCTGGCGGAAATGTTGTCACGGTGCGTAGGGAGCGCTTATTTTCTGAACACTTTGAGCAGTTAATTTTCCTACACAGTAACTTGTAATGAGTACATTACTAGAAGTACCTTTAGCCTGCTGCGGCCCAGTAAAATGCAGTTGCATTGATTTGTTTTAAACAGGCAATAAAACCTGCTGTTACCTCTTGTTTTGCAATTTTTTTATTACTAGACACATATTCAATATTCGAAGCCCGTTTTTTGTCTTATTCGTAATCGATTCATATTCGAAAGTTCCAATATTCGCACACTTCTAGAAAAAACGTTTCTCCTTGGACTGTACACACCCGCTGGTGCACACTCTGCCTGTTGATAGTCTGTACCGCATTAAATTTCTCTTCTAAACATGTGCAGTCCTCATTCTATAGTCTGAAAGATGTGGTACTTGAATTCAATGACTCTCTGAGAGGTCATTTCAATACATGCCGGGGTCGCAGTTCAGCAGGTCGGTGGGGAGGGCGGGGCACGTAACCTTGCGAGGTCTTCCGGATGGGGGATGGTTTCAGATATTTTCATCCTTTTCAGATCTTGGCCGTGACAGAGCAGGTGATGGTGACACCACTGGCACCTGCGGTCCTGGTCGCCGCAGCGACCACCCAGGTGGCTGTGCCAACCGCCGCGACTCCCACCGCCACGCTTGTCTTGACTCCGGCCTCGGCAACGGCTCCTGGAGGCACCGTGACCTCGGTCATCTCTCAGCAGACCACAATTTTGACACCCGTGAGTACCGCGTCATGACTCGTCGCTGGTACAACTGGCTGACCTACGACCTTGACCTTTTAGTCTAAGATGGCGCTCGTCAACTTCTGTCTAATGACACCTTCACCTTGTAGGTACAGCCTCGCAAAAAGAAGGGAAACCCTTTTTTTTTTTTGTCCAGTCTGATTTGATGGCATTTCTGGGGCTAATACAAGTCGGATGACAACGGAGTTGTTAAAAGGTAGTTGAGACGATTACTTCGTGGTGCAAGCCCATCGGAGGCGATTCTGGGTATTGGCTAAGGTGTGAAAGCTGGAGTGAAGAAGTATTGACTTTTGATGTGCGATTTGTGCCGAGTGCTCAATGGTGTCTACCAAGCAATAAAACAAAAGGTCAGTAGAAATATTTTCTAGACATACTATATGGAAAAATTGGCTCAAAACTGTTTGCCTCAAACAGAAAAAAAAAAGAAAAAAAAAAAGTTTTTATTTGCTTCAGATGCTGAGATATTGCTCCAGCAAATTTGCAAGAAGTTCAGAACATGTCTTTTGTGAAAGTGGTCCTTTAGAGGTAACTTCAATGCATACTCAGCCTGGATGAATATTGCAAATTTATTTATAGCTCAAAGATTAATCCACAGAATTAGAGGCCTGGTTATAAGAACAACAGCTGTAGATATGAAAATGGGCATTTCCAAAAGATTGACGTTTTAGAAAGATTTTGGCTCCTATGCCCCCCTTTAATAGGTAAATAAAACTTTGATGCATGCATCTTGTCTTGTAAGGCCTTGAGCTGTCGCATTTAAGAGCACTTTGTGAGCTCGAAGTAGAGCACTTTTCATTCTGTATACAAGTACCTCGACAATGTTGACCATCCACGCAGGTAAGCCTGGTGACGACCACACCCGTGACGGCTCTTGCACCGGCGGTGGCAGTACTGCCGCAGCAGCCTCCCCCCACTCCCCCGCGACCTCCAATGGGTGTGGCACCCCCGGGCCTGATGCCCCACGGACTGGCACCCCCCGGAGTGGTTCCACCCGGCATGGCACCACACGGGGTGGCGCCGCCGGGCGTAATGCCCCACAGAATGCCGCCCCAAGGAATCGGGCCTCCAGGCATGGTGCCACCCGGAATGCCTCTTTCCGGCATGGTGCCCCACGGCGTGCCACCACCCGGTATCGGGCCGCCGCCCTCCCAGCACATGGTGCCGCCGCCACCGGGGGTGCCGCAGCCCCCCGCGATGCCTCTGGACGTTGCTCAGGTGCCGCCTAGCTGGGTTTTACCTTTTCTCTTCGGTGTGGGGTGGGTCCGAGTTGTTGTCTTTTGGTCCGCTAACGTTGCAGTACAGGAGAGTTCTCTTGTGACGCCACTTTCATTGGGTGAGCTGGCCATTAAAAAGAAGCTAAAGGACTCTTTGAAAAAGGGAAAAATGAGTCGGAGGTTAATTCTGGCGTATTTGTTTAGTGGGAATACGAATATCGCAAGCATTTGACCCAAACTTATCATTAGATGGGAGAAAAATCAAAAAACCGACCGCCGGGTGTGACGTCATACCCGGAGGTTTTAGCTGCCTTGCGCGTGCTGCTTACGAGGGAGCGCATGAAGCACTTTTGACTGCTCGGGTAAGGCTTGCGGAAGGCGCGGAGATGTTGAGATCTCTTTATAATACGTCTCGATTCCCTCCTCGCTCCGAACGCGACAAGAAGGCGCCATCTTGAAAGCGCTGTTGGTGACCACTGGCGCATCAATCTGAAATATAATTTTGATATTTGCAATCCCGGAGGCCAAACAAAGATGGATTTAAGTATTGTTGTTGTTTTTTTTCTCAAATACAGAATTGCTTTAGTTGCCTTTTAAGGGGGGGACACGGGCTAGAGATTCAACTTCTGAACTACTCAAGGGATCGGAATGAGATTTGCCGGGGAGATTTGACGTCGGATGTAGGTGTACTGTGCAAACTTTCAGCTCCCTAGGACAACTTTACATACCTCCATAAGAAGATGCGTCACTCTTTATTAAGAAATCTGAGATATGCAAACGAAGCAAATGACTGTTTGAATACAAAGTGGAGGATGTGGGACTTCGGGCTATCTAGTTTTTATAACTCAAATGTAAATATTTCAGGAAGAGTGATTACCTCAAAATATGAGATGCATATCTGTCCTGTGTCCATTTTTGAAAACATAATTTTTTCTCAATGAGGACTTCAACTTAAAATAAAGTAGATAGCCTGATTCCCCAGAAAATTTCAGTTCAGAAAAATCTTGAGTGTGGTATCGGAATACTTCTGCCTTCAAACAAAAGATTCCTTCCTATGAAATTTGCAGCAAAAAGTGGAACTGAGATGTGGTATCAGAATACTTTTATCTTCAAAACAAAATATTCTTTTGTATGAAATTTGCAGGCAAAAAGTGGAATTAAGAAAAATGCATTCAAACATTCAACTCCTTTACTTTGTTACTGCCTCACAATATGTTGAAAATATTTGATATCAACATAACGATTTGGCATATGGTTATCAAATTTAGCGTGTGTATAATTAGTTTCTAAAACCTCAAAATTAAAAAATGAATTTTGTTAAAAATATTTTTTAATTTAGGTTTATGTCCCCCTTAAGGCAACTGATGCCGTTGCGTGAGGGTTTCTCGTATTGCAGTTTTTATGTTGGCAGTCTTTATGCCAGTGTCTACCTTGTTCATTTATATCAGACTGTATTAACAGAGACATGCAGTGGTACCACTATAGTCATTTCCGGAAATGTTATGGAGTGCTATGGTTGGCGAAAGGATGAGAACGGCAGGGCGGTCTCTTTTGGACACCCAGCATCCAGCACGCGCTCATTAACTGGAACTCCACCCTGTCCTTGCCGTTCTTTCAGTGGCTATAAACACATCCATCACAGGAACAGTCTTGTTCATGGTTCCTTTCAGCAGTTTTTTTTGGCAGGAGGCAGCATTGATCGTGGTACCGGTTAGCATGCCGGAGCTATGACGAGCGTGGTTTAGCTTGCTCGTGTCATCCCTTCAACCTAAGAATGCGTTGCTTCCCATTCGATGAGGGAAAGTGCGCGCCGTAAAATGCCGAGCATGTGCCCGTGTCACAATGAGTGCCCACCCCTACTCTTGAGACGTCTAAGAAATCGTTGAAGGACGTATCGAGTGCCCACCCCCCATTTTAAACAAGTTCAAGAATATGCGCAAGGCACATCAAGCACCCAGTTGCCGTGGGCTGCCGTCATCTCCGCAACCGGCGGACAGCGCGTGCGTGGTCAATGTACAGCACGGGTGAAGCGGCTTTAGTGGCAAGGACTACCGTAAAATACCGGGCAAGTGCCCACTCAAACTTTGGAGATACAGTCGAAACCGGATATATCGAATTCAAAGGGGATCGTAAAATAGTTCGATATATCAATAATTTGATATACAAAAATATGTTAAATTAAGCTCGAATTGAAATTTCCTGGCGTCTCTGCTAATACTGAAGGTCGCGACAAACGGGAGCTTTCCAAATAAAGCATTCAAGAGCCGCTAAATACTCTAGAAGATAGTTGGCGGATACCGCGAACACCACTGCGCTTACACGCGCACCTGGCGGTATCATTAAAAAAAGTTAAGCAAGCAACAAAAAAGGAAGCTCACTAAATTCAAACAGCAAAAAATGAAAGGCAAAAAAACAAACAAAAATGGGCAAAGCAATAAGGACAAAAGAAAAAGGTGAACAAAGATAAGGCGTTGGAAGTGCGATTGTACAACTGTTGTTGTCGACACACTCGACTTGCCAAAGACTTTTTTTTTTTTGCTCATTTTATTTTGGGGCTAGGGAGTCTCGCAGCATCAGCTGTGTTCGGGGAAAGGGCGCAGGCTACCACTCCGACAGTGGGCACTTCCTGCTCTCTCTACGCGCGCGTGCATGCCCTTCCCCTTGTTTTTGCCATCCTCCATTTTTTTTTTGTGGTTAATTTTTTTTTCTACAACTGCTTTTTTGCTGCGTAATCTTACTGCGTGTATGCTGGCTTGGCGGCAACGCAAGCGATGGGCTCACTACCGGCGCATTCGAATCGCGGAAAAGCTACCTGCGGCCCAGGCTTCGTTCGCTTATATCGAGTGTCCCCGCCATGCGAGTTGAATACAAAAAGACAATGCTCCTATATTACATGTGATTTTCAAGGGGATGTCTGGACTGTTTGATATAAACAATAATTAGAAATACCCGAGTGTGACATAACTCGGCTTGACTGTAATCGCAAAAGAATGGGGGATGGGTGCTTGTCTGGTTGTCAATTTTACATATACTAAATGTACTGTGCCTATTTTCTCAGATCTTACAAATTTGGGAATGGGCGCTTAGTGTGGAATGGGCGGATGCGAGGTATTTTACAGGAGATGCTGCGAAGTTGATCGCTTTTCATTTTTCTCAGTAAGCCGTATTGAGCCGCCGAGTCAATTAAGCCACCGAGCGGCTGGGCCAAGCTAAGCCAAATGAAGCATGGCAGCACACGCGCGCGAGTTACGGCTGCAGGTGGGAATTTGCGTAAGCAAGAAATGGCTTAACCGCATGGCGTGCACGACCAACAAAATTGGGGTTGGGGAATTCCCTGGCCATCAGACATGCTTCGTCATTGGATATATTGATGTCAACGAACCTGCCTTGGCCCGTGGTCCGTTTTCAAACAGCGGAATCGTGCCCAGAGCCACCGAAGTGAAAACTGCGTGGAGCGTCGTAGGACGCTCTTTCGCTGGTGAGAAGGACGCCGAGGTTCCGTTTCTATGTGCTAGCGTTTTCTGCTGTCTAGGTAAGCGACGGCCATTCCGAGTTCGGTGGTCGGACCGAGTGAGGGCCCACCCAAGCGCATGCTCTTTCTGCATTTTCGGTTTTGGACTTAGCAAGCACTCATCCCCCAGTTTTCCACGATTATCTCCCAACCTTGAGTGGGCGCTCGCTCCATATTTTATGGTTCACGGACCATGGCCCAATCGCAATTGTTTTGAGCGAAGACACTGGCAGCCTGAATGTTACAATGCAGAAACATGCTTCTCTCTTCAGACAATGCCTCCAGCAGAACAGGTTGAGGAGGTGGAGATTCCGCAAGTCATTGAAGAGATCTTTGCCAACACGTCCGAACGTGCCCAAGAGCTCGCCCTGGCGCCCGTAGAGGCTCCTGCCGAGAAGCCAGGTTGGTTCTAGTTACGAATCTCCGCAGTTGCACGACGCTGGACCGCAGAATTGCGCATCTCGAGCAAATAATCGCTTCCAAAGAAGCTTAGTTTGCAGGAGTGACTAAAGTCTGACGTGGATATTTAAAGACCTGGGCTTTTTCCCCCCATATGCTTTTCTGAAGAACAGCTGTGTGTGACCCCTTTACAGAAAGAGGGCACCCATTTTGGAATAATACTGCTGCCTGTTTACATGGTGTTGAGGGGTGCAGTAGGGCATGTATCTTTGTGTGTGGACTGTGAAATGCAACTCCTGACTCCTTCAGTAGAAGTGACTTCCATGTGACCCTTTTTTGACCACAAGTTAGGCAAACTCTGTCGAAGTTTTTGGTAAAAAGTGAAACAGTGCATTTTTGGGTGATGGTAAGCTGAAAATGATGGTTTTTGATTGATCTGGAGGGCAGGAAGTCTAGCCTTATTTCCATTAACCATTCAGTGAAGTTTTCCTATTCAAAGTAGGTTGGGTGGTTCTGTTTTAAAATACTGTTTTCCCTCCTAATGCGTTCAGCCAGGATCGATCGCCTAATGTGTGTGTCTCGTAGTTTAGTGCAGTTTGGACGTGCTCCAATCATTCGTTTCTGTCCTATCACTTCTTTGTCTTTACAAAAGCGGCGATCGGTGCACAGCCCTTACCATATCGAGATTGGAAGGTTTTGATTTTGTGCCTTGAATCCTGTCTGCTCAGCAATTGAGAAAAAACAGGTGCCCACAAAACCGCCGAGGCTCGTCGCCGTGGATGAAGGGGACGACGAAGAAGATGAGGAGGCAGAGGCTGTGAAAGCCCCACCCGAGGTTGGATACTTTACTCTTTTTCAAGTGCTACCATTTAGCATTTCGTAATGTGTTCTTCGAAATTGCTGTCACAGTCAGTGGGTGTGTTTGAGAAGCGCAGCTTTCATTATTAAGATGACGAAAATTTAAACAAAAACACAACTTGCAGGTTGGTTCAGACTTCCTCTTACTGTAGGCCAGCTGGACTGGCAGAGCAGAAAAGGTTTATTGTCGAGAACATACTCGACGCTGCTCGTCTTTCTTACTTGGACAGGTCAGGGGTGTACTACAACTGCCTGGATTAGAAAGGCTTTACATTATTTGGGATGGTACGAGATGATAGGCACTTTAAGGAATCACAGCACGGTTGGTCTCAACACACGACTTCTGATCTCCCCAATTTGTCTTGCACAACTGAAAGCTGGTTATTGACGCTGCCAGTGTAGTGAACTGTGCTTCTGGACCACACTAACTTCTGTGGTAAAATTTGGTGTGCTAAACCTATGTGAACAGATTGCAACAAGGTGTTGCCTCTGTGTTCAAGCTACCCATGTAGCACAGTGTATCTAATCTTGCAGTCCGTGCTGCTATGTCGAAGATGACACAGCAGACACAAACGGGCAGACGGCTTTAGCGGGACGTTCCAATATGCGAAGCCGTTGTTGGCATAGGATATACCTTGCCTAATGTTGTCTCCCTCTTGCTGCTTCAGTCGAAGAGCAAGAAGAAGAAGAAAAAGAAGAAGAGGAGGGCGCAGCGCAAGCAACAGCAGCAGCAAGAGGATGCGGCCAAGAAAGCCGGCAAGGATGTCGTGGACATCAAGGAGGAGGTGGACGTGGACATCGAGTGAGTTCTGTCGAGTCGCGCACCGTTGTAACCCGAGTAAGGTACATCTGTGTATGCACCTTGTGAACGTCGTCTAGTCAGCCGTGTAAACTAGTCGGCCCCCATCTGTCGTACAGTGCCAAAGCTTCGGCATTTTAATAGTAATAATAATAATAATAAGACTTAGACTTTTTGAGTGCGAGGCTGAAAAACCACTGAAAAACGAGGCTTCACGGGGCATGGCAATCTTGTCGGTAGCCTACGAAATAGAGGTACCCATTACAAAGTGCGCGCCGCAGATGTAACAGCGTTCATTTGGCAGTCTCGGCTTTTTTTTTTTTGGCCAAATAATTTCTACTGAGAAATGGCAGGATCTCAAGAACCACACTGGGCCACAACTGCACTGATAACGAGCAACTTTGATGAACAGACCCTCGTTTAGTCCGCACAGTGTAAAATATTGGCTTTCAAACCCACGTAGTCGGCGGACCCCAGTCTGGAAAATACGGCGGTCGTTTCCTCCCTCGCTCATTGTGGACCGTCGTCTGCTTGTGCCAGCTACGTGCAGGAGACGATAGACACTAAGGACCCCTACTACTACCAGTTCCTGCTCATCTTTGAGAAGTTCAAGCTGCAGGAACCAGAGAAGCCCAAGGTGCCGGGGGCGGAGGGCTCCACCCCGGCGCAGGACGCCGCCGCCATCGCCCAGCGCCTCCTGGAGCGCAAGAAGCCCGCCGACCTGGACGACGACAAAGACGACGATGACGTGAGTGGCCTGCCCTTCCCGAGGGCCTCCTCGCAAGTCCGAATTTATGTCGTGTGTATAGTGTTTTCGATCATTGCGTTTAGCATCCTATTCCGCCTGCACGTCAAGAGCGATCCCGAAGCGGCAACAAATGATGTCGCGAATGCCGGAGTGTCACACCGTCGGATGTTGTGATGCTGGCGGCACCTCCGCCATCTTGGTGCCTAAAATTGTGGCTTCCATCTGTGATGCTTCGTCCGAAGTTGCAGGAAATGTTTTAATGTGAGACATTCTTTGGCTAGGTGTGTGGCATTTCGTGAAGCCCAGGCAAAAGCATGGCCGTGAGGCTCGGCACTGAATAATTGACAGGTGGGAGAGAAGAATAAGGTGCTCGATGCGGATTGGTTAACGGGGAGGTCATGTGACTAGTGGGGTAGGGTAGGAGGAGTGAATTAGTCGAGGAGGAGCTCAACCACCTGTCCACACTAAGGGAGAGGAGCTCGTGAGTATGGAAGGCTCTGGAAGATTGCCAGGTTTATCAGCCCGATTAGCAGTAGTATCGCTTCATTCTAAGGACAACTATCGAGTGTACACATGGTATGCATTAAACTATCTGATGAAGAGTGCCGCGATTGTAGGCGTCTGGCATCTATAAATTCAGAGCATCGCTAAACGTTTGTGACGCTAGGACCTTTAACGTATACAACACAATTGTCTGGCAGTTTGCCATAAGCTTTTTCCATCTTCAAAAAATGTTAAAACAGTCCACGAAGGAGCAAATCAAGATGTTGCCTGAGCTTCCTGTGACCGTATGTGCAGCTAAGGAAGAGTTGCATCTTCGAACGATAACGATCGCCAACAGCGCCCGCTCTGCGCTAAGCACTAAAATGGTGGCTTCCACAAGAAAATCGGGGAACAGGGTGCCGATACTCTAAGCCAGCGGTTCTGAACCACTGATGTTTTGGGGTCCCCTTCTGGATCAGCGGAAGTTATGGTGGACCCCATCTACCGGGAGGAGGGGGGGTAATAGTTGACGATTACGATGACAAGAGGGTGAATAAAGAAAACTTGCATGCAAGTCAACTTTGAAGCTTTGAAATCTACTGTAAAATACCGGGAAAGTACCCACCCGATTTTCACTGAAAATTGGGTCAATCTAGACATGACCGGTTGTCCAGTCAAATCGGCCACTTAGCGTACAATTTGCAGAATCCCCAAGTTTGGGAAGTGTTTATTGTGGGTGCCTGAACGAAGTGACTGCTTCTGCGGTATTTTACGGTAATCAACTCTACTCACTCGGTGCACATGTAAGACTGTCAGCATCAATTTAAAAAATATATATTTTTTATTGCTTTGCTGAGGGTTTCGGGTACCCAAGACGGCCTTCGGGAACCCCAAAGGGTCCGTGGACCCCCATTTTAGAACCACTGCTCTAAGCATAGCTTATTTACTAGCTTCAGTTTGTATGTTTAGATGGCAGGAAGGTAGTCGGCCCCAGTGGGCGTCTGGTGTTTTGGCTGTTGATGAGAAACTTGGCCTGTGCAGTACCGCCGCTAGCCTGGGATCCTTAACGTGCGTCACACAGTAGTGACCGCACCACCGCACACCGGTACAATGCTCCTTCAGATCGAAATGGGCCGGGGGTGAGGACTTAACCCAGAATCCCTGGATTCTGTACTGCAAACTTTCGCTTCACGTGCTTGAGCTGGTGTGTGATAACACACCTGGCCACCTGTCCTGCCTCGAAACGTCTACAGCGATGCAGATAGTAAATGGAAGAATGGGCAAAAAACAGCTTAGGTGAGCTGCAAAACGGGTTTCGACGAGATAGAATATTAGATGATAACCTATTCATCATCAATGTATAAAGGTGGCACAGATGAGTGAAAGAAACGTTATGGATAGCATTTCTAGACATTAAAGGAGCGTACGACAATGTGAGTCGGCAAAAACTCTGGGTTCAGCTGGGAGAGTATGATTTATATACACATTTGATTAGGCTTTGACAACGGGTATATACAGATAATGAGGTTGTTATAACATGGGAAGCAGGACTAACAGAACCGGCGGAAATAAAAAGAGGACTCAGGCAGGGTTATCCCCTATCTCATCTACTTTTTGTGATATACCTGAGTAGAATGGAAAAGAAATGAGAAGAGTGCAATTTAGGTTTCGATGTGTCATACATGGAGAGAGGGGTAAAAGTAAACCAAGTTATACCAGCAATATTCTACGCAGACGACACCGTACTGTTAGCAGATAGCCGGGATATGTTACAGGAGCTGGTCAAGATCTGTAAAGAGGAAGCAGACTCTCTGGGCCTGAAATTCAGTAGCGACAAGTTGGGGATAATAGTTTGGAACGGTGAGAAGGGAGACCCGCTGAAAATTCGAGACGTTTTAATAGAACATGTAGAGAAGTATAAATACCTAGGAGTATGACTGAATGAGGGAAAACAATACTTAGAAGAACGGGAAGAAAATATGCTAAAGAAAGGAAAAAGGAATGCAGCATTTATGAAGCATAGGGCACTGTGGAATCACAATAGATATGAGGTTGTTAAGGGAATATCGGAAGGAGTCATTGTGCTGAGGTTGTCTTTATGGCAATGCGGTATTATCCATGAAATCTGCAATACAGAGGAGCGTAGGTAGACTGGCACTGGGGGTGCACGGGAATGCACCAAGTGAAGGAGTGCAGGGAGGCATGGGCTGGGCATCTTTCGAGGCTAGACACAATTAAATATACACGATGGGCGAGAAAGGTATATAAGCATCTATACATGAAAAGTCTGAACACCAAATGGACAACCCAAACCCAAAAGCTGGAATTCAAATGCCAACAGTCAAGTGCTGGTGCAGAGCAGACTACCCCTGTGAAAAAGGAAGTAAAAGAAGCCGAGAGAAAATTGTGGGAGGAATAAATGCGGGGAAAATCAGCTTTGACTATGTATAGGAGAGAAAACGGGAAATAAGAAAGGAATATTGGTATGATAATACATGGGGGGAGCTCATTGTTATTAGAGGCTAGAACAGGAGTATTGAGAACAAGGACATGTAGGACAAAGTCTGAGGAAATGGATACAAACTGTTTTGATGCCAAGGGGAAGACGAGACAATAGAACATGTGGTGATGAGGTGCACAGGGCTTGCTCCCACCCTCCCGAGGTGGTGACGAATTTAGCCGGAGCGCTGGGTTTGCAGACGAGGATGGAAGAATGGATGATAAGTGCATTTTAATAACAAAGAGGAGAGTGGAAGACTGGTGGAAATTACCTAGGAAGGATTGAACGACGTACAACTAATGGTGTATTCGCACGACGGAGTTTCTTCCCGAGGAGAGAATTAAACGTCATCGAGTTTTGAGGTTGCGTGCCCCGCGTCACGAATGTTCGCTGATCCTCCAAGCTTGCGGCATGATCGCGGGGTCCCGAGGAGAATCTGTGACAGGCCTACAGAATGTCTGCCGTTCCGTCGGTATCTATCCGAGCGATCGGGCCCCCTCTTTTGTCCCCCTGCTTTTGGGGAGGGATAATGATGAATGGCTTTGAAGTGTGGGGTGTCTTTTCTTTATTATTTTTTCCCTGCCTTTTGTTCAATGAGCCCCCGAAAGTTGCCAACAGGTTTGCGAAAAGAAAGACTCTGGCGACTCAACTACATGCGACTCCGTCGTGCGAATGCTCGCTTGGATTTTCTGCACTAACTCCTCCTTCTCTTGCCGTTTCCTTCTCTCACCTCAATGAAGTACTCGGTTTTCTCCGGGGATAAAGATCTCTCGTGCGAATACACCATAACTGACAGAGCTGGGGACAAGCAGGACAAAGGAAAATCGGGACTTCCCTCCTGCGTGGCTCCGGCCCAAAGTCTGCACCCTGTCTCTCAGTAACACTGACTAAGTCAGTGTTACTGAGTCTTAGTCAGTAACACTGACTAAGTTTGACCAGAGGAAAATTGGTGACTCCCTCGCCGGGGACAGAGGTCTAGGTAGTTTTTTTGCCCAATGCCCCCAAAGGTCATCCTGGTGATATCCCACACAGCCTGGTGATAGTTCCGAATTTGCAGAGGGTAAGCAAGTTGGCAAAGTAAAAAAGTCATGCTTTTGGTTCTTAATTTTTAGGCTAGGTGGCACAGGCTACTACCCGTTATAAAGGGTACAGCCGTTAGCATCCATCCCTCTATGTTGTTCGAGCAGCAAATCGAAATGGGGCTATGCCGATGTCTTTCAATGTTGCAAACTGAACAATGGGTCAGTTGTCGTGCCACCGACGACCAAACTTCATAACAACATTTTGGTAGGAATTCCAGCGTAATTTCATTCTTTTTTTTGCATAACTGTTACTGTAGCTAGGTACGGATATAAGCATATACCTGTAAGTTTATCAGCTTCAATTTAAATAACTAAGTTACACTTTTCGAGGATAGCTTCTGCGCCTCCGTTAAATTTTCGAGGTGAAAATTTTGTTTTGCTTGTAGTTGTAATTGTTTGACCCGCATCGTTTCAGATGAAGGCAGATGAGAAACCCAAGCTGTCCAAACGCAAGATGAAGAAACTGAGTCGAATGAGCATTGCAGAGCTGAAGCAGGTATGTATGCTTGCTCACCCTCTTTCTCTGTTTGATTGGTAGGACATGATGTCCCAAAAAACACAAAAAAAAGCAGATTGTAATGTGCAAGTTGGGTCTTCTCTTATGTTGAAAATTTCCTGCGAGTAGTTTGGGATAAGCTCCTAGATTCAGTATATTCAAAGGGTTTAGAATGACATAGAACTGGCCACGGAGGAGTAGAGATAAGACATAGAAATGTGTACTCCTTCCTCATGGAATTGGGGCCTCAAATAAATTTTCACAAGCTGTATCTTGTAGTCACTCACTGCAACCTTCTTCAGTGAACCTTCAATATTTGTTACAGCTAAGTAATATTTACTGTCCCGTATTTATTCTCGTAATATTTGCTAGGTACTACTGTTGCGTGGCTGGCAAAGTCTTTTCTGCAGTGATGGAAGTGCTGCGCCATTTGTGCCAAATTCCGCCATGAACGAGTCTATATCTTGCGCGAAAGTGCAAATTTTGTTAAGAATTGCGCCACACTGCGCCTAAATAAACTTTTAAACAAAGGAAAAAAAAGTGTTTTTTTATTGTTGGTTGATTTCAATATTTAGAGAAGTAGGAGGACAGAAAAATGGTGCAAATATGTATTTCACAGCATCTCTACTCATCGTATAGTTTGTTTCATCTTAGGTCAGAGCAGAGTCGAAAGCTCGAACACATACAACCAAGAACACACATTTTAAAAGCGAAAGTCACGGGTCATTCGCTGCACTTGATTGGTTTAATAATAATAATAATAAGAAGAAGAATCTTTATTGGCTCAGGAGATGAACATGTACAGGAAGATGGACGAACCCCATGATGTCGCATTTTGATGCTGTTTGGTTGGTTCTATTGGCTCAAAGCGTCGACTGCACTTTAAATTATTAAGGCGAAACGGAGTATAGAGATTGCTCGTCAACCGTGCTGGCCGGTGGATGTGCTGGCGGGTTGATCGCTAAATTTCCAGACGATGTCAGCAATGTCAGGAGCTAAAAGTCGCGAGAAAACATTGCAAAATAGTAGGAAGGCAGCTACTGCGATAAGACAGGACCAGGGTCTTGTACTCCCGATGAGATCACTCGGTTATCACGTAAAATAGTAGGAAGGCAGCTACTGCGATAAGACAGGACCAGGGTCTTGTACTCCCGATGAGATCACTCGGTTATCACGTAAAATAGTAGGAAGGCAGCTACTGCGATAAGACAGGACCAGGGTCTTGTACTCCCGATGAGATCACTCGGTTATCACGTAAAATAGTAGGAAGGCAGCTACTGCGATAAGACAGGACCAGGGTCTTGTACTCCCGATGAGATCACTCGGTTATCACGTAAAATAGTAGGAAGGCAGCTACTGCGATAAGACAGGACCAGGGTCTTGTACTCCCGATGAGATCACTCGGTTATCACGTAAAATAGTAGGAAGGCAGCTACTGCGATAAGACAGGACCAGGGTCTTGTACTCCCGATGAGATCACTCGGTTATCACGTAAAATAGTAGGAAGGCAGCTACTGCGATAAGACAGGACCAGGGTCTTGTACTCCCGATGAGATCACTCGGTTATCACGTAAAATAGTAGGAAGGCAGCTACTGCGATAAGACAGGACCAGGGTCTTGTACTCCCGATGAGATCACTCGGTTATCACGTAAATAGTAGGAAGGCAGCTACTGCGATAAGACAGGACCAGGGTCTTGTACTCCCGATGAGATCACTCGGTTATCACGTAAAATAGTAGGAAGGCAGCTACTGCGATAAGACAGGACCAGGGTCTTGTACTCCCGATGAGATCACTCGGTTATCACGTCTGCCGCATGCTTCTGTGCCGGGTCTCACCGCCGCTTTTCAGTGCACGCGTCTGGAGCTTCACCGCTTTGCGCCGGAGTGCTAGGAGGAGCGGCTGACGCGAGTGAGAGCGCCTGGGTTGGGGCGATAGGCTCGGAAATTAGGCTCTATACTATTACAGATATATCTTCGTAAGTCTTGATTGTAGGTTGATCTCTCTATCTTAAAAAAGATGCACCGAGAAAAAAAAACAAGAAACGATGTGGGTCTATATTTGAATAAATATGGGGGTAGTCAGGGTAGTTGACGTGCAGCTGTCAGTCGCAAGAGCAGCAAACTTTGACTATACTCTGGTTTCAATGCCGCTAAAGAGCACTGTCACTTTTAAAGCGCAAGTATAGGTTTTCGTAATATTTGTGGGTGGCTGTTTTTGCAGGGTGTAATGTTAGAGTCTCGAGTTCGGTTGGTTCACAAAACTTGGGGGACATAATTTAACTGACAGATGTGTTAGCGGATATGCTGGTTTTTGCTGGCATTTTACCGAAATTATGTTTACAGGCTACATAAATTACCGGGTGTAGAAATGGGGAAGAAGAGAGGCTTTCTCCCCACTGAAGTATTGCACCATGAATCATTTCTCAACAATTTGTTTTAGTATGGAACCTACTCTAACCAGAGGCTTATTTCTAAAAAGAAGGCTCTCTGTTCCTTTTGCACCCTGTCTATTCTTATTACAAAAGGTAATAAGTAATATGCTCCTGTATCAAAGAGGAATGCTCAGTCATCATCAAAATGAACTCATTTTGCAATGCGATCGCTTTTTTATTTTCCAGTGATAAGGTAACAGATGGTGGCATCTGCTCCAAAAGTGTCAGTGGCTGCTCCAAACCAATATTTTGCCTGCTACAGAACCTGTTAGAATAAGTTGAAAGCCGCTTCCATCACTGTGTCTGGAATGCGGAGAGCAAGTCGTCTGCTTCTTGCACAGGGGTTGCGTAATGTCAGAACACCAAGCTCTTATTGCCTGATTGAAAAAAAATAGTGGGTAGACCTCAAGGCATCTAGCATTGAGGTCTACCCACTATCCTTCCAATCAAAGCCAATCAGAACTCGGTGTCGTTCTGACGTCACCGCAACTCCTTTGCAAGAAGCAGACGACTTGCTCTCCACATAGGGTTTCACATCAGAAAAAAATATAAAGACAATGCATACGTCCTAAAAACAAATTTCAAGTGAACGCAGTTTGATGGAATTTTTAGTCATCACACGGGGGACTTTAAAGCAAATGCTTTCGCTAAAAATCAGTGCGTCCATTTCACGTCGCCCCCGACACTTCACAACCTAGCTTTAAGTCCCACTGCTGCCATTTTTCGCAGAAAGTAAACCGTCCCGAGCTGGTTGAAATGCACGACGTGACCGCCAGGGACCCCGTGCTTCTGCTCCACCTAAAGGTTAGTGCACCGTGTGTGTTGGAATCACGCACAATGGAGAGCTGGTGTAGATTCTGACGAGTGGTTTTCGGGGGCCTCCTTTGGGTTGCAGTCGTCGAGAAACACCGTGCCGGTGCCACGCCACTGGTGCTTCAAGCGCAAGTACCTTCAGGGCAAGAGAGGCATTGAGAAGCCTCCCTTCGACCTTCCAGGCTTCATCAAGAAGACGGGCATCATGGAGATGCGGCAGGCACTGCAAGACAAGGTGGGTCACCATTCTGCGAGGATCGGCACTTTGTGTGAAGGTGCGACAACCGAGCGGCGAGTCTCGAGGTTGTAGTGAACTCTGTAATATTGTTGCTCTTGTTTCTTGGTGGGTGAGGATTCCTTTAGGTTTGTTTTGGTCAAAACAAAAGCCAAGCTTCGTTTAGCTTAGACGAGTTTGTCTTGACAATTTCGGGGATTAAAGAAACTGATCAGCTTGGCTTTGTCACTCTTTTGACGTTCTGTCAAGATGGTTTGCACGGCACCATGCAGTGCTGTTTTTCCGACTCAGAGCTGTCTTCCATAAGAGGATAAGAATTCACACTTGTTGCTTTTATTTGTGGGGCAGGTTTGCTTGCCGAAATTCTGAAAACATGCATTCGCTGTCTAATAGCTTCTTTGCCAAAACTACTAAAGCCGCCGGATGGTTCTAGAGTACCGCGCTCCATAATGTCTGCTCAAACCGGAGAATCTACTCGGCTGAGCTTTCTGATCGCATGATGGGAACCCTCTCGAAGCCAAGAGAGAAATAAAGCTGGAGGTGCAATATAATGCTCATCTGGGAACTCTGGATAGCTGGTGAATTACAACCGGTCAGGAGGTGGTAGGCACGCTGGTTTGTGCCGTGGCTTTCTGCATCAATTGGCCCGTAATTTTGTCCGCAAAATATGAATGCTGACTCGATTACCTCGCTGGACAGCAGGCTCTGCCATCTTTGCTTACCCCGATTTAAAATTTGATAGCACACCCTCATTTCAAATTTGAAAGTACTGGGTAGCCATTTTGAGGACATTGATTGCAGTGCTGCTACGCTGTCATCAAACGAAGCTTCAATGTTTGGCTACTTTCATAACATTCGGCGGTTGTGGCAGGCACCTAGAGTGGCAGTGGCACTGCACATACTCCTCTTTTAGGCCTTTTTGTGACATTGACGTTTTTTGTCTCTCTGGGTTGCCAACATCTATTCATCTACCCATTTGTCTTCTGCACCCCAGGAGGACCAGAAGACGATGAAGGCGAAGATGCGCGAGAAGGTGCGGCCGAAGCTGGGCAAGATCGACATCGACTACCAGAAGCTGCACGACGCCTTCTTCAAGTGGCAGACGAAGCCCCGCATGAGCATGCACGGGGACCTCTACTACGAGGGCAAGGAGTTTGAGACCCGCCTCAAGGAGAAGAAGCCCGGTGACCTCACGGATGACCTCCGGATAGCCCTCGGCATGCCCACCGGACCCGTGAGCAACATCTCTTTGGCGCTTTGTTTGCGGGAGCTGGATTGTCGCGCAGCTCTTGGCAACATTTTCCTCCCAGGGACGGTGAAGCGATTTCCCGAGTTTCGTTTTACGATTGTTGAACGTGACGGGGTGTCTCGGGCAAAACTGGTAGAGTTTTAACCCGAACCAAAATATTTCGTCTGCAAGTAAGTCGACGAAATTGTTAATGAACTTGATTGTACCGGTTGCAGCACGCACATACTTAGTATCGGAATGTGTCTGCATTAAAACCTAAAAAAGTGTTTGTGCCTCGCTCAATTTATTTATCCTTTGAGGTTGTACGACGACATTGTATAAAGAGAGTTTCAATGTGGATATTATTGTGAAAAGTTTGGTGTTGGCGACTGCTTAATTACTGCGCTTTGCCGCGGTAACCACCGTCCTTTTTTTCCCCAGAACTCGCACCGGTGCCCACCGCCCTGGCTCATCGCCATGCAGCGGTATGGGCCCCCTCCTTCCTACCCGAGCCTGAAGATTCCCGGACTCAATGCGCCCATTCCCGACGTGAGTTTGAATCGCATTCCTTTGCGTCGTTTTGCGGCATAACCTCTTACATTGTCCCTCTAGTCATGGTCTTGCATTTGTCGTTCGATTTTATTTTTATGCCCCTATGCGAGTGTTTTGAATAAAAATAATAAGGTGCAACTTTGTCGCAAAGTGGGCACGGCACTCCTAGATCAATAACATGAGTTGCGGTAAATGACATCTGCCAGCGTAAGTAGTTGTTTCTTCCAGTTTGAAGATAAAAAGCACTTCTTGACAAAAGACAAACCATTGGTTTGTCTGAAAGCGACGTTTGGAGAAACGCTCGAGAATTCGTGTCTGGCTGAATGGAGGACGTTGTGCCAGTAAAACGGAAATGGGAGCCTGTTTATGTAACAGAGTCTTAGATTCCAGATCTCGTTTCCTCTAGGATAAAGAAAAGTATGTGATACACGAGTTTTTAGAACTGGAATGTAGGTTACGTGAGACTGTGATGGGTGCGTAATTGCACCTTGTTCTCCACAGGGCTGTTCCTTTGGATACCACGCCGGCGGATGGGGCAAGCCTCCCGTCGACGAAATGGGGCGACCCCTCTACGGCGACGTCTTCGGGACACAGTCTTCGGACGCCATGGTAGGCCCTTTTTTATTAGCAGACACAACAGTCACTCTTGCTAATGCGTTGACAGTCGAGTTGCACCGGCTACGACGCTGAGCTACTAGAGACGGCGAATGGCGTACGTCAATGACCCTTCGAATGTGGCGACCTTCCCGGACGAGCAGATCTGAGAGTCCTGCGATTAAATCAAATATATTAACAAAACTAGCACGTCGTTTACAGAAAAAAATTGACCGCATCTCCACGTGGTGAATGATGTTGCTTGGGGCGAAGCTCTGGTGGTGCTTGTCTGCGTAGACACCGAGCCGCAGCATGCCGAGCCTTTTCATTCATGTCAGTAGGAGAATGTGTGGTTTTCTTCTTTTTCTTTTTTTAAGCAGACAGATGGGATGGCATCTCAGAACCCCTACTCTTTTTTTTCTTCTTTTCCTTTTTTCATAATTTTTTCATCTTTTTTTTTTCTAATTTTTTTTCCCTACACGAGCACATGAGCATGTGCTCACGTGATCGTGAGCACGTAAGCACATGAGCATGTGCTCACGTGCTCGTGAGCACGTGATCTCACGAGCAGAAGCACGAGCACCCGACGCCGGGCCTACGGCGGACGGACATGGCTAGCCCCTAAGGAAGCTTCGCCCCTAAAATGTAGCATACCGTAAAATCTCGTAAGGGCGCTCTCCGCCGAGAGATCGCCCATCCCGTTTTTCTGGCTAAGCATCCGTAGCATAAAAATTCCAAAGCATCCCCCACCCCTGATTCCTGTCCGAAATCATGTGACGTTAGACGGGAATCACGTCAGCCGCACAATCTCCGGTTGGTTCCTTGACAAGCAAGTTCACAATGACAAGCAAGTTCGCAGTGAATTCCCCCATTTTTGTTTGCGATCTGCGCGTGCAATATCGGTTCCCGTGACATGCGAGTTTGTAGCGAGTTTCCACGTTTTTAATGCGAAAGCATTAACTGTTCCATGGAGCGAGCCGACGTCATCAGTTCGAAGTGCGAAAATGGCACCTAGTTTCCCCGATCCTTCTGTCCCATTGGCTGGCGCGCGTCGACGGGGCTCCCATTGGCCACAGCGCTCGAAAAGTATGCAGCAGACGACAAAGGGAGCGGACGAGCAGACAACAAAGGGAGCAAACGAGCGGCTTGCATGCTTTCGCATTCACATCCATAAGAAGTGCTTAGGTGTACCTCAAGCTTTTTTTGTCCGCCATCAGTGTGCATAGTATTGGTTCCCATGGCATGCAAGTTTGGAGCCGGTTTCCGCGTGTTTATCGGACTGTGAAACACAAATCTTACATCTGCAGTCTGCGGTTGCCTTTCCTGTGACACAGGAGTTTGTAGCGAATTCCCGCTTGTTTATTGCTTTGTGAAACGTGGACTTGCCATGTCCGCAATCTTCAGTATCAGTTCCCGTGTCACGTGGTTTGTGGCAGGTTTTATGTTTTATGAAGTTTTGCCGCCTCATTTTTAAAGATAGCCCACGTCATGTTTTTCATCATTTATCCCTTCATTTCGGGTGGGTGCCCTTACGGGATTTTACGGTAAACATATTAATATCCAAAAGGTTCTTTCGACATAGTTATCTCACAATTTATATTTGCTGTGCCGCAAAAATGCAAAGCATGCCGAGTTGCCTGCATCATATCATTGTACCACAGCCAACGAGACTGTGCCATTGGCCAACAAGAATGCATGGAACGATTGGAACTACCTTCCCGTTTCGATCGCTAACATCACCAATATTACTTTGTTTAACAATGCTCTTAGTGATAGCTCACTCAC
This sequence comes from Ixodes persulcatus, assembly GCA_013358835.2. Classification (NCBI taxonomy): domain Eukaryota; kingdom Metazoa; phylum Arthropoda; class Arachnida; order Ixodida; family Ixodidae; genus Ixodes; species Ixodes persulcatus. The sequence continues at coordinate 203,340 of JABSTQ010009939.1, forward strand.
CTCTTCAATGTACTGCCTCGAGGGTACTCCAAATGAATAGATGAAGGGTTTGGTTTGAGGCCGAGACGAGAGGCTTTGCGACGCTTGCCGACGCAGAAGGACATGGTGGAAGAAGAAGTGGACCGCACACTGTGGGGAGAGCTGGAGAGCGAGTCCTCGGAGGAGGAGGAAGACGAGGACGAGGAAGAGGAGGAGGCCCTGGAGGACGAGACCGGCCTGGTGACTCCGGCCGAGGGCCTGGTGACTCCCAGCGGGTTCAGCTCCATCCCCGCTGGGGTGGAGACGCCGGACATGATTGAGCTCCGCAAGCGCAAGATCGAGTCCGAGATGGAAGGGTTTGTGCCTTTTGTCGTTCTTCTTCTTTCTGCGTCTCTTCTCTAGGGTGCCCGCAGGATTAACAATAGCGTAGGCGGGCCAGCGTGTCCTGACTGTCCATCTATACTCCAGATGCAGCGAATGTTATGAGCCGTCGGAGCCAATCCAAGGCCGCGTGAATGTCGCGTGACTTGGAGAAGGGCCGCAGTAACGGGCGGAGAGCATGCCACGTGCTACTTTCACAGGGCTGGATTGGTTGAGGTGGCTCGTGGTGTTCACTGCGGTCAGACGTAAGGCGAAGCGGAGTAAATAACGAGGGTTTTTGTCGCTGGATCAGACTGAAGAAGCGTCATTATTGCATCTCTTTGTTTTGACCACCTCCGTAACGCCAAGGTTTAGTTTCGGCACAGTTATCGCTAGGTGCAAGGTTAAAACCTTCGTTGGTTATTTACAGAAATCTTTTGCATTATCTCCTTCCTTAGCACCTTTACAATAACTTGTTCAAACGCCACCCAACTACGAGGGGCGTCCCAAAAATTCTCAGCCTGGCCCAGAAGGGGACGACAGAGGTAAATGAACTGGTGTTAGGTACTTTTTGAGATATGTAGTCCCTTTTGAGGTCCACACACGTCGTCCAATGGTGCTCCAATGCCTGGATTATTCCCTTGGGGCGAAAAAAAAAAATCGGAAGTTTAGTCTTCCGAAAAAGCGGGTCACAGCATCATACACCTCATCAACACAAAAAAAACAAAAAGCTAACATTAGATAGTTTTTGTTTTAGCTGGGGGGAAGAGATGGAAGTCTGATGAGGCGAGATCTGGCAAGTACGGTGGATGGTTGACAACAGAAAAGTCGTAGGAGTGGATGGCAGCCATCGCCACAGTGGCGCGGTGTGGGCGCGCATACCGCGACGTTTGGTCTTGATGGGATCCCGTAGGCTGTGAATCGGGGTTGCGTAATACGGTGATGCTCTGCCCTTTCTGAAGGTAATCGCTGAGCAGCACGCCTTCTGAATGCCAAGAAGCCGAGGCCATAACCTTGCCTACTGATGAAAACAGACGGAGCCTTCTTCGGCGGTGGAGAGGAGGAGCGTTTGCGCCGTTAAGACTGGGCTTTGCTGTCGGGTTGAAAGTGGTGGAGCCAAGTTACGTCGACGTTCTCAAATCGGGCATGGAAGCCCCCTCGAAATCTAATTCGAGCAGCTCGAGATGGTCCTTGGATGTGGTGCGGCAAGGATGCGTTTGGTCGCAGGAAAGCAATCTTGGAACCCATCTGGCAGAGACCTTGTGCATGTCAAGATGTTTGGTCAAGGTGCACTGAACTCTGGTTTCGGAAATCTCCGTGACCTGTGTAATGGGCCGGAGTTTTACTCTGCGATCTGCCATTATCTTATTATGCACACGGACTATGTCTCCTTGCGCGGTCACTTCCGCAGGCCTGCCAAGGAAGGGGCCGTCTTTGTGAGTTTCCCATCCTCAATTGAATTTCGTGGCCCGCTTCTTTGTCGTGCTGTAGGATGGGGCATCCTGTGCCTACATCGCCACCATGTCTTTCTGGATGCTTGCGGTAGTTGGGCCCTTCAGAGACAAATTTTCAATCACCGAATGCGTCTTCACTTCCTTTGTTTTAGCTCGATTGCGCGGATTGCCGCCTGTTGGCCACAAGAAAATCGTATTGTGTGCATGCGCCATTTTTGGTGTCGCGAATCTCAAGTGCCCATGTGCTAAAATAAAGCGTCGCGTCTGTGCTTGCAATCCTTCTGCGTAGCGCCGAAAACCTTTGGGACGCCCCTTGTACGTGCTCGTTTTTCGTCAGCATAGTTTTATTGTTTCTAAGAGTCAGCCGGTCCTTACTAAGCTAATTTTATCAAATTAATCTTCGAGACACTTTTGCAGCCTCAGCATCTCGCACGAATTCAGTTCCGTCCGTGTTTAGTAGCCTCGACCGAGTTATCACATTTTCTACTTGCGAGGCGACCGACTTACTGTCGTTTCCTCGTGGCAGTGGGGACACTCCGGCGCTGTACACCATCTTGCCGGAGAAGAAGGCTGACAGAGTGGGCGCCGCCATGATGGGATCCACCCACGTCTACGACATGAGTGCCGTAAGTCCTGTTCCTTTGCCGCTCTGGATAATAGCCTAGAGTCGCCGACAGAATGAGAACTCCCTGCCCCTCTCGTTCTGTCGGTGACCGTAGCGTTTGTTACGAGTCCCGCATGCCGAGCCGTATGCAGACTTAAAACACATTTGGGCGTACGGGCTGAGAGTATGCTCGCTCGTGGGAGGCTTCCTGCGTGCCTGCGGCAACACCTGTGCTGTACTAGGACATAGTGTGTAGCAACTTGATGTTTCTTCCAGAGTCTTTTCAACTAAGTTCAATGCTGCTCAAGCCCATTTATGATAGGGGGCGTTAATACTGGTTCTGTATTAGGTGGATTGGGGTCTGCTCTGAAAGCTGTTTCTATAATCGCCTTCTGGATGTTGCCGTCCGTCTAATCGGCGTAGGAACGCAATCTAGGCACGTGCAGTAGCTCTCTCTTGCGGAACAGCAGGGTGCCGTGCTTGCGTCCACAGCCCAGCGACTTAGTAAAACAGCCAAAACCGAGACGTCTTCGATTTCCAGGCATACTTTTTTTCCTGCACTAAAACAAGCAACACATGATTAAATCAGCGGACAACGTTGGGAAACTGTTGAAGAAAACAGAAGACAGGAAAGACGCTGAACTCACAACTCAATGTATCTTCGAAAGAGAAGAAGAAAGAAAATGACACAGAAAACACAGGCACGTGCAAATGGCTAGCGAACTCCGGAGTGCGCTCCAGAGCGCGAGGCTATAGCTGTAGACATTCAGCGCTTTAAAAAGGATACTTCTTTTTGTGATAAAGCCAAGGATGGCTGACTCACACAGCGCTCCCCTAAACCTTGTATAATAAACGCCTCATAAATTTCTCTGGTAAGTTTTTCCCGAAATCTACCAATAATATTAGTATTAGCCAATGTTGGACTACATGAACAATTTCGACAGTGTAAAGGCAAGTGACCTCCTACGTTGGATCTAAGTGACAGGGAATGTTCACGAAGCCGGTCGTTAATACACCGTCCAGTTTGTCCGACATAAGTTCTACCACATGACAACGGGATGCTGTACACCACGCACGAGGTACAGGGCACAAACGGTGAGACATGTTTTTTGTTACACTTGTGTCTGGATACCTTTTCTATGCCGAGATGAACCTTTGAACAAAGTTGGGCCATTTTTTGGGGGGCAGAAAAAAACAACCGGTACGCCGTATCGTTGAGCTACATGTTTTAGGTTATGAGATACCTTGTGTAGGTACGGGACCACAACCACCCGTTTTCTCTCAACATCGCGCCTAGGATTTTCTGCTCCATTTACTTTTTTAACCAAGACACGCACCACTTCACTTAAAACCGGCCAGGGAAAGCCAGAAGACCGCAGTCTTTGAATTTGGGCATTAAAGCTATCCTTAATACAATGAAAACAAGACTTTTTAAGAGCTGAGCCAAGGCATGAGAGTGCAATACCCCTCTTTACAATTTTTGAATGTGCCGAAGCGTAAGGTAAAATGCCCTTTTTTGAACGTGGGGAGAAGGACCAGCATAAGTGGTTGGTGCAAAGTGAGAGCGAAAGGTCCAGAAATTGTAAGACGCCATCCCTAGGCTCTTCATAGGTGTACCTGAGACCAAAGCTGCACTTATCGAAAATGTCCATTACACCACTAACTACGTCTCGTTCCACAGTATTATCAAAAAGTAGCAAAAAGTCGTCAACATATCTAAACACCTTTGTCACAGCAGAGCTTAGGACTAGTGCAATAGAACTATCAACTCTGGCAAGAAAAATATCACTTAGGACTGGTGCAACAGACGAGCCTACACACACTCCGGATTTTGAAGAAAAACATCATTATGAAATCCTATGAACGTAGAATTCAAATAAAACTTTAACAGTTCAAGAAAGCACTCTGTAGATACTCCACTCGAGTTGCGAAAGGATAGTTCATCATTCTCCTCAATGCAGGTTTTTACAGAGTCAAGTAGAATGTCATGGGGAAGTGAGTAAAAAAGGTCCTGAACATCAATACTAAACATGCCATGGTTGCCAAACTGATCAGACTTCAAAGTTTCGACAACTTGTTCAGAATTTTGAACCTGGAAAGGGTCCCTAATACACAGACCTGATAGATGTTTTTGCAGGTAGGCAGACACCTGGCGCTGCCATGTGCCTCTCTCGGTGACGATGGCACGAAACGGGCAGGCGTCCTTGTGCGTCTTGGCACTGAAGAAAACTTCCAGATGTAATCTTTCCGCCTTTTTAACTCGTCCAGCCAGTTGGCTCAACGACAGGCTTTCACACAAACGCACTGCTTGAGCTCGTACTTTCTTCAGGACTGTCTGCGCTGGACGAAAGTTCTTTTGTTAAAAAGTTAAAAAGGCGGAAAGATTACATCTGGAAGTTTTCTTCAGTGCCAAGACGCACAAGGACGCCTGCCCGTTTCGTGCCATCGTCACCGAGAGAGGCACATGGCAGCGCCAGGTGTCTGCCTACCTGCAAAAACATCTATCAGGTCTGTGTATTAGGGACCCTTTCCAGGTTCAAAATTCTGAACAAGTTGTCGAAACTTTGAAGTCTGATCAGTTTGGCAACCATGGCATGTTTAGTATTGATGTTCAGGACCTTTTTTACTCACTTCCCCATGACATTCTACTTGACTCTGTAAAAACCTGCATTGAGGAGAATGATGAACTATCCTTTCGCAACTCGAGTGGAGTATCTACAGAGTGCTTTCTTGAACTGTTAAAGTTTTATTTGAATTCTACGTTCATAGGATTTCATAATGATGTTTTTCTTCAAAAATCCGGAGTGTGTGTAGGCTCGTCTGTTGCACCAGTCCTAAGTGATATTTTTCTTGCCAGAGTTGATAGTTCTATTGCACTAGTCCTAAGCTCTGCTGTGACAAAGGTGTTTAGATATGTTGACGACTTTTTGCTACTTTTTGATAATACTGTGGAACGAGACGTAGTTAGTGGTGTAATGGACATTTTCGATAAGTGCAGCTTTGGTCTCAGGTACACCTATGAAGAGCCTAGGGATGGCGTCTTACAATTTCTGGACCTTTCGCTCTCACTTTGCACCAACCACTTATGCTGGTCCTTCTCCCCACGTTCAAAAAAGGGCATTTTACCTTACGCTTCGGCACATTCAAAAATTGTAAAGAGGGGTATTGCACTCTCATACCTTGGCTCAGCTCTTAAAAGTCTTGTTTTCATTGTATTAAGGATAGCTTTAATGCCCAAATTCAAAGACTGCGGTCTTCTGGCTTTCCCTGGCCGGTTTTAAGTGAAGTGGTGCGTGTCTTGGTTAAAAAAGTAAATGGAGCAGAAAATCCTAGGCGCGATGTTGAGAGAAAACGGGTGGTTGTGGTCCCGTACCTACACAAGGTATCTCATAACCTAAAACATGTAGCTCAACGATACGGCGTACCGGTTGTTTTTTCTGCCCCCCAAAAAATGGCCCAAATTTGTTCAAAGGTTCATATCGGCATAGAAAAGGTATCCAGACACAAGTGTAACAAAAAACATGTCTCACCGTTTGTGCCCTGTACCTCGTGCGTGGTGTACAGCATCCCGTTGTCATGTGGTAGAACTTATGTCGGACAAACTGGACGGTGTATTAACGACCGGCTTCGTGAACATTCCCTGTCACTTAGATCCAACGTAGGAGGTCACTTGCCTTTACACTGTCGAAATTGTTCATGTAGTCCAACATTGGCTAATACTAATATTATTGGTAGATTTCGGGAAAAAACTTACCAGAGAAATTTATGAGGCGTTTATTATACAAGGTTTAGGGGAGAGCTGTGTGAGTCAGCCATCCTTGGCTTTATCACAAAAAGAAGTATCCTTTTTAAAGCGCTGAATGTCTACAGCTATAGCCTCGCGCTCTGGAGCGCACTCCGGAGTTCGCTAGCCATTTGCACGTGCCTGTGTTTTCTGTGTCATTTTCTTTCTTCTTCTCTTTCGAAGATACATTGAGTTGTGAGTTCAGCGTCTTTCCTGTCTTCTGTTTTCTTCAACAGTTTCCCAACGTTGTCCGCTGATTTAATCATGTGTAACCAGTACCAACTAGCCCAACTTACCACCCTTCTACAAAAACAAGCAAGCGAGCAGGCAGTCAATCAATCTTTGTCCAGGCGATGGCACATTGGAAATGTGTATTGTCCCCAAACTTTATTTAGGCAAGAGGCTAAGGGAGGGCAAACACAAATCGAGAGGTCCTCCGTTTCCAGGCATACTTCTTTTCCTCCGATGGGTAACATTCGCGGCATACTTTGACCTCGGCAACTTTTCTGCCATTAAAAGCGAGCAATCGATCGATCAATCTGTCTGCAGGCAATGGCCAAGGGCGCGAAGCTGCCCCCCACCGCGGGCGGGTCGGACCGGCCCGGAGGCGTGGAGATTGCCCTGGACCCCAGCGAGTTGGAGATGGACTCGGCAGCCATGGCTGCCCGCTACGAGCAGACGCTGCGGGAACAGCAGTCGCACCTCGCCAAGGAAGATCTCAGCGACATGGTTGCCGAGCATGCGGCCAGGCAGAAGGTGAGGTTGCTTGGGGAGGCCCAGCTGGCTGCAAACCAAGCCAAACTAAGGCCATTGCGTCGGGCAATGGCCTCGGATTGTTGGAGTGGTTGAGATACTTTAAATTACTTTATTTTCGCGGACTCAATGGTTCGGAAAGTGCGGATTTCAGCAGCATTTTGCGATTTAGTGATACGATACGAAACCGGTACCACGCGACGACATGTTCACGTGATCAATTTTTTTAAATATTTTCCAAGTCACAAAAAATTAAGTAATAGACCCTTTCACGAATTCGGTCTGGCCACTTTGATCACATCATCATCATCTGAAAAATGGCATATCTGCTATACTAATGGCGGCCTTCTGTTTATTGATGAAGGAAGAAGTTGAAGATGCTCCTAAGCAAATGATTCCAGGCTTATACATTCTAGACTTTAGCGTGACGTGAAGCAGGAGTCGGATGCAAGATCTGCGTAAGCGTTCATTTCTAACTCGGGTCCAGTCAATATGTTAGTAGTACACACTTGGCTTCAAAGCCCCTCGATGTATATAACTTTATCGAGGCGTCTATGTGGGTTGGTGCTTCGTTCTGACGGGTTGCATCTTTGTGGCCATCGACACTGAAAGAGATTGAAAAAGAACTTTACAGTGAAGCACACATTCTCCTTTACCAATGGCTCGCGAAAGTGACGGTGCCCCATAAAATACTCCAGAACACAGGTTCATTGCCGCCATTAGTACGGTAAAAGTTAAAACTGCCATTTGAGTCACCAGATGGCACTGAATTCCGGAAAGGGTCTATTATCAGTAGACTAAAGATAGCAAACTTCAGCAAGAGCAGATGGAGTTGTGAAGTTCCATCGAAAGTTTGCTGAAATTGCCAGTGTCTACCATTATTCCCTCTTGCAAGCTGTATGCAGTGCTGTCAAGAGCACGAGCATATACTACTGTACAAAGTGCTTTTTTTTTTGCAGAAGCGTTAGTGTGACCGAAGTGTCTAAGAGCCACTTGCCCGTGCCGGGCTTTATTTCAGTGCATCTGAATTTTCGAGACTCGTGTAATGATATCGGTACTAGATTTAAATTAAGGTGGGAGCTTGGTACTTGACTTTGAATAAGAACAAACATTTCCAAAATAACAAGGACAGTCTCTTCGTACTGTGTTGGTTAACTAAGCAGACTGGTTTTGTCCACTTGTTCCACATTGTGCTTGTCTTGGAGCTGTTTTGGTTTTCAGTCAAAGTCCAAATTTATTTGTATCATAAGTACAACAATCCATATTCCTGGAAACAAACTGCAGTTATATTCCTCTAGTATTTTTCGGAGTACTTTAGTTTGTGTTATATTAGAGGCATGGTTAGAGATCATCTTTGCAAGAGCCACTAAATTTAGTTTATAGGTATGTTCGTGACTGCAAAAAATGTGACCCTCTTGGTTAACTCAACTTTTGGTGGAAGTGTTTGCTGTGCCATTGTCAAATTTCTCACTGATTATGTCTTGTTGTTTCCCCATAGAACAAACGGAAGAAGCAACAGCAAGACAGTGGCAAGGTGGCCAAGAAGTACAAGGAATTCAAGTTTTAGGAGATTTGTATGCTTTCACATTGTCATTGTATATCATCCGTTACAAAATTAAACCCTCCATTGGTGCAAAGCACGTTTTCCTTTCTAAAAACCCCAGATATGCCGAGCCAGCATCCAAAAAAAGACACTGGAAAGCAAAAGTTTATTTTTGTCTCGTAGGAAGGTTGGGCTTTGTGGCAGACTTGGTACAAAGAGCAGACACAGGGATGTTGACATTGCATCCTTTAATCGATTGAAACTGGACAGAGAATAATAATGCTTGAACTTTACAGCGTAATAACCCTTACTTCAACTATGCTAATGTCAACAAAGAAATGGGGCAGTAGACCGGACAGACACGCTCCTTTGAACCTGAAAAAGCAAAAATAAAAGTTAGGGTTGACTCATTGTGATGTCTTGCCACTCATTGTCTGATAACTCACCTAAAACTTTGCTAGAGATTGGCAGTGCTACAGAAACGACACTCCGATGCCAAACTGTAGGCCGTGGTTTAACCTGGAAGAAATCGCAAACTTGTGCATGATTATGTGCACATCTGTTATCCGAATACTATAAAAGACTATTTTTGCGAATTTTGCAATGTGTGCATTTCAGAAATACGTATCTCGTGGGCACAAGATTTCACCAGGGTGTGATCAACTTTTCTGCGATAGTTGTTAAGCTGTGAAATTCGCAGAAATTGCAAGACGTTTAAGTACTTAACACTATGAAGTGTGAAACTGTAGAGTTGGCAGATTTCTAGTAACAACCTAAACTTGCATGCCCGTTTTCTATCTGTCCAATACGCATTCTTTCAGGGTTCTTTGAGACAGCTCACCGGTGGGTATAAAAATACAAGCACCTTGATGTCTGCACTTCATAAGCAAGGGTTAGAAGCTGAGAAACATTTGTGCTGGGCAAGGGTCTACTCTTAGATAACCTCCAGTCTTTTCATAGGACCTTGAAACTTGGGACTTGCCTGTCTCCGGACTTTGCCTTCATTGGGACGCAGTAGTTGAGCTCAAAGCGAGCTATGTGCCCGATGGAGAGTGCAATGCCCATGCCCAGCGACCACCGGAAGTTCCTCATCGCCAGCTCCAGGTTGTGTTGCATATCTTCGGCTGAGGACGAGATACTCGGTTAGGCCAACATTCCTTCTAGCCACCATTACTGCACAGAAGAGTCAAATCTGCATCATGTGCAAAGTACTATGTCATCTCAAGCTAAATTCACTCGGTAAACTCCCTTAGTGTATGCAGAAGCCTTATAGAACTTGCTGAATTGAAATTATCTCGCAATGGCGCCATTTGTGAGTGTGATATCTCGTCAACGTAGCTTTACCGTCAATAGTTCTCACGCTAGAGCTACGTACCTCTCTAGAATACGACTAGTACAATTTGAGAGAAAGACGCAATCTGGGGAAGTGCATCGCACTAATTCCGTGGTTAAGCAACCTGCCAACCCATCCAGGAAGCATGTTGCAACACAAAGTATCCCCATCTGTGGCAGACCTTGGGCAGCTTCCATTGTCTCTGGCCTACTCGGCGCACAAAGACGTAGTAGCAGCTATAGTTGCTGACAGAATGAAAGCGGCATCTCTTCCCGATGCTCCGTCTCCAGCACACAAACTATCTACCTTCGGCTTTGCTTTGGCTGTGCGTGCAAACTCGAAGGTTGACGGGAGGCGGGACAACTGATGGAGCTCCATGTCGTTCTAATCCTGCCAGTGACTAGAGAGAGAGAGAGAATCGTCCCGCACTCACTGAACTTGAAGTCGTCTACATTTCCGGCCGTGGCAAAGAAGTGCGTGCGGAAGTAGTCCCCCAGGCCCCCTTCCCCCGGCCGGAACGGCAGGGGAGTGTACAGGTGCAGGCCACTTGCCCAATACGCCTCTCCGCCCAGGGAGTGACCTGAGTGCGAGAAAGCGACAAATGCAATGTGCACAGCATTCGAGGCATCCTCCAAGTCATTTAGTTGCTGTCTGGTGAAGCCAACAGGACACAGTTTTACAGCGGAGCTGTTAAGAGCTAGTTTCCCCAGTTTCGTGTCCGTCACCAAATAAATGTTGACACAAAACTCTGAACAGCTACCGCCATCTATTAGCAATGGTGGCAACCAGACAACCGGCATGCCAATTGTCTGGTTGCCGCCGTCGCTCAAAGATAGCGGTAGCCGTCCAGCCTTCAGGCTGAATTTCTCTAGCTGTCGTCCTAGAAGTCTAGAAATCATCCTAAAGGACTACGTCCTCTAGGCGTCGTTTTCCAGGTCGTCCTAGACGTCGTCCGAGAGGTTGTCCTAGAAGTCGTCCTCGAGGTCGTCCTAGATGTCGTCCTTGAGGTCGTCCTAGACGTCGTCCTAAACGTCGTCCTTGAGGTCGTCCCCGATGTCATCCTAGGCATCGTCCTCAAAATCATCCTTGACGTCGCCCTTGAGGTCGTCCCACCATAGTACAGCCTCGCTGGTCTTTCTTCTTCACCAGAGTGGAAAGGCTGAAAGTTTTTTTACTGACTGCCTTGTGTCGTGGGCGATCCAAAATCGAATTCCGATGACAATATTTACGCGGAATGCATCACAGGGCCAACTTGCAAGCCTAGAGTGCCACGAATGTTTTTATAAAAGAATACGATAACCCACCTGGTTGTCTATACAAAATATGGTTGCCCGGAGGGAATCGAACCACTGACCTTTTGCGTGAGCGGAACGGCTTGGTGACGATCTGTGAAGCTCCGTTGGAATGCCGCCACATTATCAGCCTCTAAGAAGCAGTGCCAGTTCGCGGCAGTATGGCTCTCTCGTGGAGTTACTTAGTCCTGAATGTGACTTGGCGGCGAACGCTAATGAGTCTACTACGTTGTATATGTTAACTTTCACAGTGATTGCAACATGCATTTACACCATCAAGATCGCCGTTCTTTGCAGACGTTAGGTAGGAGCTTGATCTGAGGATGCGAGGACCTCTGCCAGGCCAACCATACCACTCCCCCCCCCCCCCCCCCTTCCCCCCAGGGGATGCGCTATGAACAACATGCTCAAATATGGCACCCAGTGAATACCTTATATACATACCTTGCAGGTGTCGCATTGCTGAGTACTGACGGCTCTTTCTAGTAACTTTCCTCGAGCTGCGGTGTGAAACTAACACGGTAAACCAAATGCTCATGGCACATAAAATTTTGGCATGGCCGCGAATGATGTTACAGTATAGGCCATAGGGTGTACAGTCCTCAGATATTACTACTAGGTGAGATTGTAACACATTGATGCCACCAAGCGGCAACGCTCGCAACTACAGTACCCTTGGCCGTGCAGGAGCCATTGATGTCACGAGTGCGATACGCATTGCGCTTCTCGCTGGTCGATTTTGAAGCAAGAGTTAGAGAGCTCGCGGCCATGTCATTTTGTTTCCCTACCCCTTTTAACTCTAGCAGCAACAGCGCTGGGAGCTACCAGAGTTGAGGCCTGTGCATTTGCTAACAATATAACTGTTAGTGGACCCCACACCTTCAGCGTGGGGTCCAACGCCGCGTTGGTGGAAGCCCCTGAGGTTGAGTGGTCCGCCGAGGAAGAAGCGGTCGCAGATGCTGAAGGTCTTGTTCTGGCCAAACCCCATGACGTGCCCGGCCATGCAGCTGCCCTGGAGCACCTGTGGCCAACGGGCATTGTGAAACCTCAGAAATTTTAGAGAACTTCTATACTTTATTTTGGTAGTCAAGCTTGGTTACTGTCCTATTTAGACAGTGAAATGGAAGCACACAAAGGGAACATTGCATTTACGTGACTGTTTAGTTGTGGGAGACAAATGTGTTGAGGAATGAAGACAAATTCGGGTCTCATCAATGCTTTGCTTTTATCAAACTTCTGTCTGAATAAACACAAACTGACAGGTGTTCTATGCTTTCCAATGTAATTTCATGGTCCCTTTCAGCTCTGCCACAGCAGATTCATTACACAAAATCTTGTTGCAAATAGCGATAATGTGCAGAATTCAGTGTTTGCTAATGCCACTTCACAAAGGATGCTTGCAGCCTTCTGTTCCTCTCAAACTTCTTGTACTCTCTTTTAACTCAACCCTGCTCTTCAAATGTAATGTTTGCGTGGCATGCAGATGCACTCACAAAGTCGCGGCTGATAGGCACATTGACTTGGCATTCCACTTCGTGCTTCAGGAACCCAATGTCACCACCAAGGCCTGCCAATTCCTACAATGAAGAGAGTCATTTTTTTTTTGTCACAATAAGAGACAGTAAACCTAGAACAGATATGTTTTACAAAGATGTAAACTATTTCAACAATACAGTAAAAATAATGGGATCTCTTGGGCAGTAAAGGCAATAGCAATATATGTGAAATAAACGGTCTGATCAAGATTGTGACGTCTTACCTGGTGTAACCTGAAGTAGCCACCTTCGGTTGGCAGAACAGAATTGTCTCGCCGATCCACAGTCACCACATGCTGTGGAAGACAGAAAATTCCGTGGCTTGTTTTGGAAGGAAAACACAGCCTTGCCCCTCTCTAGCTATTAACCCACATGTTGCTGGCATAACTATACATACTACTTCTGAACCAGATGTGTCCATTTCCATAACATAGTTAATCAAATAATCAAATCAAACATAACAGCACACAAGTCACCTGCACAGCTCCAGTGGTGGTAAACCTGAGACTGTTACACCAGCTCGCCTGCACTCTTGACTATTCTTTCGTTAAGGGGGGACACTACCCAGAAAAAAAAATTTCTGCAAAAAAAGTTGATTTTGAAAAGTGCCATATTTACATCCAACAACATCTAGAGTGTATTCCCAGAAAGTTTCATTAGTTTACACTGTATAGTTAATGTTTTATAAATTATTTTCGGTTCACCGATGCTAAAGCGAAGGTAGGGGTTGGAGCACTTTGAACGCATTTTTCTCTGTTCCACTTTTTGGCATAAATTTCCCTTTAGGAAAACTATCGTTTGTTAATGGAACAACAGGAAAGACTCACTCATTGTTGTTCCTAACTGGAATTTTATGGGCAATGCAACTGTGGAATTGTTTTCTGACTTTGTGGATGTCTTTTATGAAAGATGTTAAGATTTTATCAATGCCAGAAAAGGCAGAAAATTTATTAGATTTTTCACTGCGATGTTAGCATAAAATAAATTGCTTTTTAGGATATTTGTTTTCACAGTCACACTTTTCAGGCATTCTGCTAGAGATCTAGGGTAGAAAAATGTTGGGTGTTACATTAGTTTCCTATTGATAGTTTTCCTAAGCAAAGTCTGTGTGTTCCTGATAAAAACAACTATAATTTCTTTTACTATTCCTGTACACAGATGAAACTTTGTACTGCATTCTGCCTTGCAGCTGCCAGTATATACTGTAAATTTCATTCATATTAAGCTATACGTTCAAAAGTTGACCCTCTTGGGTAGTGTCCCCCCTTTAGGATATTATGTATTATACAGTTCAAAGAAACTAGTAGGGGTCTCCAGGATCAGCATTTCCTCAATGAATCATAATTTGGCTGCTTCTGCCACAAAGGCAACTTAGCCAAGCACAAGCAAGAGAACTACAAGTATGGTAAGGAAAGGACACAGGCCAGCTGATTGGGAATTGACATGCTACAGTCTGTTGCAGGTTAAGTATAGTAGGACAAGCCCCTCTCATAAAGCTCTTTACTTGCCGTGATTGGTGGCTTTCTTTTCTCCAGCATTTGCACTCCCAAATTGGAAAGAGTGAAGGGCTTTGTGAGAGGGGCTTAGCCCGCTATTTTCACCTGCAACAGACCATAGTTCAAGCACTGAGATGGGTAAAATGGTCAAAAACGACATTGCACCACAAAGTTAGTTTTCCAGGTGTCTCGGTATTATGCACTCCAATGTCACTGTTGCATTGCAAGCTCGCTTGGCATTCTATACATTAGACCACATGCAGACTGGAGCATAATGCGCGGCAAGTCAAACTGATTCTGATCAGGGACGTTCCAGGCACGTCTTGCAAACAGATTGAGTTGAGCTACACTCAAACTCCAAAAGTTACACTTTTTTTTTTTTTTAGTTTCAGACTTTTCAGTAACAAAGTGTGCCGTACCCAAGTCTGGTATCCACCCTAAGTTTTTGTGTGCTGTCTTGATCTCAATTAGACTGTTCTATGTTGGTAAACACTCCAAGCTCTCGACTCTCACACAAATTAATAACTTATTTAGTAATAGTTTTGTGTCACCTGCGATTGATATGTTAATGCCTTTGAATATCTTTAAAAACTTGGCGACGTCCAAACCATCATAATATATGTGGATTTTTTACTTTTTCAGCATTTTTATGTACTATAGTACAGCACTAAAATGTTAGATGTGCTTTTCTTGTCCGTGTTGTGGCATATCACTGGAAAGGCATGTAGCTGTTGGTGGCCATCATCAACAAACAAACAAACACAGACCAGAGTGTCCAAGGACACTCGACTGCTCCTCGGTAGCCGACCTTGAGCGAAGACTTGAGGGAGTGTCCCATCTCTTCCCGAACCACGAAGGGGATGGTAGGCGTGAGACCGGACAGTTCTCTCCAGAGGGCCTCCCATCGCAGGCTGTGGTGGACGCCCGGAGTGGATTCAAACTGCAGATGAGCGTACCGCAGTCCCTGAACGTCGGTGCTATGCAACCGCCTGACACTCTGTTTCACTTTAAAAGTGCGAGCGTAGCACGAGCTACAAGAGAGCTCCAGGCTTCTGTCGTCCCTGGCAAGCATGCATGCTCGTGCAGCACAAGCATAGTTCGGGGCAACACGCTCGCACTTGTAGCATCGGCTTCGTTCATACACAAAGTGAAACAAACTACCGTAACCTTTGTCTTCTACAAGTGTTGCAAATCGCCAAAAGGCTAAAAAAAACACCCTTGAAAAATTAAAAGTTTAAAAAACGAGAGCTGCACAACTTTTTTAGAGATTCATTTATAATAATAGTGTGAGCACATATTGCTTGTGCAGCTGGACAGAGCTTTTTGATACTATCAATAGTTACAAGTTACGGCAATAGATGACACTGCTGGTGCTCTGCTCTCGCTGCTTCTCACTCTCGGCGGCTGCTTTCCCAGATCATTAGACCTCGCCTTCTTCGTGCCGCAACATCCAGCAGTGCCACCTCATACCTGTTTGTAACAATGGTGGTGCCAGCTGTTGGTGCTGCTTTTGAAAGACTGAGAAAGCTGCAAATCCCTTTTTGAATGTTCGGTAACTTCCTCAGGCAAGTACGGACACCTAGTTTTTAGTCCTGTGCGAATAGTGGATTTTGAGTTCGAAGCGAATAGTGGTTTTGGCCGAATATTTTCTATTCGAATATCGAATAGTTTTTACACTCCTTTCACTACCATTGCATCATGCTTAGACGAAAACCCAGTTAAACTCGTGAAGGTTGTTCCACTTATTCATTTATAAGCTAGGTTTAATCTAGGTATATTTATGAACTGTGACCTCAGAAGGTCTGATGTCTTTGTATGGCAAGCAAACAACAGGTATGAAATAAAATGAATCCTACAGAGATGGCCAACTACACCCAATTGAGTGAATTTACGAATCTTGCTATATAAAATATTTTTCTTTAATCACGAGTTAAAAAAGAATCGCGCATGATGAATGCAGGTTGTAAGGGTATCTCTGCCTAACATACGCTCTTGTGTAACAGTCAGTTTAATTTTGAAACTTCAATGTAGATATACACATTCACAAAGTTTCCATTTATTTTCATATACAGCCGGCACGCATGCACCATCCTGCTTTGAATGTATGCTTTTCTTCCAAACACACAATTGCAATATTCATACTTTTCCAAGTGTTTATTGCGGCGGGTTACCCCGTTGAGTGTGCTTCTTTCCGAACACCAATGTAATGCGGAGAAGCAACACCTGCGGAGCTCGCTTCGGCGCATATTGCCTCTTCGCAGTGCACCGGAGCTCGGTAAGAAGCGCGCTCAACGGGGCTCACCCGCCGCAATCAACACTTAGAAAAACGTGAATAATGCAGTCCTTCTCGAAGAGAATATTGAATAGTGTATTATTCGAAACTACTATTCGAAATTTAGAATATTCGCACAACCCTACTAGTAGTTTTTCTAATAAACTCCTCACCCGATCAGACTGATTCTGCACTAGCACCAAGAATGTGCTTCTAATACGGTAGATTCAAAAATATGAAAGAGTTCATCCTAACTCCCGTTAAGATAAACACGAAGGGACCTCGAAATTTTGTTTGCCTCATCAGATGTTCAGCCAGAAAGATGCTGGGACACTGCAGAAGTTCAAACCGACCAAAACGTGCGTGTGAACTTGTTATTGCTAAGCAAACATCTTTTGCCTTACATCTATGGGAAAGCGACGTAACGCTCTTAATTTGATCACCATGTCCAAGAATCCTAGTCAAGCGAGTTCGGCTCAACAGGAGTCTAGTTTAGTTTGTGCCCAGGCAAAGCCATCCCACTGCGTGCCACGGAAGTTTCCAGACAAATGAGGGCTTTGCCACGACGCATAACTACGGACAAAGTCGGCTGTGAAGGAATGTTACCAGGAGCTCTGTCAACAGGCCACGGTCCACCTGGCGGAAGCCGCTCCATGTGAAATCGGCGGCCTGCTGAAACACAGCTCCGGTGATTCTGTAGAAAGAAAGAAGGGTGCACAATGTGTGCCGAGTAGAGATGAAATGTATTGTGTGCCAGCTTCACGGCACGAGGACAGCCATGCTGTGGCAGACCATACTCTGTGACACCTTACGACGAACTGGAGCAAATGTTACGAGTCAACCTAGCCAATCCAGCGCTGTGAACACGTTGCGTGATTATGCGCTTTGCACGCTGCTGCTCCCCTCCCGAAGGTCATGGGACACTCGCACGTCATTGGATTGGCTTAGGTAGCTCGTAGTGTCATCGGCGGTCCATTGTAAGATGAAGCGGGTATAGTTAAGCATAGAGAAGAAGTCTACTACAAGTCGACTCTGGTTAAAAACGAGGGCTTTGCTTTGTGAAAAGGGCCGATCTTTTACTTTTTAAAGAAAGGGTAAGAGATGTTTGAATGGAATGATGGAATATCATATGCCTAGCTAGAGCGCAAGGTGGATCAGGACATGGAATTTAAAGAACTCAAGACAATACATATGGTGTTGCTCTGGAAGACCTATAGAAAGAGTGAAGATCTGGAGAACTGTTAAAGTTTTTCCTCAAAAGGCACAATAGAGCACAATCCTTGAGTCCTATTCTTAGATGACATGAAAGGGCTTCTGCTAGTGGTAAATAAACTATGTCAATACTCGATAAGGATGGTGCTGTAGACAAAGAAGAAAGATCTTATTTCCATGAAGAGAGCCCGAGTCACCGAAAGCTTGGAATTTATCCAACTGTGACATGCACTCCTGTCTTAGTTTCCAAAGGTGCATGCCAATTCACAAAACATTTCATACTATCGTCAGCAATGCAAAACATGTATAAACTTCTTTTCAAATGATGTGCTCGCACTGTACTGAAAGAAAGTTGGTATGTAAGGCTCCTATGTTTTACAATCGGCAGCAAAAGTTTGCAGGGAGTGGGAGTACTGGTTGAAATGACTAGTTGCGCCTTCTGACAACATACGGCTGCTCTCAAGATTCACGGTTCGAGAATGCACTTCCTTTCTTGCTCTCAGTCGTGCCTTTCTTGCTTACTTACGTCCAACATGCACGAGATAACCGGGACCGGCACACGGTGAAGCTCTGTCAGCTATCGTGTTGAGCATCTGCCTCGGCATAGTGATGGGTGACGGAGCTCGCACGCTACAGAGGGCATTTCACGGCACCTTGCGCCAGTCCGTCATCTCATGGGCGTCGGACGGAAGCAAGAAAAACAACATGACTGCGAATATGAAAGGAAGCGCATGTGCAAAGTGAGAGTCTTAAGGGTGGCAATGCGTCGTCAGAAGGCGCAGCCAGTCTTTTCAGCTGACACTTCCGTGCCCCCAAACTTTTGCTCCCGACTAAATGTTTGCAATAACAATAATATACCCGAGCAGATATTTGATTCAACTTATACCTACCGTGGATTCAACCACCCAAGGAAAGGCTTGCTGACTGTGACATTGAAACCACTGGAGTGCTTGGTCCCATAATGGTACTCGGTTTGCACGAATTCACCCCTGCCCCAGGTGTTTGGGAACTTGAGACCGATGACCTGCAATGGTGAAACGCCGCACATATTCAATGCTGGTGTTCGACTGAGCTAACGCTTACACGTAGTTAGTTGTTTAGAAGTACCAAAGCATCCAGTGCTGCGAGCTACACTCACCATGCTTCCTTCGTTGTTTCCAACAAGGGTGTTGACCCCGCCTACCAGGCGTTTTACTTCTTGAACTTTAAAGGTCACCTCCAAACCATTTGGGCTCGACTGTGGACCTAGATTAAAGAAAAAGAGAAGGGATGAAAATAAATGCCAGTATGTATATAGTAGCATGCAAGAAAGCTACTTTTACTTATGGCCATTGCTCTCGCCTAGGAGTAATGGTTTTTTTTCTAACCGGCTGGGGGTGAACATGCTACCCTTCTTAGCTCGCACTGCCCAGGCCAGCCCGAACAACTATCCCTACCACCGTGATCAAAATTCTGTGCCGAAACGCTCGTCTAAAGTAACTGTGGTGCGCTGAATGAGAAATATTTTGGCGTACTATAAATAAATGCTTAATTATAAAAAAAGCGTTTATCAAGAAGACGGAAGAGGTTTTCCACGCAAGTCCCTGGAGGTGGGTGGCCTCATGACGTGTGGGCTTATCTGTCTGGAAACTTTTTAAGCTTGGTCCCGGAGCGAAGAGGACAACACGGAAAGGTCATCCCCTTCGTCCTCTCTCTGCCCCCGCAACTACCCCCGTGTAAACGCAGTAAGAAAGAGTGCCTCTTCAGTCTAGCCCCACCGTGACAATGACGTGACAAATTTAAATAAATGAGCCGAAAACAGGCAACACTTACCTGTGCTTGTGTCGATGACGACAGAGATTTGCCTAAAGGCACCCAAAGTCTCCAACTGTTTCCTCACATAGCGGGTTTTCAAAATCACCTTCAAGAGAATTCGTGCAGTGAGAGAGTGTTGTGTGCTGACGGGTGGACGCGTGAATTGTAGCCTACCCACCTCTTGAAAATCTCTAGCAAGGAACAAGTCGTTCACAGCCTTCTTGAGGATGTCGTCTTTTGTGCGGATGACTCCGTCTACGAACACCTTGTCCACACGAGCCTGTGCACACAAACGCGGATTTAATCGCACGAATTTAATCGCAGGGATTGCGACTTAAGATTCGAGTCCTTACCTGAATTTGATCTAATGGTACCTGCATTTCCTGGCCCCCCCGCCTTTCGGCCGACTGAAAGAAAATTAAATAAAAATGTGTATGTGCTTACACAGTAGGAAGTTGGATAGCCCCAAAAGGCGTCTGGTGTCGTTGCTGTAGACAAGAAATTAATCCAGTGCAGCACCACTGCTAGTCTGAAGTCATCCATCACGCAGTGGTAAACGACCGCGTGCCCATACGATGCTCTTCCAGATCGAAACGGGCACGGGTGGGAATTTATATGCCTCGAAAATGACATCACATCTCTACAATAGAGGCAATCTTGCAAGAGGTGCAATGAAACTGCACGTTTGGGTTCTGCAGCGACGGGGATGTTTCCTAAAGCTTCGTAACCCAACCAACCGGCATCTGTGTGGCTCCATATACGTAAGAGCGCGTATTATCCGACATCTATTATGTCGCACGGAGCCCGTGGTGACCTGTGCACACTGATAAACCGTACAATAAAAGCGCATCAAAATTTAACCGCACCTACACTCAAAAAAGAGCATAGTCGAGTTGGCGAGTTTACCTTTGCATGGACGGTTCCCATGGCTTTTGTTTAGTCAGTGCTACGGCAGTTTCTTCGTCAGGGCAATCCTCGACCTTTCTAAAACCTTGCAAGTTGATATAACCATAACCGGGAGGTTATGAAGTGCTGAGTACGGCTAAATTCAACGCAGCATGTGTAGCTACCTCCACATTTCGCGAGCAGCCGGCATGTTTTGTGACCTCTGGTCACTCTGGTGTCGAGCGAGTAACAAAACAAAAATTCATAATTATTATAACAAAAAAACAACTAAACTAGGTTTGTTATAATACAAAACTAATACTAATTAAATACGAATAACCGTTAAGTTACTGCCTGTTGATATGTGTTTTTCGTTCACCGAGTTTGTTGTAGGAGACGGCAGCAACAGTGCGTTTCAAATCAATCCAATCCAACACAATCCAAATCGACGAGAGAAGCAACTGCGAGCTTGTGTTCTCACGAGGAGTCTTCGTTCTTCTACCGTTTTTGTGTAGGGAAAATTTTCGAATTTTTCTCGTAGAAACCTGCCAATTTCCAGGATGAGTGGTGAAGCTCCGAGAAATCTGGGCAACCTTCCGGCCCTGCTCAATTTCTGCGTTCGGAACACGGCAACCGAAGATGCGCCAAGCGCGCCGACCGGAGAAATGGACCCCGAGGTTTGGAGAACGATTTCTATTTTCTTCGTTGTTTAATCGTCGTCTTTGACGCGAATAGCACCAAGATATTTTACACATATCAATAAGCATGGCCATAATCGAACTCAGCGCGGGTGTCATGAGCACAAAGAGCCGCAAAACTCGTTCGCGCAATAGAGCAGCCGATTCCTCCATTCACCCCTAAGCTGACAGCGCGGTGGAAACTACAGGGTGTCACAAAAGAAAATTTACACGGTCTTTTTTACCCCAAAAATAAACTAGGCATCGCTGAACGCTCATTCTCCGTCCAAAGGTAGAGCTAGAGGTCACAACCAGATGCCAAAGTTTCAGCCCGATCCGTGAACTTAATCAAAAGTTATAAGTGATTTTCTGAAAATTTCAATGGGAAAATGGAGCCCATTTTTGCCCGTTTTCGGTTTCTGGTGCCATAGAACCCCATGTGTTTGAATTCTCCGTCGGCCGCCATTTTCCCATTGAATATTTCAGAAAATCACTCATAACTTTTGATAAAGTTATCGGATCGGGCTGAAACTTTGGCATCTGGTTGTGACCTTTAGCTCTACCTTTGGGCGGAGAATGAGCGTTCGGCGATGCCTAGTTTATTTTTGCGGTAAAAAAGACCGTGTAAATTTTCTTTTGTGACACCCTGTATGTGCTTGTAGGATCAGTCATACGTGTATCTCACGCCACGTGCTCACGCTCCCGTCGATGCCCACGCGCAGAGAGCGGGGTCAGGTGACCAAAGAGGTTGTTGATCGCTTCGACGAGCGCGTAGCTCCCACAGCACTGTCAGCTAAAGGCCGAAAAGGGTGTAGTCAAAGGCTCGAAGGGACCTTCGACCGAAGGCCGTTGATTAGTGTGCGACATCTCACAATGACACCATAAGATAAAAAAAAAGACAAACAAAATTTTTTACTGCATTTTAGACATGTCAATACCAGCAGAGGGTGTAGGTTTGCTAGAGGTGCTCGGAATAAAATCTTCACGTTTATAAAACAGGTGTCAATTTCTTGTTAATACATGCTACAAAAAAAAAAAAGAAAATCACCTGTTTGGAGAAATCTACTTTTTGTTGTTAAATACATTAGAGACCCCTTTAAAAAAGGTATGGTGTTTATATTCTCAAAGCTCCAGAAGTACTGCAAAATGGCAGAATGGCAAACACCATAAAACATACATTTCTAACCATATATACAGTTGCTTAGAAAGGAATGTCGTAAGCATGTGGGCTTGTCAGCTTGACAGCGTCTTTTGCATATGCCATCATGCAGTGCTGAGTACACCTGGCAGTGGTCTATTGGAATGATATCTGCATCTCGCCCGAACCATAACTTTCCGCTCTTCGCTTTGTGTAATTGGTCACTCGTGTTTGTTTTTACATTTCAGAGAAGGAAATGGCTAGATGACGCCCTGTCGGAAATGACCATCTCGCCGGTGGAGGAGATGCAGAAAAACCTCAAGATGATTCGCGACACGTTGGACCAAGTGAACGAGTCGGCATCACCGCCGAGCGAGGAGGCCTGCAGCACGCTTCAGTCAGCGCTTGAAAACATTGTGGAATATGTGTGCTCCATCGACTGTGCAAACGGTACGTTGTCTTATTTAGTGAGAATGAAGGATAGTGTATTCAGAAATCCTCAACGACAAACTTTGATATTAAACATAAATAGTGCAAAGGATAGACAAGAACACAAAGACGGGACTAGCACTGTTTATGTTCGATATACTTAACTAACTAGCCCACCTTACTATTTTAGGTGAACTTCGACCATGCTTTTTGTGTTTTTTTTCTTGAAACGAATGTCCTAAAGGGATGGTGAACCGGAATTTGGATTTAAAAAAAACAATGTGGGAGATGTAGGCGGGACACTACAATCCCTACAACACTACTCGTAAGGCGATATCTCGAATGGACGGCCATATTTTTGGAAAGAGAGGTCAAGATTGAACCAGGCCGACGAGGCACGTGACGTAGAGATATCTCGTTTCCTCCTCTCTCCACTTCGCTCCCTCAAGGTGGCGAGGCGGAGAAGATGCGAGACCGTTCCCTCTCCTCTGAGAAACATGATGTAAACATTTCTGTCAAATACACCTACTTTCTTTTAAAAATGCGGTCATCCGTTTGAGATATCGCTGTATGAGTGATGTTTTGGTGTTTGTAGCATCCCATTGCACACTTTTGCCGCGTGTTTTGTGAAATCCAGATTTCGGTTCAGCATCCCTTTAAAATAATGGTCTAAGATATTAGCTGTACAGTCCACAAACACGGTGGACCAAATGACTTTGTCGACGAGCATCGAACCATAACGCGGAATTCAGTGCACCAGAACTCTAATTTTCTCTACTTTTTGAAGACATGAGCCTATATGCAACGCTGGCTTTCGTATCTGGGATTCAACCAATGACTGTTTTGAATTTATTCACTGCTTTTCTTTACGAATTGATAGTGCTGTAGCTCGATGCATTGCCTTTACTGAAGTAAGAGATTCCAGGGTATATTTCTATCGGAGCTAGTGAATCATTACACAAAGTAAACATTGTTCGGTACTAACTACTTCCGAAGTAAGTTGCACGTACCAGCCGACGCAGAAGAAAGCATAACTTGTTTCAAACCTGTCTTAATATATAGTGCATACTTCTTATAGTTACTTATAGTCCATGACAGGCTTAGAGTTCAGGGGTAGCTCGTCCCACCTCTTTCCATTTTAGCAGAGTGAACGCTGGGGAGGAGGTCGCCTCTTCTTCAGCATTCCAGTTTCTAAAATGACATGTTTAAGATGAAATGCTAGTCTTGACTGTGTAGTGCGTACAAAAGTGCAAACAAACCGTTTTATTGATAGCACTACCGGATAGATCGATGGATGATAACGGCTGCACCCTTTGTAACGGGCGGTAGCTTGCGCCACCTAGCCTAAAAACAATAACAAAAACCTGATTTTCCCTTTTCAAGCCATTGCGTTTCTCTAACTATCACCAGGTCATGAAGATGATCGCTAGGCAGACCTTTGGGGGATCGGGCAAAACAACTAAAAACATCCCCCCCGCCTCCTCTCTGCGGCGAGGGAGTCTCCAATTTTCCTCTGGTTGAACCTTGTGGGTTTCACCTAACAGCCGTCCCACTGGAGGACAGGGTTGAGTCTTTGGGCCGGAGTTTGAAGGAAGGCAATCCCAATTTTCCTCTGTCTCGTCTGTCCCCAAGCTGTGCTAGTTAGTTGTGCTTAGTTCAATTTTTCCTAGATAATTTTCACCAGCACTCCAATCTCTTCTTTGTTGCCTCTACTCTTTTATATTATAATCCATCCTTCCATCCTCTCCAGCAAAACCAAGGGCCACCGGTACGTCTGTCACCCCTTCGGGAAGGGCAGGACTAAGCTCCTTACATTTTCAAATCACATGCTCAATTGTTTTCGTCTCCTTACATATCACATGCTCAATTGTTTTCGTCTCCTTACATACTGCGCACAGATCTGTGTCTTTCAATTTGGACCTATACGTTTTTCTTCTTTAGACTCCAGCCCTCGCCTGAAACAGCAGAGCGCTCCCTCTTGAGTTATCGAATAAACCTTCTTTTTTTATTTCTTGCTTTTGTGACCTATAAATCGTTAAAGCTGATTTCCCCTGCATTTTCTCCTTCCCCATCTCAGCCTCCTTAACTGCCTTTTCCACTGAATGTGTTTGCTCCACCCTATTGGCCATCTGCAGGAATTTCATCCTAAGCTTTCGTGTCCGTTTCATCCATCTCGTGTTCAGACTCCTCATATACAGGTGTTTATAGAATTTATGGTGCCCACCGCATGTCTTCCATGTCTGTTAGTCTTTGGTCAAAATTTATTTTACTCACTGCCTGCCTGCTCTCAAGTGATGACCAGCCCATATCGTTCTGCACTCCCTCGTTTGGAGTGTTCCCATGTGCCGCTAGAGCTATCCTGCCAATGCTCCTTTGTCCTCTCTCTAATTTTGCCTGAACTTCAGAACTCATGCACAAGACTGCATTACCAAAGGTCAATCCTGGTACCATTACTCCTTTCCATACTCCCCGCACCAGTTCGTCTCTATTAAAGTTCCATAATGCCCTGTGCTCCATAATGGCCGAATTCCTTTCACCCTTACCAATTATATGTCTCTCATGTTCCTCGAAGTATTTCTTTCCTTCGTTGATCTACACTCCTAGATACAGTGCATTCCACTTATAACAATAATGAGAAAACCCGAAAATTCAATTGTTATAACCGATTATCGTATCTGGACTAGAAGCTGGGCGTTTCAAGCCTTGGAACTCTAGAAACTGATCGTTATAAGCAGTATACATACCTAGTTACATCTGGTATCATTATAAGTGGATTGCACTGTATTTGTACTTGTCCACCATATCTCTCTCTATGTTCTGTATCTTTAAAGGATCTCTCTTGGTGCTGTTAAAAAACAGAATTCCAGATTTTGTTCTGCTGAATATCGGTCCGAGAGCGTCCCCTTCCACGTCGCAGATTCCAATCAATGTCTGCAACTCTTCTCGGTTATCTGCTAAGAGTACAATATCATCTGCATACATTAGGCCTGGCAATTTCTGCCTCACTGTTTTCGCTCCCTCCATGTACGATATAGTATTGAACCCCAATTCACTTTTCTTTAGTCTTTTCTCCATCTTTCTTGAGTATATCATGCAAAGTAGAGGTGGCAGGGGGCATCCCTACCTAAGCCCATGCCTTACTGCTGCTGGCTCTGTGGTTTCAGCCTTCCATGTTATAGTTACTGTATTGTCCATGTACACTTCCTGCAAAGACCCCACCAATTTCATATTTAAACATGATTCCTTTAGCTGTGTCCAAAAAATTTCCTAATTTACGTTATTGTATGCTTTCTCTATGTCTAAAAATGCCATCCATAACAGTCGTTGGCTCGTCTGCGCTATTTCTATACATTGCGTGACCGCATTCAAATTATCTTCTAGTCTCCTATCCTTTTTCTATCCCTCATTCTGGAGTTCTAGCGTTTCTTCTGTTTCTGCCCACTCTTCTGCTCTACCCTTCACCACCTGCATTGCTAGTCTGTGTAGGACAGATGTTACGGTTATGGGGCGGTAGGATTTGATGTTGCCCCTGTCTCCTTTACTTTTGTACAGCTGCCTCATCCTGCTTTGTCGCCAAGTCTTGGGTACCTCTCCCCGAACAATAATGTTTTTTTTATTGTTTGTTGCAGCATAAATTTAGTTGTTTTGCCAAGGAGTTTTGCGAGTCTCATTGGTATGCCATCTGGTCCAGGTGGTATTTCTGCTGACACCCCGCTTTCGGCTCTTTTCTGTTCTCTTGGTGCTATCTGTGGTACTTCTCTAAGGTCTGGTTGGCTGTCACTACAATCTGTTCTTTCCGTGGTTTCTGGATGCTCTAGATCTGAATATATTTCCTTAATTTTGCTCCTAATATATTGGCATGCTTCCTCCCCTTCTACCTGTGTCCCATCACCAATAGTGGATGACTTTTGACACATCTCTGTCTTTTTACCCTGTGAACTTATGTGCTCCCAAAACTTCTTGGCTGCATTTCTATCATCTCGGTTAATTTCCCTTGTCCATTCTATTTCGACCATCAAATGTAATCTCTTCGTTGCCGACATCACAGGCAGTGCAAGTGCTTTGTTCTTAGCTTTCTACTTTGGGCATGTTCAGAGCATAAGGTTCTTTAGGCATATACATTTAGAAAAAATTTGGATGCTACTCTAAGGAACAGGTTCCTTTTAAGTTCCTTCTACCAGCTTTGACTATGTACCCTCATGTTTCGTTTGCACTTCACTTATAAACTCTAAGCATGACAGATGAATAGTTGAGGGAACAATTACATTTCACATGGCACATCACTTGACATGTGCATTCTGTTTCGTGCTTGATAAAGCATGAATCTTTTGCTTACCGTATAATGCCGAGCTGGCAGGACCAAAAAGATAATTGTGAAAAACTGGTGGAGCTGGATGGCCCCGGATGAAATAACCCCGGATGAAATGGCCCCGGATGAAATGGCCCCGGATGAAATGGCCCCGGATGAAATGGCCCCGGACAAAATAGTCCCAGGCAAATATTGAGGCATAGTCTGCTTGCTCTTTGGGAATTAATTTTTGTACTTACTGCTAAGTGGAAATAAAGAAAAAAAAAAGTTTTGCTGAATACTTAATGGCATATTCCACTTGTCGTTTCGGCTTGTTCCGGGATCGACGTTTTTGGAGCACACGTCCGCCGCTGGTCGTTTGGGATCAACGCAAATGTCTTTTGCGTGTCGTTTTGGAGCAGTGCCGACTCCTGATCTCGGTTCAAAGCACCCAGATCTCGATCTGCCGAATTTCTCAGAGCCGAGCAGAACCCGATCTCTGGGGGCACGTAACCTCCTGCCTTGTCGAGCGTGGCAGGGACGGCGGCTCGGAGCATGCAGGCACTTTTCGGAATAGCCTAGAGCCCAGCACCATGGGGAAAACCGGATAGACAGTCGGCCTTTCCCGGAGGCTTGTCATCTTCCGCTGGTGGAGTCGGAGGTGTGGTGGCTCCGCATAGGTTGCGTGCTCCGTAGCGGATTTAGGCTAGTGATCCAAAACGACCAGTGGAATTCGCCATACGTTATGAATTGCGAACCCTTTTCAAGTTTATATATTCAATTCAAGACACTGCATGCCAGTAGCTGAGCCAAGGAGAAGGAAAAGTATGCTATGGAAATAATATTACAAGTATGCATATCAAATATTGTGTCTATAATATTTGGCTCATTCAGTACAAGGCGAAAAACGTTCCATAACATGCCATCAGAAGAAAGAAAAAAAATGAAATGAAGACACTTAAGACTGCATACTTCTAGGAATGCAAACATATTCCTACATGCAGCGCATTCCTACAAGCAGCGCGCCACGTCTTCCTTTTTCACACGGCGCTCCGGCGGTGACATCACGCTCCCCCACTGTGCAGGCGTGGTGCCCCCACGGCTTGCGTGACGATGCATCTGCGTTGCTGTGCTTTTCTTTGTGTTTTATTTCTGAGGTGCGTCTGTTTTGATTTTGGACGCCCCGCCGGCTTCTGTGACGAAGCATCTGCTTTGCTGTGCTTTTGGCCAATGGGAATTCAGGTGCCGTTTTCGCTGCTACAGACAACGGCTACAGACAACATTGGCTTCGCTCTATAAAATAGTTAATGCTTTTGTGTTAAAAAAAAATATTGATGTCTGTGTTTATACAGCGTAAGGTTTGGTCTGCCTTTGAGGAGTGGCGACACTGGTTTACGCTGAGAAATTTTGCCAGTGCAGTACCGCTGCTAGCCTGGGGTCTATAAAGTGCACCACGCAGTAGCGATACAAAACCGCACGCACGCCATCACAAATACGTAGTATGTGCGTGATAATGCCCGATTCATCATGTGCATGTGTTTTCTTGCAGCACGATTGCACCTATACTATGTTTTACTAAAGTCACAGTGCAGCCGATAATACGAGCTGATAAGACCAATCAAGCAGTGCTAAAAACAAAACATACTAGTTGTGTTCGTTGACCTTTTTGTGCATGTTATTACCCACTAGTCCAATCAAGCGCAGAGCACATTGTGACCTTGTGCAGTGTGTGTGTGTGTATTTGTTTAGTGGCTTCCAAGCTTCAGCTTTGTACAGTGCTCTGGCTTATGCAAATAGGAGCTTCAGTGCCAAGTGAGCGATAATAGACTTTAAATTAACTTTTGGACTTCAGTTTTTTTTCTAAGATATATCACAAAAACCTTAAAAACATTAAAATATACATTACATGTGTGTTCAATAAAGCTTCAATGTAGCAGGCCACTCAAATTTCACAGAGCACCCAAATTGTCAACAAATCGCTTGGAACCATCTTGTCCTACATCCGAGCCTGTTCCTACATCTGAGCCCAAAAGCAAAGATGTACAATGGGCACATGATGGGTAGGCTTTTCTCTTTGCGCTGGAGTGCTCAGGAGAAGCGGCTGATGAGGAGGAGCATCTCGATTAGCGAGGTGGGCTCAGAAGTTTTGGGTGGGCGGTTGATATGTTCTTTGCCTAGTTTTCAATCATTTTAAAAGTAGCAGTGTGGGAACTCACTGTGACATGGGCACGTGCTCGGTATTTTACAGTATGCCAAATATTCGGCAGTGAAAGGCAGTTTGGAGCTTGCAACCGGTAAACATGCATACTAATTAACTATAGGCATGTGCGAATAGTGGATTTTGAGTTTGAAGTGAATTCGATGCGTCAAGCAAACTACTACACCATACTTAATTAAACAAAAAACCAGCTGTACTTGTGAAGTTTGTTTGCAAGCTTCCACTTGCCCGTTTCTAAGCTAAATTAATTACAATTTAACTACCATAAAATCCTGAGAGATAGCCCACCTAACATCAAGAGCAAATCGGCTGAAAATATGGAGTGAGCTAACGTTTGGCGTACAATCAAGAGGAAAAGTTTTCAAAACTTGCTATTTTTAGGTCGTGTCACTTCCAAGCTTGTTATGGTGGCGAGGGGCAACGAAGCAAAGATGACTGTACTTCCCAGTCAGCAGTGTTTGCATATATCCCACCATAGTGAACTAGCCGCATTTACGCCAAGGTCATCATTGATCCTAACACTACTATTATATCAGGAGTGGACTATCTTTCAGTGTTTAAAAAACATAGCAAATCAAGCGAAAAATAGGGATGGGCTATTTTTCGGGGTGGGGCATCTCTTGGGATTTTACGATATATTTATTGACAGCGGGCTCAAAACTTTGTGTGCCTTCATTGGGATGACAAGTAAATGACATATTTGACATACAATTAAACCTAAAAAAAACTTTTAGCCTTTCTACTTTGGTGAAGAAGGAAGAGCAGCAAAGCTGTAGCTTCTGTTCTCGGCGGTGGCTTTCCAGGCGAGCGATCTGCTCTTCTTTCGCAAGGGAATCTGAAGCGCTCGACGCAGTGGAACTTTAGGCGTTAGCGGCCTCGCGGCGGCTACGAAACCATTCCTGCTGCTGCGCACATCGCCGCTCGTTCCGTTCCCGCTCTTCTTCCTTCGAAGAAATGTTGCCGCCATCTATGAGCGACGGCAGCTGCCAGTTGTCTGGTTGGCGAGGCTGGAAAGGTTGCTGCGATCTATGAGCGACGGCGGCGAGCAGACAACCGGCAAACACAACATTCTGGACAGCTACCGCCATCTATGAGCGACGGCGGCAACCGGAGTGTTGTGTTGACATTTGTTTGGTATCGGACACGATCCTGGGGAAACCAGCCCTTAACAGCTCCGCTGTAAAAGTGGCCCATATATGCCTTAATCGAGGGGATTTATAGATATTCTTGCTACATGTAAATATTTTTTTCTTCGGTTACGAATGATTAATGCAAGTTGTCAGGGCATTTTTGCCCAACATATACTCATGCATAATAGCCAGTTTAATATTGAATATTTTATTGCAATTCAGATATCAAAATTCACAAAGCTTTTATTTATTTTTTTAAATACACCAGGCACGCACATGCATTATCCTGTTTTAAAAGTCTGCTTTCCTCCGAAGCATGTGGCTGCAATAATTTTATACTTCTCTAAGTGTTGATCGCAGCGTTTTAACTCCGTTAAGCACGGTTCTTACTGAGCATCGATGCACCGCAGAGAAGCACCACACGCGGAAGAGAGCTCTGCGGGTGTTGCTTCTCTGCAGTGCACCGGTGCTAGGTAAGAAGTGCGCTCAACGCGGCTTATCTGCCACGATCAGAAACCTATGAATATTGCAGTTCACCTCGAAGCAAATATCGAATAGCGTATTATTCGAAACTACTACAGTGAAACCCGTTTAGAACGAACCCACGTACAGCAAAGTATTGTCGATATCAAACTCACGGAAAATTTAAATACAAATGCATGTAAAAAGTATGTTTTATAACGAACAACATATTGGCTATATCAAACTTTTTCCCCCCAAGAAGGCTTCCAAAAACGTGCAGACTATCGTCGTCTAGCCTGTCCCTTCCCTCAAAAAAGAAGAAGGAAAGAAAGAAAATTCCAAAAGCTCAAGTTGGGAACAAAATCGAGCAAAGAGAAGCGATTCAGAAGGGGAGAAAGCTAAAAGAACGAACTCTGCACGCATGCAAGCAAAAACCAAAAATGCTTTCCAGCACGTTGTTGCAAGGCGGAACTGAAGAGAAGAGAAAGAAAGAGAAACTCTCGCCTTACAACGAACTCATCGCGGAAGTTCGTTGTAAATGTTTTTTGCTACATCGAACTACTTGCTATATCGAACTGATCGTAGCGTTTCCTGCTGTTCGTTATAAACGGGTTTGACAGTATTCGAGAATTTGAATATTCGCACAATACTAATATACTAACCAGACTAAATTGTGATGTCTTCTTTACCTTTTTTTTACATTTTTGCAATTTTTTGTTTTTTTCATGTGTTGCAGACTTCCACAAGATTGGTGGATTCGAAGTGCTGGACCCACTGCTCCACTTCCCCGATGCAGTGGTGTGCTCCAGAACGTCGGATCTCATCGCAGAGCTCGTCCAGAACAACCCCTACTGTCAGCGGGAGGCAGCCGGGCACCTCAAGACGCTTCTCGAGCTTGTCGACTCTGCCAAGGACGAGAATGTCCGCGTCAAGGCCCTCTATGCAGTATCCTGTAAGCTCGCAAGTTTTTACGCCACACGTGGATTGGCTCGAGTGTTTGGAGCAAACTCTTGCAGCTTTGAGTGTCTTACCTGAGGCCCTGGTATAGTGTACAAAGGCACAGATACTGGCTAGAAGCAGTGTTGGGTAAAGTACACCTAAAAACTACTTGAAGTAAAGTACAAAGTAAAATGAGAGGTTATGTACTTCAAGTTAAGTAGTAAGTATGCCGGGCGCAATGTATTTGAAGTAAAGTACTATGAATACAATGTACTTTCAGAGTAAAGTAGTTTTTAACACAATCTTTCATGATGCCCTTTCATTCACCTATACAGTGTTGTTGTTTTTTTGTTTTTTTTTAAATTGGTATGCATTGTTGTAGGGGTTATTGGGGGTGCATCAGTTATTTTCGGGAAATTACAATGTATATTGGATAAAGTCCAGTGGCCGCAGAGTAGTAGTTTTACTCTCACTGGCGATCTATTTAACGCAATCAAACTTATAAATTACTTATGTGTCAATAAAGAGTCATTTTGTAATGCAAAACTAACGAGACCAAATTTGGGGAATGAACTTTGAAGTCGGGAATTGTACTTTCCTCGCGAAACACTGGAAAGAATATAAGTGTAGTACAAGTACATACTCAGAGAATTTACCTCAACTAAAGTACAAGTTTTCTGAACCTACTTAAAGTGGTACTTTAAGAACAATGTACTTAAGTACTTCCCAACATAGAAATAAACAGACTTTATCTGATTAGGAGGCTTGATTCTGTTGCTGCCCTAAAGGAGACAGCATTGGATTGTCTAGAACAGTGGTTCTCAGCCATTGATGTTTCGCGGACCCCTTGGGGATCGGCGGGGATGATGGAGGACCCCGTTCGTGGTGAGGGGAAGGGAAAGCATAGGTTAATTATGATAAAAATTTCATAAATGGATATAACTAAGTGCTAGTGTGAAATAGACTTCTCCTATTGACGTATACTCGAGAAAACGACCCGAAAATTGTAACGTTTCTTCTCTATCTAAGAAAAAAAACTTTTATTGCCGGGTTTGACTGAGGAGGCTGGACTTCGCGGACCCCTAGAATGCCTTCACGGACCCCAAAGGGTCCGCGCACCCCCATTTGAGAACCACTGGTCTATAATTATCCTAAGAGTTTTACCGGGAGAAGGTACCTTAATCTTTGGTTAACTTTTTTTAATCATGCATGCTGTGTGGGGAAGCCATTGCTGTTGTTCTCAGTGAAGTGCAGTGGTGGAGGATGTTGCAGCGAGGTGTGAGGTGATATTGTGGCGAGATGTGTGCATTGTTTAGGTTGTCTGCACTTGTGTGGCATCTGTAATGTCATGCACTCGTGTTTGGTAGGTAGGTCATTTGAAATGTCACTTGTGTTACAAAAAAATTTGCTAAGTACCACTATACTGGTGCATGGGACCTGTGATGCTAAGGAAATAATCTATCTTCTGTCCGTCTAGTGTTGAGAAATTCATCGCACAAACAAGAAATTATGGGATTCAGTAGGTGCTTCACTCACAGGTTTTCAAACTTTCAAGGCCAAAATATATTACATTCTGGTTTAAAATATATTGGTAGCTAAAAAAATGTAAGTTCACAGCTAGAGTTTCCTCTGTCTCACAAATTATCTTCAGCACTGGCAGGGGCAAGGGGCACCAGCACGTTGTTTTTGAAAGTGCTTTCTATGCGCGTTTGCTCGTGCACAGAGAGCATTCTGGAAAGCTACCCTCTTGTAGGCGTACCTCTGCCAGCACTAAAGATAACTTGCAAGGTAGTGTATTGATAGTGTGTTAGGATTTCTAAAGTGATAAGGTAATTGTGTAGTGTGTGTGTTTAGACAGCGGGAATTTAGTCAGCCAGCCAGTCAATGGTTGTCTGGTGTTTGCTCTAGACGAGAAATATAGTGAGCGTGGTACCACTGCTAGCCTGGGGTCTTTAATGTGCACCACGCAATAGCAATACACGACCGCACGCCGATACGGTGCTCATCCCGATCGAAACGGGCAGAGAGGTAGGGGATTGAACCCAAGATCCCTGGGGTCCTGCAGCGCAAGCTTTGGCTCCGAGCTGTGGTGCACTGGCACGCTTGGCTACCAATCCCCCAATTTCTGGAGAGCCTGACTGCGAAGAATTGTCCTTTCTCGTCCAGGCATGGTGCGGCACAACTTACCAGGATACTTGGAGTTTGAGAAGCAGAACGGCCTTGCAGTGCTGATGCGGACCCTGCAGAGCAACGTGCTTCGCCTCAAGGCCAAGGCCTGCTTTCTGCTGTCGTCCCTGTGCTCACAGCAGACGGAAAGCAGAGGTGACTGTTCCACGCATAGACGGAGACACATAGCCGGCTAGTTAGTCAACTGCTGGTGGCCAGAAAGCTTGCGCTATAGTCACTAAATAGGCTATGCTTCAGGCAAAGGGATAAAGACGGGAGCATAATGTGGCGAATCCCGGGCGCCGGGAGAATGACAGAGGAGCGGGGAAAGAAAGCAGACAAAAGGTTAGGCGCGTTCGTTTTGCTGCAACGGGTCGAGTTGCTCAAGCGCTCGTCGACTTTATTCAGTTTCATACAACGCGCAATTCCGGTGTCTTCCCGCAAAGTAAGCTAGAAAAGAATTAGGTACAGATCTTACGGGCGATGTCTTGCTGCTTCTTCGTGCATATTAAGGCGTCGCCGGCGATACAGGTCCATCGGGACCGCCAATCGGGACCGCCAACGGTTCCGAAGCAGCCCAAATGTGTGGGAGCTTTCCCTCAAGATTTTTAAGGCAAAAGCCTTATTTGTCCCATTGCACGAAAAAGTGGCGTGGTTGTGCCCGAAACATGGCCATATGTAATCAAGCATGCGCCGCTCAGTCGTATGCTCAAGGACGACGCCGTCCTTTGCGTCCTCCTTGAGGTCGTCCTAAACGTCGTCCTACACGTCATCTTAGAAGTTGTCCTAGGCGTCGTTCTTAAGGTCATCCTAGATGTCGTCCAAGAGGTCTTCCGAGAGGTCGTCCTCGGCGTCGCCCTAGACACCGTCCGTAATGTCATCCTAGAGGTCGTTCTAGATGCCGTACTTGGCATCGATCTCTAGGACGTCATTCTCAATGTCTTCCTATTCGTCATCCTGAACTTTAATACGTGTAGAAACATTACTCGAAAACATTTCTTCCATGGGACTATAATAGGCATGGGCGAATAGAGGATTTTGGGTCCGAATCGAATTCGAAGCGAATAGTGATTTTGGCTGAATAATTTCGATTGAAATAGTTCGAATAGTACAAGCAAAAAATACCACAAGATATGTTGAAACTATAGTTTTATATTTGCCCTTATTTGGTATTAGATGTACTGTAATTGTTAATTTCAAGTGTATTGAGTTCGGTACCACGAAATGGTCGAAACGGTCGGAAGCTTGCGCCACCTGGCCGTAAATCCAAGCCAGAGTAAGTGAAACCCGTTTATATCGAACTCGCAAAAAAACGTCTACCAGTTTGATATAGCGGGTAATTCCATATAAAAGTTTTAATGAATTTGACTCTCAAAAATCCACTTTCTGCTGAAATATTACACAATGAAATAGTCTTGCATCTTCTGCTGCTTTTTCTTCATTGCATCCGCGATAACGATATTTTTCTACGCTATCGACGGACTCCAAAATGCTGAGGCCGCTGCCTTCTATATTCGCGCTTTAGCGCCGAACTATGCCGAGAGCACGGAGCACGTCCAACGGGAGCACCTTCTCCTGCAGAGCGCCGTTTCGCTCTGCAAGTTGGCTTTCCCCTAAAGCAGGTGGCCGCGTTGGGGGAAGCCAACTAACAAAGCAAGATGGTTTTTTTTTTTTTTTTCTCTCTGGGCGGCCGCGTCAATTTGGAAGAAAAAATAATATTCTCTTTTGTGGACGGAGCGGGGAGAGGGAGCATGGAGCACCCTTTCTCCGCAAAAGATATATTTTCTTTTCTTCCGTGCAATCGACGCCCCCCCCCCCCCCCCCCAAAGCTGGCTTTCCCCGCATTGGGGGAAAGCCAGCTTGCAGAGCAGAACGGCGCTCTTGGCAGTTCGATTTATCGGTAGCGGCTGCTATTTTTGTTCGATGCAACCATAGTTTTTGCTATATATTATCACTGTAACAATACTGTGCACACAAATTGTTTGATATAAAGAATAATTCGATGTAAACGGGCTCGATATAGTCGGCTTTTACTGTATTTAGAATGGTAGAATAATTCGATATTGTCGAATACTTAAATTCGATTTGAAGCGAATGCCGAATAGAACAGAATTCGATTGGCTATTCTTAATAACCGAATATTCGCCCATCCCTAGACTATAATGCTTTCGCCTTCCTACACGTAAGCAGTCTTAAGTGTACTCCTGTAATATTTTGTATTAACTCTGTGGGTTCAAGGTGGCGACACTTCAGCCGTCGGATGGATGGATGCTAACGGATACACCGCCGGCGCACGCAGGAAAATCGAGGAATGAAGTGCCGATACTTTAAGCTCATTGAGCGGATCTAATTGCGCTAGGTTTGCGTCCAACGTCAGAGTGCTTGGCGGGTACGGTGTTCGGAACGTGTCTTCGACCGGTGCGTTTCCTGCGTCCTCATTCGGGGTCCTCGACGTCACGCTCGTGTCATGCTGTCGCCTGCCACGATCCTGGCGGTGTCGCACCAGTGAAGGCAGATGCAGCTGACGCCCATTCTACTACAGATCGCTCTCCGGAATGACAGACTGCAGAAGCCTCGTCGGCCGGAAGTTGGAATACTCCGACGATGGTGACACTCGCGTTTGCCGGTCTCTTTTGCCGGAACTTCTACGACCAACTGCCAGCTTTGCTAACACCCAACAGCACGACACACCGTTGGATGGATGACGTTAATGGCTATACCCTTTGTAATGGGCGGCAGCTTGCGCCACCTAGCCTAAGTTTAAAAAGACAAACCGTTCCTGTGATATATAGTCTGTTGCCACCCGGGCACCGCTTTTGATGCGCGGGCGGCGTGGTGATGTCAAACGCACCGGTCGAAGACGCATTCGAGGCACTGTTCCGCGGGTACATCGAGGGGCTCCCGGGCTTTTGGGGGAACGTGGTTCGGGACTGGGGGAGTCGTTTTCGCAACTGCACCGGAGGAAATATACTGTGGCATGTTCGAACGATGGCTGCCTGTCCGTTTCTGCAGAGCAGCTGCTCGAGAGGTATACATATCTTTTTTCCCCCCAAGTGCACCGTTGTTGGAAAAGTCAAGTTGCTTTGGGCATCTGCTGTTGCATGCCTCTGACCACCTGGTGATCCGTCTAGAGCTCTCCTTGCTCGGATTTCAAGGCAGGGGCTGCTGCATCTGAAAGTCAACTGAAATGTGGGCCTAAGTTGACCCCACTCTCCACGGTGTGTTTTGAAACTGGGTTCCAAGGGACCGAAGGGTCCGTTGGTGTAATCCCTAAGGCTTCCTCAGGCAGTTTGAACTCCCCCTATATACATACTGCTCCCCCAGCATTTCATTTTTCTAGCTCGGACTCAATTTAAGCTATTTATTTGAGCCACGCATAATATACTTTTCGAGCCAAACTATCCAACCTTCCTTCCCACCGTGTATTAACAAAGTTCCTAAGGTTGCAAACTGTTTTACTGCTATATTGTCTAAAAAGAGAAGGAGAGTTTATGGGGGACGGAGACAGTCGAAATACCATAACATACCGCATTTGCATATTTACAACAGAAAATATACTTGGCGATGCTTTTGAGTATGTCCGATCGCCGGCCCGCTCTGCCGGCGTTTCTCCTGCCGACCTTCGAACCCCGCAGCAGGAGAGCACGCCGCGTCTCGTGGCACGCTTGCTGCGACGCCACAAGTTCACCAGACCTCACAGTCTTACAACCTCCAACACATCACAGACAATGGAGCGTATCCCCTCTTCTCGTCTTCCCTCGCAGAAACCTTGCTCCAGATGGGGTTCGTGGAGCAGCTGGCTGCCCTGCTCCGTCACGAGCAGGGCCCCCACAGGGAGCACCTGCTGGGAACGCTGGCCACCCTCGTCACAGAGTGCGCGAGCGCGCGGGACGAGTGCCGTCGTCCGGAGCTGCAGCTCGAGGCTACCCTCCGAGAGTGCGTCGGCTTGGCGAGCGGCAGGGAAGAGTGTCGCGAAGAGAGGGACCACTGCGCGCTGATCCTCGCGACTTGTTTCAATGGCCGTTCCCACGAGGCCCCAGAGATGGACAGGTAAAACACTCCGGGAACGAAGGGCTCGGCGAGCCGTGCCACGGGTGCTAAATTATCGGAGTCGGCGTTCCAAGGGCTGGTTCGGACATTTACGTTTGGGTGCGACCAAGCCCGTTGCAACCGCTCGTTAAGGCCCGTACGCGCGGTTGCGTTTGACCACGTTGCGTCGAAAAACGGCCGAGGAACAGGTCGTACGTGCCTTGTATGGAGCGCGGCAATTATTTGGAGGAGTAGCTCGGCACGGACGTTCCGGTTACTCGCAGTCGCGTCGCAGTCAAACGTTCCCAAACGCAACTGTCTGTATGGCCCTTTACCGATTACAAGAGAACACACTTGCACCACCCATTCGATCTGCGTACAACCATAATTCTTTTCAGCTTGAGTCCAGACTCAGTTGACGCTACGGGCTAGTTGGACCAATCGTGCAGCGTCAAAAGCGCAAATCACTGGGTCTGTTCTGGTTCAGCGTCAATGAATCACCGACGAACACCACGATGGTGCGCTTTTGGCGCTGTCTGATTGGTCCCATTAGCTCTAAGCGTCGGCTGTGAGATGAAGTAATAGACCAAAGGTTTCGTAGCTTGTGCGAGATCAAATCTCCGCACCGTCTGCGAGTAATGGTTGCTAATAACATTGTCAGAGTTATTTTAAGCACACGGCGCGGCAAGATGTACGCAGATCGGAATTGTTCAAGGACTACCCGACAGACGACGCCTTTGTGTTTTTTCGTGGCGAGTGATCACGAGCAGTTGCAATGCAGTAGATCACACTCAAATGCAAATGTGATGTTCAGCCTTAAGAGCCCTGCAAGCAAAAAGAATTTGTTTGCTTTGTTTTTGTTTTTTTCAACGTCATATTAAGCTGCATGTTTTCCTCAACACGAAACGAGACATTTTCTTTTTTTTCATTAAAATGATGCTGATGTGCATTTTATTGAAATTGAAGAGTTGTGTCGTTGAAGCCGTCTTCACTTGAGCGCTTCATTGGACGTCTGTACACGAGCGGTTGCTGTCTGTAATAGGAACAAGTGCTTTTTTTTTTTTTTTTGGGGGGAAGTTTGCATGAAACACTCTGCCTTCTGGAACAGAATGATTAACTCCCCATTTGATCTACGGTTAGACTTCCCCGACCCTGGCACTCTCGGCGCACGCTTGGGCTGTCCAACTGCAAAGGAATCGCTGCGGTGCAGAATGTAGGTGCAGTAAACTGATTTTCTAAAGAAACTGCAAACTGCTGTTCTGATCCCCCAAAAAATAGAACAGCAGAATGTTTTAAGGCGAATGCCCTATATGTCCCATTACGGGAAAAGTCGGCGTTGTGCCCGAAAGATGGCCATAAAAATATGTCATCCTGATTTGAAAGCACACAAAAGACGAGGACAGAGTAAGAAAACGCATACGACGGACCTTTCTACCCTTCTGTCATCAAGCACGCGCCGCTCAAGGTCAAAGCGGACGCGCCTCAGGAATAAAACACAAAGAAAAGCACAGCAACACAGATGCTTCGTCACGGAAGCCGTGAAGCCGGCGGGGGCGCCATGCCTGCGCAGTGGGGGAGTGTAACATCACTGCCGGAGCGCCGTGTGCAAAAGGAAGACGTGGCGTGATGCCTCCAACACGTCAGTTGCGCTTCAGACTTCATCTGTCCTTGTTGTGTGCTTCGTGCGATGAACCGTGAGGCGAACACGTCTGCATTGAAGGCCTCGACATTGGCAGCAGCATCTACATCTACAACGGTTTACCGAGTACAATACCGGCAGAAACAAACTTTAATACGTGTAGAAACATTACTCGAAAACATTTCACCGGCTGGACTATAACGCTTTCGCATTCCTAATTGTAAGCAGTCTCAAGTGTCTTTTTTTCTTGTTTCTGATGTCTGGCCTCCACAGCACACATTCGTTGCCTTTTGCCACGCTTTGGCCGCACATACACATTCAACAGCGCACGCTATTGGGAAAATGGCCCCCGCGGTTGCCAACTTCAGGCACTGCGTTTGCGCATGCGTCCATACGGTACAAACTTCATTGCCATGACGACGCTGACCATGGCAGAGACTTGTGTGGAAAGGGACAGCAGTGTGGCGATACAGGGTGCATGCTCCAGTCCTCTTGCTGTGCTTTTTAATGGGCGGGACGTGAACCAAACGAGTTGGAAATAAGGACTTGACATAGCTTTTCTCCAGCACCTAAAATTTTGACAAGCCCTACACGAAAAGCGTGTGTTTTTAGCCATCCAGCAGCAATTTATTTTAATTTTCTTTTTCCGCTGGAACATGGGATTTAAGTATTAAACTGCCACAATTTCATTGTGCAAATCGGTTGTAGGCTAGAAGCAAGCAGTTTGCATTTATAAAAAAAAAAGTTTTTTTTTATGACATTTTTTTTTTTTGCGAGGCACCTGCTGTCATGTAAAAAGTCTGCAAGAAGTCGAGATGGTGCATGTCAAGGAACACACACCTCCCCAACTAAATTATGCTGAAAAAAAATATTGTGTCGAAAAATGACAATTTTACAATATTCTACAATTTTTTTTTATTTCATTTTTTTTGGAAATTGTACATTTCTGTACAGATGCATTATAATCGAGGAGTATCAGAGTGGTGAACATTCCTTGTCCATTTCCAATAGTCCGAATGTTTGGGGCGACCTTAGT
This sequence comes from Ixodes persulcatus, assembly GCA_013358835.2. Lineage (NCBI taxonomy): Eukaryota > Metazoa > Arthropoda > Arachnida > Ixodida > Ixodidae > Ixodes > Ixodes persulcatus. The sequence continues at coordinate 243,787 of JABSTQ010009939.1, forward strand.
GCTTCAGGATGTTGCAGCCCTTGAACTTCCTCTCGCAACAACCCCCCTGCTTTGCGAACTTCTGCCTTAAGGTAATGTTAACGTGCTTGCTGCCCACAAAAGCACAACCTCAATCTAAAACGTTGAAGTTTCCTCAGGTCACATGTCGAAACGTGCAGTAATAGAGCATTTGAACTTTTGTATGTTGCGCCGCAGAAAACAGTTGCAAAGATGCCGAGTTTTAGTTGACTGCACTATTTTGTCAAGTAATTTTAATCATGCAACTTTTTAAAGGAGTCTGCTGGGTTACATCCCACTTTACAATATAAAAATTGCAGCAACTTTTGACTGATAACAGTATTTAAAATTGTTTGTTGTCGAAACCAAGATTGATGAACACAGAAAGCATTACTTCAAACGATTGGATTAAAGATCCTTGTCTTCCGTTTTTATTAGACAAAATTGAAATTAGACGGATCATTAATTTTCCATTTATATGCTGCGAACTGCTTTTACCCAGCGAAAAATTTGTGACAATTACTGTATTTTATAAGCAGCAACGAAATTATTGTAAACTGACAAGCAGATTGGCACCTTTGATTCAGATGTACAGGAATGTGTACAGACCCTTTGTGCATAGGCCAACATGCTTTGACCTTTTGAGAAGAAACCACACTGACATACTTAGAAAATTTATTGTCACCCTAGGTCACTTCAAGATAGAAATGGACAAATCTCTTCACCTGGAACCCATGTATGAGAATAGCTTAGCTTCCACTTTTGTTGTAAATACGGTACACACTAGCAGTACACATCCCTTCGCGGGACAACACTTGCACACTGGAGTCTGACAGGCATTCCCAAAGCCGCACAAAAAATACAGATCCACTTGTATACGTTTGTATATATAGTAATAGTTCTAAACCTAATTCGACAGTCAAAAACGTATGGCACAAAGTTGTTAGAATGTGTAAAACAAAAATTAGTATAAAGGTTGCACAAGCCAAAAGACTTGAGAACCGAACATCCAGCTCAAAACCCATACCAAAGAGAAAAAAAAAAAAAAATCCGATCATGCCAGCTTATTGTTGTCGAAACAAATAGAGACCCGGCATCGAAGGTTAAAATCTCAAATGAACGAGGGATGCTCAGATTAAACAAAAGTCCCAAATCAAATGTTCCACAATCTATCGACAACTGAGCAGCCCGTTCCCATAGAATTTGTAACAGTCTGCGAGCACAAACATTATTGAGGCTCTGCAAAAGCAACCGAAACAATTTTGTCCAAAAGTGCTCGGAGGCGTTCCAAAACAACATGGGCCAACGGCAAGATATTTGACGAAGTATGTCTTTCGTGCCTTCGCACGAAAAAACAACTCCGAAAAGCTACGCTTATTCTCTACTTCTCTATTCGTCCGTCACGTATTGCGTCTTTCAAGTGCCCACGACAACAGAAGAAGAACCAAGACAGACGCCGAGTCTTGACTGCATACTGGGATGCAGAAACTCTTTCCTTAGCTCCCTTGCCAGGCAAGAGAAGCTCTTTGATTTTTGGGGACCGTTCCACCACCTGTCAAAGGAACACCTGTTAACTGCATCTGCGACGATAACCAGATTTCTCAGCAATCAAACCTACTATCACGCCAGTTCATTCCAGCTCACTGGGAAAAGAAACCGGTGCCAGCAACGCTAAACTAAGAGAAGGAAAGGGAAGGAGGCCATTGCACTAGCCACAGGGCAAGAAGTTTCAGCCATCGCACCCACACTCACCGAGTTCATTTCTGAATGCCGTCAGATGAGGAACAGAAAGACGGACAAGAAAAACCCACCAGAATCGCCAACAATGGGAGGGGGGTGGGGAATGGAGTCGGAGAAGGGGGTGGAGCTGGGGATGGGAGAGCTCATGTGTGCTTGAGCTCTTCCCCCTCATCACTATCATCTTCCTCATCGCTCCCGTGCTCAGACGGGGCCGGGGTGGACGTTCGTGAGGCGCTGGGGGATGGCGGCTCGGACATGGGCCTGGGGTAGCGGAGCTGCAGCTTGGAGGACTGAAACATTCGGTGGAGGGGAAGGGGGTGCAAAGGAGAAGAGCCAGTTCTCAAATGTAACAATTTCTGCTGTCGGCAAAAAAAAAACAAACAACATCGATGTGTTGTCACCGTGTCACCATTGTGGCTACATCCCCTAAGCACGAAAACAATAAAAGCTCGCCCTATGAATGCTGCGCATTTAAAAAAGACCTTCGAAGGCCTGTCTGACAACCCATAGTGTGTCTTAGGTTGTGCCGCACGCTCTTGTTCATACCACTTACGTATGCAACACCAGGCTGGTACGAGATAATATAAGCTGTCATAGGCAGGCGAGAGAAACACTTAGCCCTCTGGTGCCACCAGATGGGGGAACCAGTTGTGTGCCACCAAACATGCCACTTTTTGGTATACTTTCATGAAGGAAGGAGAGCAATTTTAGTGACCACAGTCACTAAGTGAGCGTGAAACATTGCTTTTCCAGTATGTTTTCCAGATACTCGCAAAATGAACGCACTCGCCTAATGAACGCACCCCCCAAGTCGGCTCTCAAAATTTCGACTTTTTTTTCACTCGCGTATTAAACGCACCCCCAACTCTGACGTCAAAATTTTGACCCCTCCCCCCACGCGCGCGAAATGAACGCACTTTTCTATCCTGCCGCAGCGAGGTCGCGAATGCATGGGCAGCGTGGGCGAACACAACGCCTTGCAAAAGGCGTTAAAAAAATAAAAAAAAAGATCCAACCGAAGCAAAAAAAAAAAACATGGAGAGGAGCTTTTTCTTTTTGCACAGCGCAGCCTGGACATTTGGGTCGCGCGCCGCACGCAAGGAGGTAAGAAAGAAAGGGAGAAGCCCTTGCCTAAGCAAAGCGAAACAAAACAACTTGCGAAAGGCGGCAAGAAAAAAACAAAACAATCCACAGAACCAAGAGAAAAGAAAAGACATAAAGAGGAGCTTTCTTTTTTCTTTTTTTTGACGCAGCGCAGTTTGGTTCCGGGGTTTCGCGCCGCGCGCAAGGAGATAAGAAAGAAAAACGGAGAAGCCCTCGCCTAAGCAAAGCGCACATAATGAAGGCATCCTGCCCTCGCCTCCTCCTTGCACTTTGGAAAGAGAAGCGAGAAGCCCTCGAAATGAATGCACTTTTCTATCCTGGTACAGCGAGGTCGCGAATGCATGGGCAGCGTGGGCAAACAAAACAACTTGCGAAAGGCGGGAAAAAAAACCAAAAAAAAAAACACGGAAGCAAGAAAAAAAAAGATGAAGAGGAGCTTTTTTTTTTTTTTTTTGCGCATCGCAGTTTACTGTCGGAGTCGCGGGCTGCGCCGCGCGCAAAGAGATAAGAAGTTGAGTCGATCTTTCGGGATAAAAGGTCCGTTCATTATGCGAGTAAATACGGACGCAAAAATTTTACTTCGCGTAATGAACGCTCCCCCCAACTTCGCATCGATTTTTCGGAAAAAAAGTGCGTTCATTCTTCGAGTAAATACGGTATTATAAAAGCTCTTGGGTGGGAAGTTTCGTGACACTCACCCCTAGGTCGCTCTCAAGCAGTTCAGGGTGCGTCTTGTGCAGTGCCATCTGCCGTGCCTTCCGGTAGTACTGTGGAAGCAAGACATTCGAGGCTCAAACACAATGTTTGGGTCTTCTATAAAAATATAAAAAAAGCTCAAGAAACACCTAAGCACTTCTTATGAGTTGTGAACGCGAAAGCATGCAAGCTGCTCGTCCGCTCCCCTTTTCGTCTGCTGCATACTTTTCAATGAAGAAACGGTTAAAGTGCAGGCGAGCTGGTGTAAGTTATACATGATGATTGAAACCTGGTTTGTAGTTTGAAAAACGGAAACTCGTGAAGTAGGTAGAAAAAGGTGACAGACACGTCTCAAACTCAGCTAAAAACTTCATTGCCTCTACGCCTTATATACACCTCCCCAGAACGTCGCCACCACCGCAACGGTTTATCACCGAACTACAAACAATACATAAAAAAACACAAAAGAGAAGCGCGCCCTATCGTTTCCATCTTCACCCAGTATACGGGATCCACTACAAACAGAAACACAAGGTCACCACCGCACCCGGAAGGACTGACATGGACAATGCATCACAAGCACTGGGAAACACAATGATTGCTTCTAACTTTACCCCCCCCCCCCCCCTCCTTTCCACTGAACTGAACCATGAATCGCACACAGTCGCCAACAATGCCCCCCATTGTGATCTTGAACCCAACATGGCAAACAACTCTGCGAAGCAACCCCCTCCCCTCCTAAGTTCACCCCACACAAGGTCTTCACAGTCGAAGGAACCTTTTGGACTCGCTTCCAAGTTGCAGTGAAGCTTGGCTAATGCAATTTCCCGATGTTTTTATGCAAACAGTTTCTCGCACAACACGTCTCATCTCCTCACGCTCTTTGTGTACGATTTCTGTCTCTGACTAGTTTGCTGTACATTCATTGCATTCCTGGAGATGCCTCGCTAGTTCAGAGTTTGAAGCGTTAATCCTCACATTCCATTTGTGTTCTGTTAACCTATCGTTAATGCACCTGGCAATTTGACCAACATATTTAAAGCTGCATTCCAAGGGAATTTCGTACACCACTCCACTCACAGATGGAACAGATCTGTCGCAATGCCTTTTTTTACATTCTTTTTGTCCTGCCTCAAAAGGAGTCAGTTTAGCTAATTTGAAATCACATATGAAAACAGCGTTAACCCCAAATCTCTCTGCACACGCCTTCAAGTTATGCGAAATGGCGTGAAAATACGGGATGGCAGCTCTTCGGTTCTTGACACTCCTTATCTTTGATCTGCAGAGCAAGCTGCCGTTTCATGAAGGCCTCTTGATAGCTGGCCCTCTCCACTCTTCCCCATTGTCTTTTTAAGGACTGCTCCATGTAATGGGTGCATGACCTTTCTAGACCGTTCTGAGTCAGAGACTTCACTACCCCTGCCTTTACAATCTTAGAATGACAACTCTGCTTCGATAGGACAGGTTTTGGTGCCTGCTTCCCATAATCCCAACACAGCCCATTGCCTACATGAATGCGTAAATCCAAAAATTGAGTGACATTCTCCTCCGTTTTTTCCACTGTGAATTGCAGCTTCGGGGCCGCTGAACTTATTACATTTTGTAGGGAATCCGATAGGTGGTCTTGAAAAGTGCACACAATTATGTTGTCTATCTGGTTCCGTGTATTGTGATTGGTGTGCATTGTTTGTACTTCGGTGATCAACCGGGTTGCGGTGGTGGCGACGTAGGCAATGAAGTTTTTAGCTGAGTTTGAAACGTTGCCTGTCCCTTTTTCTTCCTACTTCACGAGTTTCCGTTTTTCAAACCACAGTCTCAGGTTTCAATTATCATGTATAGCATACTTTTCGTCGCCGGTCAGCGCGCATGCTCCCCTGGGCACGCCTTGGACACTCCATGTTAACACCGCGCTGATGGACATGCAGCCCCATGAGGTGAGCGGTCGTGGAAACTGATGAGCGCAGCGGCCAATTTAAGCCCCGTTGACGCGTGCCAGCCAATGGAACCGAAAGTGAAATCCATCAGCTTTACTTTAATGCTATTGGGGTCGCGAAAACTAGGTTCCGTTTTCACGCTTCAAACTGATGACGTCAGCTCGCTCCATGGAACAGTTAATGCTTTTGCATAAAAAAAAAAGAACTGACACACACACACACAAATTGATTTTTTACCTTGCCAGGTGTTTAAATGATGTGTCAAGATACCCCAAAAAATGTTTCCTACAGTCGTGCAGCTTTTTTTTTCCCTCCATAAAAAAAAATAAATAAAAATGTTAATCGAAAACAATGGAGGGGTGCAACCTAATATGGCGCCGAAAGAGGTCACGGCGATCAGTTGTGGTTAATGCCTCATTAAAGCATGTTACAACTTCTTTCTTTCATAATGAGTTTTCAAACATTTGAAAATATTGAGGTAATTAAATGCAGTCTTCCTTCTGAGATAGTAGAATTACTAACGGTTTCTGTTGTACATTTCTGTGGACATGCAACAAATGGTAAAAAGTTAATATCCTTGCACTGTGCTATCACAGGGAGTAAACCCCACTGAAAGTGAGAGCCTCAATGAATGCACTTACTATTCCAAGGTTCTTCCAATCGAGGAGGTCACTTAGACGTTCCGTCCGATTCCTCTGGATGATCCGCTGGCGCCGGGACAGGCACGAAAAGTCAAACATGTACTGGAACAAGACGGAACATTGCACTTTACAAGCGCTGTCGCATCAATTCGAAAATCAGATTTTTCGCCGACGACTGCGTTATTTACCATCCGGTCTCAAATCTCTCCGGTCATCTCACTCTACAAAATGACTTAACGCAAATTGGCACTTGGTGCGATAAATGGCTTATGCCTTTTAACCACGAGAAAAGCAAACTTACGTCATTCACACGGAAAAAATCTATTATTTAGTATCCATACTCTCTAGGTGGCATTGTAACTGGCATTGCATCATTACTATATAGGTTCCTTGGTGTTCATTCGGTTCCCTCGCACTCATGAATTCAGCATATCGACATTGTTACAGCTGAAGCATCACTCACCCTTGGATACTTAAAGCGCCATCTGAAATCGGCACCCTCTCACCTGAGAAAACTGGCCTGCATAACATTTGTCCATCCAAAACTAGAATATGCATCGTCCATTTGGCATCTTTCACAAGCCTACCTCGCTAATAACCTTGAAGCAATCCAAAACCGTGCAGCTTGATTTATTACATCAACATACTCCTACGACGTCAGTGTACCACAACTTGAGCAAGCCCTAGAACTTCCATTACTATCTTACCGCAGACTAACTTCTCGAGTATGTCTCGTACATAAATTTTACCACAAAAACACAAGTCCAAATGACACCCTTCTTTTGCCTCCAAATAGGATATAATCTCGCCTCAACCACAGTCAATGCATCAGATGTATAACAGGACAAACACAAACCTTTAATACCTCATTTTTTCCACAGGCTATGACCATCTGGAACTCCCTCCCCGAGGAAATAGTAGTTATTTCAGACCTGTCCATTTTCTGCCAGTCAGTCACCTTATACCTCTGCTAACCACCACTGTCCTACCCAGAGTGTCACTGTATGCGCTTTTTGTTACTACAGTTGAACCTCGATTTAACGAAGTCACCGGGACCCGCTAATTATTTCGTTAAATCGGGAACTTTGTAAAATCGAGGAAGGGAGACCTCGCGCATAGGCTGCACAGGGAACCTGAATTTGTTCGTTAAATCGGGAAATTCGTAAAATTGGGTTTCGTAAAATCGAAATTCAACTGTATTGTTTTTACTTTTGTTTTACTTTGTTTTTTGTGTTTCAAATTATTGTATTACGTTTGCTCATATCCCTCCCTTATGTAATGCCCTATCAGGCCCTTAAAGGAGCTGTGCAACGATATTCAATTGGAATGTTTTTCACTTTACACGAGCTTACTGGCACTAGTGGGACTCAAGGATACTCGTATGCAATGCCACTGGCCAAGAAACTCCTTTGTTGCGGTGTAATTTCAAGGACAAAAGCGATCATTTTCATTCAATCTCTCCCTTGCAAAATTCGATGACGTAACGCGGGGATCGCAGTACACCCGTATGACGATATTTGAATGCGGTTCATAGATTGGACCCGAGCATTGCGTGGGCACTCGATTTAGGCTCGTGATAATTGATAGCTCGAGAAGCATTCGAGTAGTGGCCCGTGTCCAATCGCTGCAACGACGACAATAGCCGAGCCATAACAATGTCTGGAACTCAGCGCGTGTCCTGTGCTTTGCCAACCCCAGCGCGTGGCTATGATCAACATTGGCGGCATATAATCGGCTCCAGATCACGTGGCCGCTTGTTCTGGCTGCGAGTTGAGGGCGTGAACGCTGCTCGTTGTTTTTTAATTTTTTTCTGGGACTTCTAATGCGTCGGGTGAAAAACGAAGGCGTGTTTCATAGGTCATTAACGTCAGGGATCCGTTCTAAGCGGTATTTGCGCAAAGTAAAAAACTTGTTGCATAGCCCCTTTAAGGAGATTTAAATGAAATGAAAAATGGAGATTGATCACACCTCCCGCAAATGACGCTCAGATTTCTCGCAGCAGATTTCTGAAGATTGTTTTCACGTTTTGAATCTGGAGATGTTGAGTAACTTTGCTATCTAATCCTAAATTATGCTGCATATGGGCAAAAGTCTGACCTGCCTGCAATGTTTAGCTTATTCATGCCATGTGAAAAACATGGTATGCTTCTCGATCAAATACCTTGTATATAAATGTGATAAAGATAAAAACAAGAACTAGTTGGAGAATATAAACAAAGCAGGAAAGTGCTAAATAACATCTCTTTGCCAGACCCATGTATATTGGCCTCAAACTGGCAGACTTCATACTGCAACTAGGGGAATGGCATAGGCGAATAATGACCGCAAAGGTAGAATATTTTTGGTCCTAGGGCAGAAAGTTTTCTTCCATACCTGCGCCAACTGCTGCACGGACTCCTCCGCACTCTTGAACTTCCTGTCGACTATGTAGATTCCGTACGACATTGGGTCGGCTACATGCTCAGCTATGAAGCAGCCGAAGCCAGAGAGGTTGGTTGTGACGCTGGGTATGCCCATGACTGTGCACTCGGCTGCAAAGGACAGAGTGAGCAGGTTGGTACCGTTTGTAGCGGGTCTTCTGGGGAGCTTACTTACCAGGTGTGTATCCCCAAGGCTCGTAGTAAGAGGGAAAGATCCCTAGATGGCAGCCTCTCACAAACTCCTCGTAATCCATGCTGAACAGTGGATTCGTTGAAGACAGGAATTCCGGGTGGAAGATGACCTGGTGCAAGGAGATGGCTTCTTGGAAGAACCTTCTTGTCCAAAGTATGGAGCGAGCAAGTCTTCAATCAAGTCGGCAGAAATACGATAAAAGTCCAGCTAGAGTGCAGTGCCCGAGGTCTGCTGTGCTACCTGACAGTGGCGAGCCGAGTCATGACCGCAGCAAGAGCGATCTTGCTCATTCTGGTCATCAGCAGTTCGCATGGACACCAAGTCCTGGTCATGGCTCGTCCTTCCACTGTTCAGTAGTTTTACTGCAGGCCTTCAGTCCTTCGGTACCACGGCCTCACTTGGCCTGTAGCCCATTGTCACCGGCTGACATGTCTGGGGTTCTCGTTGTAGTACATTTTCTTTTGCTAAGCTTCCGTGATCCAGCAACGATTTTGTTTTCATCGCGTCGCGGTAACACTTATAGAAACGGCGAGGACCAACAAATATCATTATATATAAATGCAGGATATGTAAAAAGTTGAAATCTCAATGCTGTAAACGACTTAATTTTCGCAATGGACCTAATTTTCGCGAATTTCACGAAATGCCTATAATTCGCGAAAAATAAGTCCCGCGAACAATTTTGGTAAAATGTAAACACATTTGAATTATATTGAGATCCTACCGCGTCGCCAAAATTAGAACCCCCGAATTATTCCAGAACTTCAGCTTTTACCTAAATCGCGAAATACTGAGCCAGCGAAAAATAAGTTGTTTACAGTATTCCACATCAGTTGCAAGACAGGTAAGCTAGCAGGAAAGAATCCATAAAGAAAAAGGCTGTCTAGTAAGGAAATACATGCAGATACACGGAATGAACCATACAAGCTCGCGACTTCGCTTCACGGTTTAGGAACCAATTTCGAGAAGAGGGGCGTCGCAGTGCCAGCAACTCTCCACCTCACCTTGACCCTGTCTTCTCTCCGGTTAAAGAGCTGGCAGCGCCGGATGTGGCAAAGCACGGGGTCTGACGAGTCATCGAGCATGTTGTGCGTGCAGACGGGCGGCAACGTCGTGCGCTGAGATGCATAGATGCAGCGCTTGAGCCGAACCAGGTCCTCAGCGTAGATGAGCTCCTCCCCCTTCGGGATCTTGCCCCTGCGGCCAATCGCAAATTAATATATTAAACATTAATAGTGCAAAAGACAGACGGGGACGCAAAGAAGATGTGAACTATAGTCTGTTGCAGGTTAAAAAAAAGCAGGACAAGTCCCTCCCACGAGGCTCTCTGCTCGCCACAATTGGCGGTTTCCTCCTCTCCGGCGTTCCCTCTGCAAAAGTGAGCGCAATTCCTGTTATTTGCTGACGACATTAAGTTGTTTAGTGTGGTTAATACGGTAAAGGGCTGCGAGTGTCTACAGCATGATGTAAATTCAGTTTCGGCGTGGTGTTCTCTTAAGGCCCTTGTTTTGAATGACACAAACACAAAAATTGTCACTTTCGAGAAAGCACGATACTGTGAGCCTTTCTCATATATTAGACGACAACGCTATTGCCCGTGTTTCTGTGATTGGAGATCTGGGAGTGTATATGGATCCTGTATTTAATTTCAATCACCATGTCATTGCTATAACGAATGCATCTTTTAAAGTTTTGGGAGCCATTACACGTTTATCACGAAATTTTTCGAATTCACTTTGCTTTTTACGTTTGTTTTGCTCACTCGTGCGTAGTCGTATTGAATACACCCTGGGTGGTGTGGAATTGTATTGGAGTTACAAATTCATGTATCATCGAGCTTGTTCAAAGAACATTCACTTGTGTACTTTCTAATCGCTACTTTTATTTAGATTATTACTACAGTTACGATAGAATATGCAGACTGATGAAAATGGATACATTGCATAGTAGAAGAATAAGACATAATTTGAAGTTTCGGCACAAGGTCGTGAATGGAATAATTGATTCATCTGTATACTTATAGTTGCATTTACTTACGAGTTTCTAGAATTCCTTGCAGATCACATTCAATGTTTTATCCTTCCGATTTTCATAAAGCAGAACCCATGGCACTGCTGCAATTAACGTACCATTGTGAACAGATTGCTGCGAATAGTAGCCTTGATAGTTTTGACGACGTGCATAGATTTAGAAATTCTGTTGATTATATTGTGTTGTTCTAAAGTTTCGCTTCCTATTCATATTTTGCTCTGCTGTTACATACTAATCTGAAAAGTGCACCACTAAAAAGGCATCATGCTGTTTGTAGGCCACTCAAAATAAATGAATGAAAAGAGCAGAGGGCTTTGTGGGAGGTCTTAACCTGCAACAGACTATAGCGCCTGCTCACAACTAGCACCTTAATGCAATTAGAAGGGTATCGCTAGTCCAGTCTTTTTTTGTGTCCTTGTCTGCCCTTTGTGTTATCTATTAATATGCTTAACCAACTAGCCCACCTTAACATTACAGTCCAATTGCGGGCGGAGAAGGGATCGCTGAGAGAAGTCTCGAATCCATATGCACAGTTACCCAGTCTCTGCGATGTAAACCCGGTCGACTCGGGGAGCTTGGTCGTGTACTGTCCAGGCCATTTTGCCTTTATCCGACGTCGATTTACAGAAGTGCATGGATTCTTGTCATTTTGTTAACGAGGGTGCATTGTTTTGTGAGAGACATTTGATAGACACAGAAACATCTTTACTGAGTTCTTCAAACACTACCGTAACATTCACATTCCGGTTCAAGAGACAATTTCAAGCAGTCTTACTTCTCCCAAATTCTGCCTGACACCCAGTTTTATACGGCATGTTTTTATACCCGCACTTTTGTGCCTCGAGACACTGAGACAAAAAACAATGTAGATGGCCAATGTTAAAAATACTGCTACATTAAAAAGAGCCAAGACCAGTTTCTGCAAACTTACGACAGGCAGATTTCAAACATCCGCTTGCCGATCCTCGACTGCATTTCTTGCACGGTGTCGCGCAGCTGCTTGGAGATGGCTTGTCCACGCAACGACTCAACGTTGAAGTTGTTGGTTTTGGCAGGGAAGATGAGGAAGGCTATGACCGTGACTTCACTTCCCGAAGCCTGCATCGAGAGAAGAATCAAAAGGAAGTGACACAATCAGTTTGTACGCAGCACAGCAGGCAGACGTCATTACCTTGAGATAATGGTTGAGGCGAGCCAGGGACTCAATGAACAGGTCGGCCCCCTTGTTTGAGAACTCGTAGCGACCCGCAATGAAGCAGTACAGAGTCTTGTCCAGGTCAAAGTCATAGTGCCTGAGAGGTGCCGAATAGATATGACGTTACAATAAAATAAAGTCTGAGCTACCGGGACCCTAGCTGCATCCCCAGAAATGGCATCACAAAATGTCTATGCATGGGCCTTCTGATTTTGCCACTCTGATTACTGCTTGCCCGGGTTGGAGAGCAAGTATTGTTCGGGATCGTTTTAGATTCAAGAGCGAAGGCTTACCCGTAAAAGTGGCCCCGTACAAAGTCGTGGATCTTTTCTTTGGCAATGGCATGCATATTTTGGAACTCGTGCAAGGCACTGAACTTTTTGACGTTGAGGCCGTTTGGCGTGATCGCATCTGTAAGGAGACCCCCGTTGCAACACTGGCGAAAATGGACCTTCGCACTTTACAAGTACGAAGAACAACTTGCTAAGTGACAGCACTGATTAGGGATGAAAGCTTGAGATCAGGCACCTGGCTTTCGTTTGAGCAAGTGCTCAGCTTCCATGGCAGTCACTTCGGAGACGGTGGCAAAGACGTGCGCGCTGTGGCAAGCCGCTCGCTCCATGCAGTAGCGGTGATAGATGCCTCGGTCTCCTGCTTCCTTGTCAAGACTGAACTGCAACCAGGTACCAAAGAAATGTTGAATGCATTAAAAATCTCCAACTGACTGTTGAAGAAAAGAGAACATGTGCACATACTGCATGTACCCAGTGGCACCACAAGGGGGGGGGACCACCCCGGGTGTAGCTGGGCAGTGAGGGGGGAGGGTTGTGGTGGGCCACTGCCCCGGGTGCCGCTGACCCTAGTGATGCCGCTGCATGTACCTCCTTACTTTCTATGTCTCATCTCAGCTTTTTTGGTCAGATATTTCAGTAAGTTTGCATATCACCAGCTAGCCCATGCACTAGGTCTTTTTAGAGTGCAACTCTTAGGCACCCGTTTCCAGCTTGATTAGCGTCGCCCGTCGGCATAACCGCGCGTTGCATTATGGGACGTTTCCCATAATGAAGTCACAAAAGTCACTCGTGAAGGTCACGACCAGTGAGTCATATGACCTTCACTGGTCATGCGAAAGTCATAAACTTCACGTGACCTTCACAAGGGTTATGAGGGAGGGATGGGGAGGAGGAGGAGAGAATGAGAGGAGGATGAAGGAGGAGGAGAGGGTACAGAGGAGGGGCATACCCTCTCCATACCCTCCACTCCTCCCCAAGAGTTGTGCTCTAATTCGGCATTGCAGGGAATTGTAAACATCTTTCATTTTTTTCACCGATTGTTACAATCATGTGCTCCTAAGGTAGTTAACTTAATCCTATGATGTCCATGTTGCTTACAGCCAAGACTGCTCGCCTAGGCCGCTGCACACTTAATTGATTTGGCTACAGTGACCGCAATTGCTATATTTGAGATGTGTGGTTAATTAAAGCGAAGTTTTGGGGTGAAAGCAAATTGGTGATTGATATGAAAGTTGTGGCAACCGTCCTTGTTCTCGCAGCAGAAGTCATGGTAGTCATGTTGATGATCACAGTAAGCTGCAGCTCCCTTATTATCGATTGTTCAGGGGACAAGAACGGGCGCTAAAACCCTCTCTGGCGCATACTGGCAGCGTGCGCGAACTCCAGGGGCGCTTCTCTACCTATCATCATCATCATTTGTGACGTTGTGGGTAGGACAGACTGGGACAGACCGCGCAGGTCTTGGATCCCTTGGCTTGTCAGCTCGCTTCATGCGCCGTTTGGGCGACGCGCGGCAAAGCCTGTTTAACGCATTGTGTTTATTCGGTGAAGTGATAGTTGTAATAGGACATTTTACCAAACCTTGAAACCGTTGCATGCATAGTCATGCTAACAAACCCTTTTTGGTGCTAAGGTGTCGAAGCGCTGGGATGGTGGTGGGCTGCTCTTTACTCCAGTACAAAAAGCTGGATGATGAAGGTACAATATCCAGCACTTTACCCTACAGGGTGTGTTCTTTTTTTATTATGATTCGGACAAAGAAAACTGAGAAAGGAATGTCTTATCAGACTGAAAATAGGGAAGCAAAATTTGAGAACCTCTCACGTGTGTAGTAAACACTTCAGTGAAAGAGACTCTGTATCGCCTTGGTTCTAGTCTGTTCTGTGAGTGCTGGTCTCTTATTAGTTCCAAGTTGATTCCTCTTTGAATTTCGTAAACCAGTAAACAAACGTTTCCTCAAAATAACTGGCAGGAAGAAACAGTGGCTGGCTTCTGGAGTCCTTTCAATTGAATCCCTGCTTATTTACTCGGTCGACACGAAACCTGCAAGAACCCCTCGCAATCAAAGTCATATCTAGTAATTCGGTGACACTTCAGCATCCCAAAAGATGAGGTATACACCTGCTATGGATTACTACCGTTTGCATGTTTAATTTTGCGGACCCTAATGCGTGACGGGCTTCTTAGCGAGCAACTTAAAATTTGTAAGCAATTCTTAGTAGACTGGATAGAACAAATGAATAATCGCCGGAATTTGCCGGGCCATGTCTGACAATTTAAGAATTTATAAAAATTTCTGCTTTTCTTTTGAGCAGAAGTCGCGATGTGACAAACTTCTTTGCCATGTATTCGATGCGGGAGGAGCCAAGCCTCAGTTGCTAACAAACATTTGCACGTCAGCAACTGTCGAGTCACACTTGGATAGAAGCGTCCGTATAGGCAAGCTCAATGTAGCTAAAAGTGTGCGGTGCTTTTCAACACAACTGTGCATGCATGCACAGCTAAAGGTCTATTCACACAATGCATCTTGTTGGCGAATCTTGCATCGCGAAACTAGTTTTCGGGAAACAGATTCCCCGTGTGAACGCTACCGAAAAAGTGGCGCATCTCCGAGAAAAGTGGAGTGTGCTCCTCGCTTCTGGAGCAATCTTTTGCTGAAACCTCACCGAGGCCTGTCAATCACCTGAAGGAGGAACGTAGACGCTGCCAATGGCCGCTCGACTTCGCTATGACGTCTGGCTTTTGAGGTGGAGCGAGCTTTTGGAGGGGTCCGATTTTTGGCCGATTTCATATCCGAGCCAGAGCCGAAAAGGAAAGCAAACATGGTGGCGAACGACAAGCGGAGGAGCGGTGCGTATGGGCAATGTATGTTAGTAGTACGGATTGGTGTGCGGTGTAGATTTATCAACAGTCACGACGAGTGCAAGCACCGCATATAAACATGATAACTGGGGATAATTTTCTTATAAAGATATCTGCCTGTTTTTTGACGTTCGCGGTCGTTTCCGGGTTTGGCAGGCCTAAAAAACCCAGTGAGCCAGATCTAACAAAATTTATGAGTGGTATTAATAAGGCAGACTGTCTCTTCACACTGTGCATACTTCATATAATGTTGATTCGAAACGCTCAATACTGTCGGTGCAGATGACAAGGTTTGGCGAAATTCTCGTGAGTCAATACGTCGCAGGTTTCGCGCGTCAAACTCCACCTGTGAACAGGCCGATTTCGCGGAATATCAGTTTCCCTAAACTGTGGCACGTTGCAAAGATGCATTGTGTGAATAAGCCTTAAAAAGATGCTACAACGAATTTTTATATCTTATTTTTTGGGTGTATACGTGTTCAAAGGAGCAGTATCACATCGGACACACCAATATCTTGTTAAAAAGACATGAAAAGAAATTTTAAAACAGATTAAACGATTAGCAAAAAGCACCTGATGGATGTCACTAAAGCCTCAATTGTAATGACCGTCTAGGAACCTTGACAGGTAGTGATGATAACTGTCTCGCCATGTACTATACATGCTTTGAACCCGTCACTCAAAATTCATACAAAAGCAGATTTGGGGTTAGCTGCGGGGGCCCGATCGCTGCCGTACTTCGACCGCTTCGCTGACTGGAACGGCTAGGGCATCCTGACGACATCAGCTTCGCCGCAGCTTTGCTCATCGTGAGATAGACTACGTCACGATTGTGCCTGATTTGACGTGCTCTCTGCTGGCTGCTCTCCGAGCACTTGCCAGAGTGGGCTGTTTATAACGACAAATACAGCCATCGGGCTCAAAATACAAACGTGCTATTATCCTTTATGGATATTGTGGATCATATTCAGCCTATTTCTGAACACGACGGGTATATTTCAAATTTCGCAGAAGCATCCCTTTAAAAAGACAGCACGTCATTTGCTCTGGTGAATGCGAAACCTTTTTGTACAGCAGCCTCCACAGATCCAAAAAATAAAGAATCAGAGAGGCTGCACGCTGCGCAAGCTGTAATATGAAGTTCCAGCCTTCTTTCTGAACATTTGAAAGTTTTTTAATATAATAAGCAACTTCGAGGCACTGTTATTCATTAGAAAGATCACTCACAGAAGTGTTATACATGTTTCTTTGATAAATAAACTGTATTTAATCGGCACAGATGCGAACTAACATTGCCACTCCGTGCTTTGACATAGCGCATTGTCTGCTCGCATCCTACCAGCGCCGCCAAAACATCTCGTCGCCAATAGCAGTACTTCATTTCATAGATATATTTGCTAAAATGCTGCCAACACAGCCATGTGGCTTTATGTAGTGCATCATTTGCACATACTCAAGATGAATCCACACATTCACACCAGTAGCTTCAACAGCATTGTACGCTTCCTCACTCTCCTCGATTAAACTGCGCTGCAAGGGATTACATTCAACGTCACTGAGACGAGAAAGACAATGCAACAAACAGAAATGTGCGCAAACTAGCAACTGTTTATCTTTCCTCCTACACGGAAGTGGAGAAAAGAAGGAAGAAGAATAAAGGGGAGAGAAGTGAAAAAACAGAAGGAATAAAAAAAACTTTGTGATTTCTGCTATCAAAAGCACTCAAACCTGCACCGTTATGTCTCCGAGGCACTTGCATGCGGGCCACGATGCGGCGTTCTTTCAGGTAGTTCCATTTCTTTTTTTTGGTAAGGAAAATCGAAGGCTTACCGACACACGTTTTGTGCACTCCCGACGTCACGAAAAACGCCTCCATCACTTCACGCTTTTGCCTTTCCCGTGATCTAGTCAAAACGACATTTCTCTGGAATTGCGCCTCACAACTGCACCGTGCGCAACGCCCTCACCTTGTCGAGGTTGTTGTAAAAATCCACGTTGCCAGCGCAGAGGTACCTCCCGAGGAGCGTAGCGTGTGTGATGAAGACCGTCGCAACATCCAGGTGCCTGGTGCGGCAGAGCATCAGCCCGATGCCGGCTAGCCATTCGTGGAACTGAGCAACCACAAATGGCGGGCCCTTCTCCGCTGTCACTGCCTTCATGAACTGAAAGAACAATGTGGCGCTTGGTTTGCAAGAAGTCTGCCGAATCGTACTGGCAAGTAGCATATACTAGTACTATCTTGCGGGCACATCTCAATGCGTCCCAATCGTGGGAAGCACCAAATTATGATGATAGGCAGCAATTAAATATAACTTTTCGTACCAAAGTCACATATTTCCTGAGAAAAACCAACAAAGTCGAACCCAAACCACTGAAGAGCGCAGGAGAATGCAACATCAGACACACGAGAAGGTACAGTCGAGGACAAAAGTTTCCAGGACGCGCGAGCTGCAACTGAAACGCATTGCTCTGCCATCTGCCGGTGGGTCGCCTGGTTTCGAGATCACACAAATGTGCATGCGCGTCCTACTGTGCCTGCAAACGTGTGTTTTCCCGCTCTTCTGCGGCGCGGCCTAACTCGTAATCAGGCGCATTGTACCGCCTCGGAGATAGCGCTTGCCGCTGACGAGCGTCTGCTACGTATACTGCATATCGCTGGCCAATAGTGAGTCTGGTTGTAAATATGCTGTGATTCATGTTTTTCTGTATATCGTGATTATTAGGGTACGCTTACTGACATGGCACCTATAAAGCAAGAAGTCACGGCAGCTCAACTAAGCTATAAGCTCAATCGATTATAAAGCAAGGTGCACTGACACGACGAAATGCGGCGATATGCCGCAGGCGGTATCTCCAGTTTCGGAATGTGTAGCAGACGCCCGTCAGCTGCAAGCGCTATCTCCGAGGCGGTACCACGCGCCCCATGCCGAGTTAGGCACCGCGCCGCAGAAGAGCGGGAAAACACACATGGTTTGCAGGCACAGTAGGACGCGCATGCGCGTTTGTGTGCGACCTACCGGCAGATGGCAGAGCAATGCATTTCAGTCGAGCTCGCGCGTCCTGGGGACTTTTGTCCCCGACTGTACATATAGGAGGTTTCACTCCTTGTAACAACGCATTCAAGGATTTGTAAGGAAGCATATTTTCGGTAATCATATAATTTTTGCTCAAGGAATTCAATTACTGTAAAACCCTCAATGTTCGCGAGCCCTTAATTTTCGCGAATATTGCGAATTAAAAAATTCGCGAAATTTAAGGGCACACGAAAATTTCGGTCCTTAAGAGTTTCAATGCAGGCGTATGGAACTCGCGAAATTTAATGGCCGCGATTATGTCCTCTGTGACCGATTCGCGAAATATAGGGGCAGCGAAAATAAAGGGTTTTACAGTACTTCTATAAACATGTGCCTCGGACGACTTATTGCCTCTCAAATATTTCGAGCGATTCAACGTCGTCATTGCACGTGACTGAGCACGATTTTGAGCCACAAATGTTCAGATCGTCAGACCCCTGCAGAAATTGAGGCACGCATAAATACTTTGTCAGAGACCCTTTGATCCTGAAACAAGGTTGTGCAATCTCGCGTTAAACCGGTCATAAAGTCTGAAACGATGCAGTTAGTCAATAAATTTGACCTTCAAGCTCGGGCTGTGGTTCAACTCAAAGCCAGGCCAGAACCGAGAAACCTCTTCCAGATACGGCGTGCAAGTTCGTCTTCTCTTCTTTTGCACCTTGTGCGTTTGTTTACCCACAAAATGTGCCTGCGTGCTTTTGTTAACCCTCAGGTCCCACCAATGATGATGCACACTTTGCTGCCTCGTCAGTCGCTGATCGGCTTGCCCCTCCTTGCGTTTTGGTACACTGGTCGAAACTGAATTTAGGATTTGAAATTTTTAGGATTGCGAGTTTACTTACGTCGGAGAGGAACCATGCGACTAGGTAGCCAAAAATGATGGCGTCGTTAGACTCCCGGTCGTGCCAGGGAACCCCAATGTTGCACATATTCCAGAGATCCCTCTTCCACTCGTCCAGTTTCCACGCCGCCGACCCGATGTCGAACAGCAGCACTTGCGGATAGCCGTCAATTAGCCACCGCCCGTACACCACCTGGAAGGGTGGAGAGGTGGCGCTACGTTAACATAATTTTTGTCTGGGAAGGTGATCAACTGTAAAATATTTACGCAACTAACCTCATACTCACAGTAACATATTAGTTAGTGGCCGAGCGAGAAAGTCTGGCATTATCATCATCTGTGGCTGGCGTCCACGGGTGACGTCGTGAATGCCAATTTTTATGTACTGGTCCGTGTCTACCATTTAATCTTTACTTAATTTTGCCAGCAACATGAAAAAAATTTTACGAGTGACATCTTTTTTTGCATGGTTACTCGTCATTTTGTCGCGCTACTCATGTCGGCAAATTACTGCATGCTTGCATACTCCCTCGGAGGCACCTTGTAGAGAGAATTCCAAAAAAAACCTTTTGCTATCGTCGCTTTCAAAGTACCAACAGCTCACCTTGATGCCTTGTTCCTTCAGGGCCTTGACGCTGTTCCAGAAGATACTGTAAGGCGGCTCCAGGACCTCCACTTCGGTGCGCACCAGGTTCTCATTGTAAGGCCCTATGAGACAGAACTGGTCACCCAACTCTTCCACTGTCACCTCTGCCTTGGACCTGATGACCGTGTAGATGCCTCCAACTGGACACGGGACATGCATGCCAGACAGTTGTCAGCCATATTGCCACACCAAACAGTGGTCAAGATTTTGCAGACATGTTTACTCATCCTGAAGTTGAGGGTCACAACACACCATAAACCTCCTTGTTTCATAGTGTGTGAATATCTGAGAAATGTTCCAAGACGCTATCTATGAAAGTACCAATGACACTGTCCAGGACAGCCTTGGACCTGACAACCGTGTAGATACCTCCAGCTGGACATGGGATGCATGCAGCAGAATTCTCAGCCATGTTGCAGCACCAAATGTGGTCACGATTTTGCAGTCATATTTACTCCGATCTTAAGCTGAGGGCTACAACACATCGTAGTACTCCTTGTTTTATGGTGTTTGCCTAGCTTGTGAATACCTGAACGGTGTACCAAGATGCTATCTAAGAAGGTACCAAGGGCATTGTCCAGGACAGCTAGACAGAGTCGGATTATTTTATGAACAGTGTGTCAGAACTGAAAGACATTGCCATCTGACAATAGTCAGACAGGGATGGACGTTTATGAATAAAGTGTTTTTTGTAAAGGGCTGCCTCCCTTTCACAAGAGCTTCAGGAAATACTGATCTTTCTATTTTACTTGATGCAACTGTAATCATTACAGATTATCCCAATTAGCCGTTTATTCCTGAGGTTTTAAACAAGCTGATTAACTCTTGCAGAGGTTTAAAAGAGCCAAGTCATTCTTGCAGAGTTATTTACTAAAGTAGGATATTCATTTTTTTTAAATTTTATTTTAAGAAGTGCCATGGATTATTTTTCATAAACTTCAGTGGCCTTGTTTTTATTTGTTCCCCAGCTAGTTTTTATGGCCAGCCTATGTTTGTCTTTTACCATTTAGTGTAAAAGCTTGGTCTGCTGGGCAAGTTGGTAATTGACATTCATATTAAAAATAGCACAAAAAAAGATGGGACAAAAATACAAGGAAGCACACAGGACAAGTGCTTGTCCTGTGGGCTTCTTTGTCTTTTTGTCCCGTCTTTTTTGCACTATTTTTGATAAGAATACCATGTAGTGACCAGAAGGTCATGAGATGGCAACCTCCCCCACTGTCCACCACTTTACACAATTATTTTTGGGGTATCTTCACCAGAAGGACATTTAGTGTCTTTGCTCCTAAGCAGTAACTCTTCGTAAGCGATGAGTAATCTGTCTTTCTTGTTGAGCACATTTTTGTATTTTCCACTTTCATAGCAGACGAGTTGAAGCAGTGAAGACTGTTTGGTCTGTTAATCACAGGTCTTTGGCTGTTGGTGAAGGCTAACTTTTTTTTTAGTCTGCTAAGGTTTTTGAAGAAGGTTTGGGGCATACTGAGTTTAGACTTGTGTTTCTTGTAACAATTTGCTAGATAAGCACCATTTTTCCTGGAGGATGGCAATGGAAACACCCAAGGCTCTGCTCACTTGGCTTGCC
Source organism: Ixodes persulcatus (assembly GCA_013358835.2). NCBI lineage: Eukaryota > Metazoa > Arthropoda > Arachnida > Ixodida > Ixodidae > Ixodes > Ixodes persulcatus. Next base: position 265,036 of record JABSTQ010009939.1, read on the forward strand.
TTTATTAGCTTGTGGCTTTTATCGGTACGAGTGCTGTGTGCAGTGTGGTGTCATTTTCTCCGACTGATCAAGATGCTGCGACTGCCAGTGACAAAGACAGCCGAGTCTTCACCTTCAGATCCTGACCTCCAATCAACTTCAGTTACATCGGACTGAACTTCACATCTTAAAGCTAAGGTGTTTTTTCTTCTGGTGGTTTGCTCCGGCATTTCACAGAAACGGTTCGGACAAATTTTTGCAAGCAAGGTGGTTGTTTCTGTTTTGCACTGAGGTTTTTCCTTGGCTGGTCAGATGTGGAAACCATTGATTTCATTACAACGATAATAATCCCCGGAAAGGGGAACAGGGGGGAACAAAGGACAAACACAAATCGTTATTCTTGTCCAGCTCACTTGAACCTTTGCATAAATTGCATTATCATCATAACCTTAAAATGCAGGCCATTCACCCTTGTTGGTGTTAGACTGGTGGCAGCCAATAAAACCCGTTTGCTCTACTGATGTCTAACTCCTTGTTAGCTCGGTTGGTAGAGCGCTCCAACCGAGGTCCCTGGCTCGATACCAGGACCAGGCAGATGTTTTTGGTCGCGCACCAGTCACCTAGCTGTGTTTAGAGATTTGTGTTTGTCCTTTGTCCCCCCTATTCCCCTTCTCCAGGGATTACTATTGTTATTCTTGTCCAGCTCGCTTGCACCTTGTATTATCATCATACGACTTAGCCATTTTTTTTTTTTTTTTGTTGTTGTCTAGTTTAGATTGAAAGCGTAGCAGCATTCTTCTTGTAGAGAGTTTAGTTGCTGTGTAAGACAGATTTTTGTCTTCTTAAATTTTGTTGTTTTTGTTTCTAGCCCTTTGCATTATCACTTGCTTACCTGAATTTACACCTTGTGTGTCCCTATCGCCTGCCAGCTATTCGATTTCTTAAAATAAATTTTGTTAATCTGGGGGCTGCACTCATTGCCGGTCTTCCTTGTTTGGTTAATTATAAATCACATAATTAATTAGGGCGCCAGATTAAGACGACTGGCTTTATCCAGAAATCGAGGATGGTAGTATGTCATCCACTTTGTGACCACTGTCGCAAGGACATACGGTCTCCGTGACCTTGAGCTGCCACCGAACGACCTTGATCACACGAGCTACCGCCAGTGAGGCACCAAGAGGAGGGGGGCGTGTCAGCGCGCATCCTACTCATGAGCTCAGCTTAGAGCTTTAGGAAAGGGCGAAACTTCTAAATCGGCATTCACGAAACCCACGCGACAATCTTAACTATCAACTTTCGTCGTTCAAAGCCAAACGCTCGCAAAAAAACAAAAAAAAAAGTATACAAAAATTATTGCCGTAACGCCATTCATCAAGATGTGAGTACTACAAGCAAGCTCGCATCACGTTTCGCTAGGTTCGCGGTGGTTATTACCCTGGACCGAAAACAGGTGCAACTTTGACGCAGTTTTTGAAGAGCGCGAGACAGTCCATGTTCTCAGATTACGCTTCACAATATCCAGCACTCGTGCAAAACGAGCCAGTTGGGCCGGTCTGCGCGGCTTAGCAAAACCGGCATTACATGGTGCATCGGGTGGTATGCGTCAAGACGGGCCGGCGAGGGGTTGGGCAAGCGCGATGCCGAGGTAGCGAGAAAATCACCTTTGTTGCAGACTTCCCAGGATATTTCGAAGACCCATCGGTTCTCGGCCTCCGCGGTGGCCCCACGGTCGAGCAGGAGGTCCTCTGTGCCTTCGAGCCGGTAAAATCGCCGAGAAATTCGCGAAGACATCGCACGAAGATCTTATATTTGAGGGCCCCTTGGTGACCTTCGGTTTTGGCAGTGGCGGCGGAGGGGGGGAGAGGGGGGGGCTGCTTCTTTTCGCCACCGGTCCGATCTGGAGGAGGGGGAAGGTGCACTGCTTTTTGTTTCGATTTGCACATTTTGATTTCCGCTCGCTTGGTGCATATTTCGTGTTCTGAAAATTGTGCTGTCGCACGACGGGATGAACAAAGAAACAGAATGCTAGCGAAAGAATATGACGTTACCACTGGTCAGTGGACGTTACCAACGATGCGTGGGGTTGCTCCAGTTACTGAATCGCAAATTCGCAATTAATTCAGTTATTTAATTATGTAAAATTTCGTAACTATTTTATTATACTGAGCATGGCAATATTTTCTAACATCGAGTCTTGTTGTTTATTATTTCTAGCAGCCATGTTCCAAAATTTACTCGGTCTTACTCCAGGGGCTCCAGGGTAAAGGTTTTGTACCCTGGCGTTCCGAAACCTACCCGCGTCCCCGCGTCACGTGGCGCGACCCGCCGGAGCCGCCGGAGCCAAGTAGAGTCAGAGCCAAGGTGGCCAAGGATTGCAAATGGACGCCGTGCGTTCGTGCGGTTACCGCCGTACAGTGTAGTACCAGTAGTACTACCAGCGATTACGGCGAGGTACGGAGTAGGCGACGTGGTAACTGTGTGTTTGTCAGCCTTTGTGAGTGTGGTTCTCTTCAATATTCTCTGCCTCAAGAACAAAAGATCGACCAGAAATGGTCGCAAAAATGCCGTAGTCCACTTCGCAAGTGCCAAATTGCCAAATGATGCGGTACATTCGGGATAAATAAAAACAAAGAATAAACATAGGGACGGACAGAACAGTGAACAGCACAAAAGAGGTGCTGTTCTGTCCGTCCCTATGTTTATTCTTTCTGTTTTTATGTAACTTCACCAACGCGCTCACGTCGAACTAAGTCTTAATTTTGAGAGCTATGTGTTTGTCACGTCCACAAGTGCCAGGCATCGGGTCCCAGGAATTTGACCCTGTTGCCTTTCTCCGGGCCTCCATATTCACTTCCAAGCTGTTCCAGCTACGCTTTCGCATGAGGACCCTTGGATTCTACCTCCGCAAGAACATCACCCACCCGGCAGTGCATCAGGTATTTGGATTCCCCTCCACCCGTTGGTCAGCAAACTACAGAATAATGCAGATTGCTCGTCAAGAGGTTTCGCAAGAAATTTTGATGCTGCAGAAGTCCCTCCCCGCGCTCATGACCGCCACCTTTGGGGCTAGCTTCTCCACCCACCCTTCGTATGTGTTTCTCAGCAAGTCAGCTCATCACCTTCTGGAGTCGTCATGGAGACTTATTCTCTCAACTGCCACCGCGGAAAGGACAGACAACCAGAGTGCTAGGTTTGAGCCACCAATTAATATCTCTGACGCATCCCTCTCTTCGTACGCTGAAGCGGTTCTTTCAAAGGGTCCCAAGTTTGCCCCTCCCCTAGCACCTTCAAGAGTCGACCAGCTAACAGCAGCTCCGACAAGAGTTTTTCACGACGGGCTCTAGTGTGATTTGCAAACATGGACTGACTCCCCCCTCGAAACCGGATTTCCCGGGGGTAGTGGAGGAGCTCAGGCGATCAGAGTTACAGCTCGTGGAGGCTGATAAGACTGGAGTATTCGTTGTGATGAACAATGGCAGCTACAACGAAAAAATTGAAGCAGTTCTCAACAAGAACTTCAAAACACTGAAGAACAGACCATCAGGATCCATCCGTACAGAAGTGAAAACTCTCTGCAAGGCCAATGAACTCTCTTCCCTGCTGACTAAGATTTCAAAGCCGTCAAGCCAGTACCTCCGTGTGTTCTTCACTGCAAAAACCCACAAGTCGGACATACCATTCAGGAGCATCGTCTCGGAGAACGGCTGCTGGCAGAAACATCTGGCGCTCTTTCTCTAAAAACACCTGACAGGGGTGCCACTTGAGCAGCCTTTCCGAGTGAGTAGTTCCCTCGAGCTTGTACCAAACCTTCGAGAGCTACACTCATCGAGTCCCCACATCACATTGTTCTCCCTTGATGTGACAGACATGTACTACAGCCTCGACGTGGAGGTTCTCATGGACTCCGTTGAGCAGGCTGTCACACAATTCGGACTCGGCAAATTTCAGATTTTCAGGGGATTTGCGGCCTGGTAGGCCGAGCGGCTAAACCCTGTCTGTCTGACCTTGCAGTAATCGTCGAAGCTGGAGCTTGCGGAGCGCAGTTGCCGGCGCGGTGTTGGTCTCAACCGACAAGATCACTCGTTCGTCGTCGTTTCGAACGGCCTAGCAAGAAGAGTGGACGCCGGCACCGATCTGCTTCAGCTTCGCTGCATCGTCCTTCGGTTTTATCTGCACCTACGTCATCATCCAGTGCTACAAAAAGGACTATCGCACCATAGTTCACTGGGATTTGCGGCCTGGTAGGCCGAGCGGCTAAACCCTGTCTGTCTGACCTTGCAGTAATCTTCGAAGCTCGAGCTTGCGGAGCACAGTTGCCGGCGCGGTGTTGGTCTCAACCCACAAGATCGCTCGTTCGTCGTCGTTTCGAACGGCCTGGCAAGAAGAGTGGACGCCGGCACCGATCTGCTTCAGCTTCGCTGCATCGTCCTTCGGTTTTATCTGCACCTACGTCGTCATCCAGTGCTACAAAAAGGACTATCGCACCATAGTTCACTGGGATTTGCGGCCTGGTAGGCCGAGCGGCTAAACCCTGTCTGTCTGACCTTACAGGTGAGAACTCTGCCCTGCTATTCTAGTCAGACAAACTGTAACGTAAGGCTGCAAATCCCCTGTGTTTCTTCTCTTCGTGGCATGGGCGTTGACCTGTCCGTTTATCGCGCTCGCATAGGATGTTTTTTCTACTCTCTCGCACATGGCGCAAGCCGACGCTACCTTTTTGTTCTGCGGGCATTAGCGTTTGTCCCCAGAGCTCACGTATTGTTATTTACTTTGTGCCTGTGCAACGTTTTGATTCTTGCCGGTGATGTGGAGCTGAACCCCGGCCCCGGGGACTTGGAGGAACTTTAAAACACTGAAAAAACAGTGAGTGCGCAGGCGAGCTCTCTAAAACACGCTTGACAAACTTGTACAGTCCACTGAGAGATATCAACGGGAAAATGCAACCAAACTTTCTACCATTGTAGATGGGGTGAAGAACCTGACTGAAAGAGTGATTCATTTAGAAAAAAAGTTAGAGGACTTGGCACGGGTTCAGAACGATGTTGTCGGTGTCCAAGCAAAAATAGCTTCTCTGGAAAATGAAGTCAAATCGATATCCGCCACCTGTAACCGTCTTAGTAGTCTGCCAACCAGTTTGGACGCGCTGGATAACAGACAACGCCAGAATAACCCGATATTCAAGGGTCTTCCAGAAGAAGACAAAGAATCGTGGAACAGATCTGAGCAAATTGTGAATAACTTTATTCAAACGCACCTTGGAATTGAGGCCGGAGAAATCGAGCGCGCACACCGATTGGGTAGAAAGCGGGGGGACTACCCTCGTCCGATCATTGTTAACTTCCGTAGCTTTAAAAAGAAGCAGGAAATCCTTGAAAATGCGTCGAAGCTGAAACAACTCGAGAATTGGCGTGATTGGATAGATGAAAACTTTTCACCTAACATTCGTCATGCTTGAAAAATGCTATGGGAGTACGGTAAGCCTCTCCGTTCGACCCAGACCCGGGTGCGCCTTGTTTTTGACAAGCTTTTCGTTGGCGATCGTATGTTCTTTTACAATGCAGAATCGGGTGATGTGACTGAACAAGAAATAACAAGCTCTGCGCCTACACCAGCTGAATCATGACGTCGCGCAAAGGAGCGCCTTTCAGGAACTGTGTATTTTCTTGTCGCTAATTTTAGGAGTCTTGTTTCCAAGCAAGAAGAACTTTTGTGTCGATTGAAATCTGTAAACCATACTTGGAATGGAAACTTGGCTTTCCAGTGATATTGATAACCGTGAGCTTGTTTCAGATAAAGATTATCAGCTTTATCGGAAAGACAGGTTGCATTCCAAAGGTGGAGGGGTCCTTATCGCTGTTAAAAAATGTTTCCACTCTGTCCCTGTCGAATTAAAAACCGATCTGGAAATGGTCTGGGTTCGCGTTAAGTTTCGTTTTCTTATGTCCTGGTTGGCGTGTGCTACAAGCCGCCACATGTTACCGTTGATTTTGTCCGTGATCTTTGTATTAACCTTAATGATGTTATTTCTCGTTACCCCGGATGTCCTGTATTTCTTGGAGGAGATTTTAATTATCCAGGAATTGACTGGATTTCTTGTGAACCGCTACCAGACTGCAGACATGTTTCCGAGTGTCTAGAGTTCCTGAATGTTTTTAAATCTCTTTACCTCTCTCAAGTTGTTCTTGAGCCTACCCGAGGAACCTCCATTCTAGACCTATTTTTTACGACTGCCCCTGACATAATTAAGCGCGTAAACGTTCTTGAAGAGATTAGTGATCATAAAATGGTGGTAATCGAAGTCGAAATGGCAACTCAGCACCCCCGCAACCAGTTTAAAGAAATTCATGACTATTCAAAGGCAAAAACTAATGAAATAAGCACAGTTATGAGGATCTTTTTATATAACTTTGAGTGATCCTTCCGCTTACGATCCGTCGAAGAAAACTGGTCCGCATTTAAAAATCAGCTGAATTGTATTCTCAACGACTTCGTTCCAAGAATAAAAATTCCGAACAACCCTTTACGTCCGTGGTTTTCTAAAAAAAACTTGAGTCTCTTCTTAACAAAAAGAAACGCTTGTACAGCAGGGCCAAGGAAAGCAACGATAATCTATCTTGGGACTTGTATAATTCCCATTCATCTCTATGTGCTCTCGAAATTAAAAAAAGCTAAAACAACTTTCTACAGAGATGACTTACATGGCCTTCTGAAGTCAAATCCAAAAAAATTTTGGAATTGCATAAATCCGCCGAAAACAAGTTCTAATCGTAGCTTTACGAATGCGGAGGGAAATAGATGTACCAACCTTGAAACTGCTAACAATTTTAATTAATGTTTTAGTGAAGTTTTCACCAACGAATCGTTTCCGTTACCTTCTTGTGAATTTACCTATGACAACGCTTTTTTGGAAAAGATCACTGTTTGTTCACGTGGTATAGGAAAAATCATTGAAGGCCTCCCTTATCGTTCTTCGCCAGGCATAGATGGCATTAATACTAAATTATTGAAAATTACGCGGCCATTTTCTAGCGACGTACTAGCTTTGTTATATCAGCAATCCCTCGAAGAAGGGCATTTGCCGAATGACTAGAAGCATGCAAAAATTATTCCTGTTCACAAGTCCGGTGACACGTCATGCTTAAATAACTACAGACCTATATCTTTAACGAGCATTCCCTGTAAAATTTTAGAGCACATAATATATAGTCATATTAATTTTGTTTTGGAGAATAACACTCTTTTTGAGGGACAAAATGGCTTTAGAAAAGGCGAAACGCAACTCTTCGAGCTTGTAACTGATCTTTATGAAAACGTTAATTCGCTCCAACAGACTGACATCATATTTCTAGACTTTTCTCGGGCATTTGACTGCATACCACACCAGCGGTTATTACAAAAACTTCAAACGTTGAATATGGACCCCTCACTTATATTTTGGATTAGACAATTCCTTACGAATAGAACCCAATCCGTTGCAATTTCTAATCAGTTATCATCAAGCACTGATGTTGAGTCTGGCGTGCCCCAGGGCTCCGTGCTGGGACCCCTTCTTTTTCTCATATATATAAATGATCTCCCTGTTAACATTTCTTCATCGATTCGACTCTTCGCAGACGATTGTGTGCTGTATAAAAAGATAGTACATACAGCCGACACCTGTACACTTCAAAGCGATCTGAACTCTATTGCTTCATGGTGCAACAGATAGCAGATGCGAATTAACATCGACAAAACAAAATGTATGACTGTGACAACAAAAAAATCATCAATCTGTTGCAACTACACTATCAATGGTGTCCCTCTGGAAAAGGTAAATAAATATAAATATCTGGGTGTTTTCATTTCCGATACTCTTTGTTGGCACGATCATATTAACTATATAGTTGGGAAAGCCAGTCGTTCCTTGGGATTCATCAGACGGAAGTTGCATTTAGCTCCCCCTGAAACTCGTTTACTAGCTTTTAAGTCCTTTGTCAGATCTCAGCTTGAATACGCCAGCATCATATGGTCTCCCCACCAGGATTACCTAATTACCAAAATAGAAAAAATTCAAAAGAAAGCTGCGCGCTTCATATATAGTGACTATTCACTTACACGAGCGTTTCAGCGCTGAAACAAAGGGCTAATTTACCGTTATTAGACGCCAGGTGCAAAGTCTCCCGTCTGGCGTTCATGCACAATATTTATTACTTTGATATTAACCTTAAGGAAAGCTTATTGCCTCCCCCTCATCGCATCTTTCCCAGACATGATCATCCTCACAAAATTCGCTTATCAAACTGTCGCACTAACCAATTTCGCAACTCGCCGTTACAGCTTGCCATTACAGAGTGGAACTCAAATCTACATGTGAACGTTTGTTCCACTTTTCCCAGGAATGAGTAATAGGATGGTGTCCTTTTTGTTTTTCATGTGAGGAGATAGTTTAATGGGTTAATTTATTTTCCTGTAGCCTGGTTGGCACGATGCTCCCTGTTGTACGAGTGTTCTTTTTTTTTTTCGTGTGTATGAGTGTACCTTTTTCTTGAGTGGGTATATTTGCATTGTTTCTTGTTTTCATATTTTTTTTTTTTTTTTCAAAAACGTGTACTTCCCCCTCATACAATGCCCGAAAGGGTGCTTTGAGGTATATTAAATAAAAAATAAATAAATAAAAACACCTCTACCGGCATCTCCTTCGACGCGTTCCTACAGCTGAGGTCGACCCTGGTTGAACACAAAGGGAAGATCTTCACCCAAAAATCAGGCGTCTGCATAGGATCCTGCCTTGCTCCAGTTCTCAGTGAGATATACTTGTCAGCTGTGGATGTGGCGGTGAAGAGGGAGCTCAGTGTCGCGACTCCGGGAACCAAGATCTTCCGATACATCGACGATTACCTCCTGCTTCACGACCGGAGCGTTTCTCCTGCTTCCATCGAGCAAGTGTTCTCAGTCACGCCACTCCCGGGGCCTTATCTTCACGAAGGAGGAGCCTGCCGCGGATGGCCTGCAGTTTCTTGATTTGCGCTTACAACCAACACCAAGCGGCCTCTGCTGGAGCTTCCAGCACGGATCCCAGAAGCCGGTACTCCCCTTCGCGAGCCACCACTCAAAAAATGTAAAGTCGGGCATTGTAGAGCCTTCTCTCCTCTTCCTGCACAAAATCTTGCCCCCACCTTTCCCAAGCAAGCCTAACTAACCAAATCAATCGCATAAAGCCGGTTACCCGCGTGACCACATTGCAACCACCTTAAAGGCCTTAATCTCCAAGTCTTCCCTAGGTCGACCGCAAGACGCCACCCCGCCTAAAAAAGTTTGCGGCCACACCTCGCACCGCCTCAGGGCAGTCGCCAGAAGGTACAACGTCGATGTCGTATGTAAATGAACCCCCGCCCTCCCAGTCCGGATGTTCCAAGAAGCACGGGACTAGCTTCTTTCCCTGTGCGTCGGGGCGTGTTTACACCATACCTTTGTCTTGCGGCGCGGAGTATATCGGTCAGGTGGGTCAGACAGGGCGCTGCGTTAACGACAGGTTACGCGAACATGAGAGAGAGGTCGATGGGAGCGAGTCACAACACCCGATTGCTGCTCCTCATGTCGCCCTGGATTCTCTTTGACAAGAATCTTAGGTTCTAACCGAGGTCGCTACGGCCGAGAGATAATTGAGTCCTACGCGATAATGCACGCATCCCGAAATATCTCGGCACCCTCTCTTTCTCTTTCCACGAAGGACGCAGCCTACTTTCGCCCGCAGTTGATGGCCTTGACAAGAACCCCGCGGGCCTAGGTCGTCCGTCCGGTGATTTCGTTTCAAGCGGCTTCGCTTCTTTGCGGCTTCTCTCCTGGCCTTTCTTCTTCCCCGCGAGTAATTTTCCTGTCTGTGTCGCCTTTATCCGCTCCCTACCACCCCTCACCTTTCCATGTTCCCGCTTTTCGCCCTCCCCCTTTCCGTCTCTGGGTCTCTTGGGCTGGGTGCAGGGGCGGATTTAGAGGGGGGGTCCGGATGTCCTGACCCCCCTCTTGATTTCTGCATCTGTAAAAATTTAGGGTGTGGAAACGGAGGAGGGGGGGGGGGGGGGGTTCTTAAACATATGGTACGTTGAACAACACCTGACCCCCCCCCCCCCCCCCCCCCTTTCCGGAAATTCCTGCATCCGCCCCTGGCTGGGTGTTGGTGCCGAATAAAGAATATTTGAGTTGAAAGCGAAAGAGGTGCTGTTCTGTCCGTCCCTATGTTTATTCTTTCTGTTTTTATTGAACTTCACCAACGCGCTCACGTCGAACTAAATTCGGGATAACCTTATTTTAATTTGATCTTTCCAGTGATGCAGAGAGCTGTAGTTGCAAAATTGTCTGACAAGTACTTTAAAGCACTCTGTTTTCGGCTCACAAGTAGTTTGTGACAGAACAAAATAATATTGCTTTCAATTAGCGTTATTTCGCGATTTTCATGTCTGCATAAAACTCAACAGAACTGTAATGCTCGACGTCGCACATCCGACATTCCTGATGTTATCTTTCTTTGTCTTGGTTCAGATCGAAAGGTTGAAAGGGACTTTTCACATTGCTAAAAAAATAAGATAAAGTGACACTTAGTGCGATTGGGGTGGCCACACAGGCTGAGGTTCCGTTCTTCTGTCGCCACACAGGCTGAGGTTTCGTTTACCGTCGCCACACAGAGCGAGGTGCACGCTGCGTCGTAGGTTGAGAGAGTCTCCGTGTAACTTGATCAGTGGGAGCGGCCTCGGTGGCCTCGGTCGGCGGTTGGACTTCGCACGAGAGTTCTTGCGCCGCCAGATACCAGCAAGATATGGGGTCGCTTACTTGTGGGAAAAGTCTACACTAACTCTTCCCGCCTTCTTAAACGTCCAAGGTGTCCTACTAAAGTGACCATATTCCTTGGGGCCCAAAGCGGGACGCGTATCGGGGGGGGGGGGGGGGGGGGGGAGGGGGAGGGAATTGTGTTGCGAGACTTGAAACGTTAAAATTTCGGTAACAAATCACACCTTTTCATTATTTCGTATACACCGTGTGCATTTCTTTTTCTTGCAGTTTGCATACTGTGTGGCTTGCAGATATATCTAATACATTTGGTTGGAATATTTCTTTAGTATTAATTGTATTTGTTTTTGTGTACTATGTCCATAGTACTGTTCACATGTCATACGCCAATTAACCTTCAGCATCTTCTCTGTCGAGCATATCTTGTTCCTTGATCAGAGAAAGCATGCTAATACTTCACAGCGCACAAAGGACGACACACCATCAAAACAGATTCACACAAAGAAACAACACTCACGCAGCGCTGTATTAGCATGATTAACCAACTCGCCCAAGCTGAAGTATTGACAGAGAAAGCACCCGCGGTTCGAGGAGCAAAAGCGGGACAAAACGGCGTCCCACAAGCACGCTGGCGGGACAGATGGACCACGGCCGGAAAAGCGGGACCTGTCCCTCCTAAATTGGGATGTCTGGTCACTTTACAAACCGGAATTTTAAAAGTTAAAAACAAGACGTTGCGAATATGGGACGCACACTTTCAAGGAAAGCTGGCGTCAAGTGACTCAAATCGAAGAACATGCATATCTCTTCTGGTGAAGGCTCAACAGTCGTTGCATTCATTTTCGCGCACGAAACGGTGATGACGGTGACTCGCAGACGAAATATGGAACACAGAGTTACCGTGTTACTGTTTTTTTTTTTTTTTTTTTTTTTTTTTTTTAATAACACACACTAGGTTTGCGCTGATGAGGCCTCAAAACCGAAACTCGCGTATCGTGATTGCGCCACCAGTGGATTGCGCTGACTGCGCCCACTATTGCCCAACCCCGAATTGTCACACATCTTCTGCACAGTCATTTAAAAATTACCAGTAAACATACAAAAATGATACGGTTACTATAATCTTGTAAAATATCACCTTATTTAGTAATGACTGCGTCAAAACCCTAGACGCTTTTTTCGCACGATAAAACGATGTATAAACTTTTAGGTCTGGTAACAATGTATTTTTGCCGAAAATTTGAACAAAGACTATATTTCGTCTCACCTTAGTATGGACTATTGTTAGCCGCGCGTGCTAAAAGCGCGAGCTAGTCGTTTTGAATGAAGCCGCGGCGGCTGCACGAGCACTCGTGCAGCAAGTGCTCTAGTCAAGGCAGTCAAGGCTGGCAGCTCGCGCTAGCACAGCCTTCGCGGTTAGTCCATGCTAGGGTGAGACGAAGTATAGCTGAAATTGAGGATACACGGTGGGCAGCGAAAGTATGGTCGGGCGGAGGGGGGGCTCTTTCAGCGATGACCGGATCGGTGGCCGCGAGAGGGCGCAACGTGTAGTAGGCGTGCTACCGGAGTGCGGAGCGCAGGCAGCGGTAGCGCTTGGCTGGCTTGGCGTTCCGCACGGGTTCGATTGTTTCGTATTGTTTGGCTAACACTTTACGGTCCTCTTTATTTCTGCTGTTTCACATATTATTTATCGCACTAATTCGTTGCCAAATGCTTTGCCCGAAACGTGCATCTTCGGGCAGGACGCCACAGTACACATCGCGACACTGCTAGCGCGAACACGACATTGGCGCTTTTTCCTCATTTACTTCGAAAGAGTATTAGCGAGGACGAAATTTTCTCACCTGCACTATAGACCCGAAAGAGCTTTTTCCCCAGCAATCAGAACTTTGCTGAGATCCTTTGGTTTCTCATAGAAAAACCGGCGATCGCTTGTTCGCGCTAACAGTGCTGCGTTCTGAATAGGCGGAAATTCCATCCCTCCCCAGGAAACGTTCGGGAAGTCTCTTGAAAGAGACGTTCCAAACGTGTGGAATCCCCTGGATAACGTAGGATAAGCATGCTGATGGCATGATACCTAAACAAATGTCTGCTTTTGTGACCATATAATTTCGCTGTCACTGTAGTTGTGATCAATGAATTCCGTGGTTGAAGCGCACTACCGTAATGAATTGTTTCTTCGTTTGGGAAAACGAAATGGGGCTTACAAAACTGATTATATCGTCTACTTCTGTAGGCTGCATGCATGGTACGCTATAGAGGTGCCACTGTCGTCTTTCGCAACTACTTCCACGGGCTTTCGAAGGAATTTGCAGCACTAGCCTTTATCGTATTTGCTGTTACTACGTAGGGTCTTCGAACAGGACTGTGCGAATAGTTAGAAAATGTGTCCACTCACCAGCTCTGGTAGTAACCAGAGTGGATAAATTCCTATTTATCCACTGAGCACCAGCTATCGATATGTGTGGGCACCAGGGCGCACAGATAAATTTTTAATTATACACCGGGCGCCAGCGCACATATGAAATTAATGAGGTGCACCCAAAGATTCCAGAGGCGATGGTACTCGCTTTTCCCAAGAGCTCGGGAGAGGGGGTCTCCCGAGCTCTCCCGTAGTCAGCGCCTATGGTGTTTTGTACCTCTACATTCTCCAACGCGAGGCCAAGGTCTTGATGAGCTTCGACATCTTCAGGATAAATGACTCAGTATCTTGCGCTGGGCCACAAACCTTTCAATTTTCTTGCTGTAAGAAAAAGGCCTCTCAGCACCTCCTCATTGAAGAGACGGAGTGCTGGGCCAACCCTCATCTTTTCAAAACCGTTCGAAAAAAAAAAAAAAAATTACTTTGCTGATGTGAGGCATCGCATAACCTTCAGCGTCACATTTTCACGGTCACTTCTCCAAGCCTTTCTAATGCAGTCAGCGTGTACAGGACCATTCGGTGTGTTGAAGCCAGTGTCTACAAAACCGATTTAGCAGATACTTTACAGAGTGCGGAAAGTAAAAAAAAAATGTAGAGGACGATTGTTATGACTGCCTGCATCTCCCTGTCACTCCTTTTAATGTTGCGGGACCAAGACTCACGCCGATCGAGCTCGAGAGGGGCACGAAAAAGGGAACGAGCTCCTTTGCAGGACCGGTAGCCACTGCTGCAACCCGGCACGTACCCCAGGATTTGAAATTAGGGAGGGGGGGGTTCGGGGGGCATTGAGAATATAAGAGTCGTTGCGACTTAAGGGGGTGCCTTCGGAAAAACAAGGGGGGGAGTACGCCCCCGTAGGGGGGTGTAGGGAAATCACTGCTCCGTCATAAAACACGTCCCGTCTCTCTTGTCCCGCCATTTTTCCGTCATTGCACGCGTTGTCTACATGCCACTGAACGGCACCGATCGCAATCCATTTCACTCAATCATTAAAAAAAAAAAAACACTGCAGCAAAACAAAGCGACGACGCGAACCACGCGATCCCAAGCAGGACGACAACAGGCAATCCGAGCGGGAAGGAGCACGCCTGTTACCCGCAGCGCCCCCTGCCGCCCTTGGGCGCCGTCATCGCTGCGCCGACCTCCTCCCTCCGTTGCTTCTCGGCGCGGACGGCACACTGACCATAGCGAAAGTGTACAAGTATATATATGAAAAGTCTAAACACTAAGTGGACAAACCGAACCCGCAAGCTGAGATTTAAATACATTCAACGAGATGGAGCCGATCAGAGCATATCAGTAGAAAAGGGAGTAAAGGAAACAGAGGAAATTGTGGGAAGAGAGAATGCAGGGGAAATCAGCTTTAGCGATATACAGGGCACAAAAACGAGAAATAAAGAAGGAACAGCTGTATGATAATTCAGTGGGGAGCTCTAATTGTTGTTTGAAGCTAGAACGGGGGTGCTGCGAACGAAAACGTATAGGGCTAAATTTCAGGAAGTAGACACTCTGTGCGACGTATGCAACCGCGAAAGGGAAACTATAGAACATGTAATTTTAAGGTGCACGGGGCTTCGTCCCACCCTCTTGGGGGGGATGACTACGGATTTGGAGGGGGCACTGGGTTTTCCGGACATGGATGGACGAATGGAGATCTCTGATTGGTAGAAGAGATCTAGGGAAGGATAAAAAAAATACATATAAAAATAGGCAATAAATTCAATTTAAAAGAGAGGGGGGGGGGGGTCTGTTATAACAAAATTCATACAAATTTTAAAAAAAAGAGAAGGGATGACGAAATGTTAGGCTAGGTGGCGCAAGCTGCCGCCCGTTACAAAGGGTATAGCCATTACCATCCATCTGCCATCCATCCATCCATCTATCCTTTGCCGAATCGTTAGAAAAGTTCGGCAAAAATTGGCTTTGCCGAATCCCTAGATTCGGTGCCGAATTTTCGATTCGGTGCCGAATTTTCGATTCGGTGCCGAATTTTCGATTCGGTGCCGAATTTTCGATTCGGCAACTGCAACTTTTTTTTTTTTAATTTTTAGCGGAAAGCAGTGTCGGCAGTGTTTTATGTTCGCAACGTTGGGAAGCACATGGCTGCTGGTTGCCCGTGCTTCGTTGCGCGCTATTTTTATTTATAGACGATTTGCACGTGTGATTTGCACCTAAATTAAATGCCTGAATTCATTTGACGATGCACATTAAAGGATGAGCATACTTCGAGAAACTTGACATGGTGAGTAAACATCCCTACACGCGACAGGCATTGTGCGACTCGCGTTAGGTTACATCTATACTCTGTTTCACCTTGTGTTGCACCGCAGGGAAGGCTACAAGCGCAAGCTCCTTGCTCTAGGGCACATCTCGGCGGCACAAGCTCTCGTGCACCAAGGGCAGCTGCCAACGCTATGAGCTCGCGCTTCTAGCCTTCGCTGCGGTACAACATAAGGTGAAACGGGGTATAGTTACATCAAAGGTGCAGGCTGTCACGATCCGCCTGTTATGCCAACTCCAAGCACCTGGGCATCAGATCCTAGTGGGCGCTCAACGTTTAAACAGCCGCTCTGGCTGCTTTCAGCCCCTCCTTACTCGAACACAGAAGCACGGGTCTTTCTGGCTGCCGCGAGCTGTCGCTTTATGGCGCGCCAGCTGCCCTCAGAACTGACAGTAACATTTCCCCCTGACTCATGGATCATGAAGGCTGCGCAGCGCGTGCGGTAGTCTTTGGGGTTACCTATGCCCCTTGTCGCCCCTGTCGGACTGCGGCTAGGGCTGGTGGGCCGGCTGGGGATTGTGTGGTGCCCTGCCTCGACAGCACGTTGAGGCCGGACGCAGCACTGTCTCTGGCGGGCTTAAAGGGGCGATGCAACAATTTTCGTACTTTGCGCAAATACCGCTTAGAACGGATCCCTGACGTTAATGACCTATGAAACACGCGTTCGTTTTTCACCCCACGCAATAGAAGTCCCAGTAAAAAATTAACAACAAACGAGCAGCGTTCACCCCCTCAACTCGCAGCCAGAACAAGAGGCCACGTGATCTGGTGCCGATTATATGCCGCCAATGTTGATCATAGCCACGCGCTAGGGTTGGCAACGCACGGTACACGCGCTGAGTTCCAGACATTGTTATGGCTCGGCTATTGTCGTCGTTGCAGCGATTGGACACGGGCCACTACCCGAATGCTTCTCGAGCTAGTAATTATCACGAGCCCAAATCGAGTGCTCACGCATTGCTCGGGTCCAATCTATGAGCCAAATTCAAATATCGTTCCTGGAGGATGCTGCTACCACCAGGGTACGTCATCAAAATTTGCGAAGGAGAGATTTAAAGAAAATGCTCGCTTTCTCCTTGAAATTACACCACAACAAAGAGGTTTCTTCGTCAGTGACGCTGCGTGCGAGTGTACTCTGGTCCCACTAGTGCCAGTAAGCTCATACAAAGTGAAAAACGCTCAAAACAAATATCGTTGCACCGCCCCTTTAAAGGGGCGATGCAACAATTTTCGTACTTTGCGCAAATACCGCTTAGAACGGATCCCTGACGTTAATGACCTATGAAACACGCGTTCGTTTTTCACCCCACGCAATAGAAGTCCCAGTAAAAAATTAACAACAAACGAGCAGCGTTCACCCCCTCAACTCGCAGCCAGAACAAGAGGCCACGTGATCTGGTGCCGATTATATGCCGCCAATGTTGATCATAGCCACGCGCTGGGGTTGGCAACGCACGGTACACGCGCTGAGTTTCAGACATTGTTATGGCTCGGCTATTGTCGTCGTTGCAGCGATTGGACACGGGCCACTACCCGAATGCTTCTCGAGCTAGTAATTATCACGAGCCCAAATCGAGTGCTCACGCATTGCTCGGGTCCAATCTATGAGCCAAATTCAAATATCGTTCCTGGAGGATGCTGCTACCACCAGGGTACGTCATCAAAATTTGCGAAGGAGAGATTTAAAGAAAATGCTCGCTTTCTCCTTGAAATTACACCACAACAAAGAGGTTTCTTCGTCAGTGACGCTGCGTGCGAGTGTACTCTGGTCCCACTAGTGCCAGTAAGCTCATACAAAGTGAAAAACGCTCAAAACAAATATCGTTGCACCGCCCCTTTAAAGCTGGTCCGGGCCGGCCGGGGCCTTGGTCGTCTTCCGTCAGGGGAGAGACGATGTTTAGCTTGACACCCCCCCCCCCCGGTCTTTTTTTTGTTTTCTTTAAACTTTTTTTTTTTTTTTATGCATATGTTGGCATTTAGGGGCCCCAGGTTGGGTACAGCGCCTTTCCGGTATGGGCAGCATTGCCTTTTGTGGGACTGTACGCCTGGGTAACCTCCCCCCCCCCCCCCCCCCCTCCTCCTCCCTCCCTCCCTCCCTCCCTCTCTCCCTCCCTCCCTCTGAGTACTAATAAACCTCTGAGTACTAATAAAGTATCATTGTTAGGTAGATGTACGTTCAAAACTGTAAATTTCGGTTAAATGTATCGGTTGGCTAGTTTTGGTTGCATAGGTTATAAACTATGTTTTGAAAAGTTTTGTTTTTGTTTACAACTTCGTTGATGCCTTGTATGCAACGGAATCTTGGGTTGTGAATCGGTCAGCTTGCTTTAGAGTGCGGCGGATCGTTTGCGTGTGGTAAACAGAACCTTTGTGTATTTTGCTTTTGGAGGTATTGACGGTCAAGACCAAGTTTCATGGACTCTTCGAGCGATGGCCTCGAAGTTCCTCAGGTACGCCTACCTTCTGACCAAGTATCCTGAAAATGGAGCGGTGGACGGCACCTCATTTTCGTCTGGCTGGAGCGGCCTGTCTTACATGCGATACCATCATTTCATGACACAAATCCGAGGTGAGTTCAATAAACACCGTGTTGGTTTTCACGATGTGCTCAATGACCGGATTGCGCGCGGGAGCTTGTGCTGGTGAGCTGGAGAAAAAGAAGGGCTGAGAGTTTGATCTCTAAGGCTGCTAAAATGAGTTATTCATGCCCAGAAAACACAAACTGGAAAGGAAGCTGTTAGCATACTCGAAAGAGTTAAGCTATACGCACAAGCTCGTGCACCTTGACCGGAAATGATTATACGCATGACGCGGAGAGCTCTTGCCATTTGGTTCACCCTTTTCAGACGGCACGTGTATCACTGAGGAGCGTGTTAGCCCATTTGCGTTCACACCGCTTTGCGGCGACAGTCTACGGCTGCTCATTACAAAACTATCAACCCACTTGGCCCCCTCTCCCCCTTGCATATGCCTTTTTGCGGCGTCCAGCCGGCAAACTAAGCCTTGCTGTCCACCATTGCACCTCCGGAAAGGGAGTCCCATGTACCAGGCACGTAGCCAGGATTTTGTTTCGAGGGGGGGCCCGCCCATGACAAAATGCTGTATGAGGGGGAGGGGGGAGAGGAGGTCCCAGCAAAATCAAAGATTTCGGGGGGGGGCCCGGCCCCATGGGTCCCCCCCCTGGATACGTGCCTGCCATGTACCATATAGTTTAGCAAAGTGTCGTCGACAACATTCGTGTTTTTTTTGTTTTTTTTCAGTGTTAATTGTAAAATAATAAATGTTGTAAATATCGCCAAATGCTCAACAAAAAAAAATGTTAGAGGAAAAAAAAAAAAGTAAGCCTACGCTGTGGATCGAATTGGGGTCTGCTGCGTATGCAGCAAACACCTTTCCACTAAGCTACGCTGCCGCTTCGGAAATTCGTTGTAACCATTCGTTTTATACGAGTTTCGCGTCGTGTGTATAGCCATTTCCGGTCGAGTTGCACGAGCTCGTACGTATAGCTTTACTCTTCTTGAAACTGATTTTGAATGAAAGAGGAAAAAAAAAAAAATCTGGCAAAAAGAACTGCAAAGAAAAAAAAGGAATGGTTGTTAAGGAATTGCTTTACAGCGTGCAAACTAACGAGACGCCCCGCAAAAATCGGTTTCTCAACGTATCTCACTGCAGTTTACTACAGAAGTGCGAGCAGGTGTTTTGTGGAAGTTTACAGTGAAAGAAATCAAGAAATAAACTTACCTCGTTCAAAAATAGAAGAAAAAAAACTATTCTGGGCAATCTTGTCGCCCCTCTTTGCAGACGATGCACGCGTAGAGATGGGTTCTGCCGACAGATGGCATACGCCGTGTCGAGGGAGCGCCGGTCGATTCGAGTTGGTAGCAGACGATCTTGCAAAAGAACTTACGCTCCTATGACGTTTTCTATCGACAAAACTATATGTATACTATCTATTTAATTTGTTTAGTGGTTTGGATTAATGATTTTGCTTCGCTTGCTGGATGTATATTGGAGGTTTGGTGCCTGGAAGCATCTTAATTTTTGGTCTCTGGGTTTCCGCCTTGCGGACGTCACCACTGGCACACTTAGTCGCTGGTCACGATCGGCGGCGGTGCAGCAGGGGAAGTAACTAGGGCAGATACCCATCCTGCTGGAGTTTGCTCTGCAGCCGACCATTTGACGAAAAACAAGTCAGCCAAGAGTTTGTATGCAGTGACGACGACAGTCCTTGCGTCTGCTCGTCTTCTTTGTCAACACTTTGTGACCAACCTCCAGGATCGTTATCAGAGACTAAATGTCCCACTGGCTTTTGGGGCATACTCTGTTGCCTCTTCTGTTGCCACCGATACTCATTGTCCACTGCCGGTCCACTCTGACAGCGAGCGTCCCTGGCAGCAAGCACCCTCCTAGAATACAATCTCAAAACATAAGCAGCAAACAGCTATGTGGCAGGACGACAACTTGGGAACCACCATCCCCCAAAAAAACAAATTTGTTTGCTTTTCATTTCTTGTCACATGCAGATGATGGTCAATATAGTTTACTCGTGTCGGTAGACATATATTACTATGTGCGAAGGGTTCTTGTAATGTTGCACAGTATGGGAACTCGTGTGCAGAGAGGCCAGGATGAGAATGCACTAGAAGCTGTTTCCAGTGTGAACTTCCCACTTTCAATAACGCTTTGGTGTCATGTGAGCCCATGCAGCTAAGGCACGATGGAAAGCGACAAGCAAGCACGGTGGAGACGGAGCTCCCGCTTCGTTCTTAACACGTCGCCGACCATAGCTAGCTCTGCTCTAGAAATTCCTGTTTATCCTTGGATGGGAATGGGTTATTAGTGGCACTTTTTGAAGCCACGTTCACCTGAAAGACTGTACAATCGTTAGCCGAATATAACATCATTTGACTGTCGATATCTTTTTTTTTGCAGTGGCCCAGGAATGTGCTCCGGGACCTATGAAAGGGATTTCGCAAAGGAGGTGGCTGGCGACCTCGCTCAGTATCCCAGACACTGCACCCATAGTCACGGTATCCAAAATCAAAAGGTTCCTTAAGGAAAACTCAATTGGGTTCGAGGAAGGCTACACATGCCTCAAGATCCCATGTCCAGTGTGCCAACCTAAGTGCCAGGGCTCAGACGTGCCAGGTGGAACTTATTCAGGGATGGAGATGGCCTTCATCAACGTTGTTACAGGTATGAAAACAGTGTCATTACTAGTATAAATACAATGTGCAGGTACGAAAGCAACATTGTTATAGGTATGAAAACAGTGTCGTTACTAGTATAAATACAATGTTGCAGGTACGAAAGCAACATTGTTACAGGTATGAAAACAGTGTCATTACTAGGGGTGTCGCGAACTTTTGTCGAACCAGATTTTTAGGTCGAACTTTCGGGGTTCGACTGGGTCGAACCGGTTCGACGAACCTTCGAACTTTTCACCAGATTCGACCGGTTCGACCTTGTGGACAGTGTGGCCAGATCTTAATACAAGCATGTCTAGGTTTGGAGAACTTTTTTTTATAAAAATGGTTATTTTATTTTATAAACAGTTGCAATCAAAAGAAACCAATTCTAATCACTGAAAAAGTTAATAACTTATTTGTTTTTGTACTGTATTAACTGAAATAACCAATCAACGCTGCCCTTAATTCATCGCTTAGCCATCACCATCCAATCCGAAGCCATCTGGCCAGCCTGCCGCGCATGCGCACACGAGTCGAACCTCAATACAAGGTTCGTCGAATTTTCCACTAAAAGTTCGAAAAAGTCGAACCTGGTCGAACTCGAACCTCGGCCGGTTCGCGACACCCCTAGTCATTACTAGTACGGAAGCAACATTGTTACAGGTATGAAAACAGTCGTTACTAGTATAAATACAATGTTGCAGGTACGAAAGCAACATTGTTACAGGTATGAGAACAGTGTTGTTATAGGTCTGAAAACAATGTTACATGTACGAAAATAATGCTACAAGTATCTAAACAATGTTGCAGGTATGAAAACAACATTGTTACAGGTATGTAAACAACGTTGTTAGAGGTACAGATGCAATGTAAAAGTAATTTGTATCCCATTTGGAGAACTGGCATGAAACCAGCGTAAAAGAAAGTGGTGTGCATCACCCACCAGAGGCTTCCTTATGTCTGAGTTTTGTGTTATACATACCGTAAAATTCCGAGCGAACGCCCTCCCAAAATGAAGAGATAAATGGTGAAAAACATGGGGTGGGCTATCTTTGGGGATGCCTCAGCAAAATTTTATCAGAAATAATGATAAGAACCGCGGCACCCACTACAAACCGCGTGACGCGGGAACTGATACTGCAGATCACGGACACGGCGAATTCGCGTTTCACGATTCGATAAACACGCCGGAATTCACTACGAACTGCTGTGTCACGGGAAAGGATGTTGCAGGTTGCAGACGCAGCAGATTCGCGCGTTTCACAGCGTGATGGACCCGCGGAAACCCGCCGAGAACTCGCAGCTCACGGGAACGGATACCGCGGAAACCGATATTGCGTGCGCAGATCGCGGACGAAAACGCGGGAATTCGCTGCAAACCCGCATGTCGCGGAAACAAATCAAGCAGATCGCCGCCGCAGCAGAATCGCATTTCACGATGCAATAATACACGCGGAACAACTCGCGCGTGTTACAGCTAGGAATCGATATCGCGGGCAAAAACACGGGAATCCGCTAAAAACTCGCGAACGGATAGCGCAGATCGCAAACGCAGCAGATTTGCATTTCAAGCGCGCAGATCGCAGACAAAAACGCGGGACCGCAGATCGCGCCATTGACACGCGATTTCCGTCGGACATCGCGTGACGTCCGGCGGGAATCGGGGGGAGGGCGATGTATAGGAATACCGTTCCCAACAGATGTTGGACAAAAAGGGGGGGTGGGCGATCCTTCAAACGTGGGCGTTCGCTCGGAATTTTACGGTATGTAAAATGTGAAAAGCAAAAATATGGCTTTCTTTTTTTTTTAAATGTTTGGATTTGAATGAAGGTTTCTAGAAGAGACGAGGCACTCAAAGGGTTTAGGAGAGCCGCTGCTCTAGCAGGAGGTGGGAAGTTCTTACCGTGGAATGCAGTGTTCGCAGAACGTATATTTGTATACATGATGGGGAAAACTGCTCAGAAAACGCGGACTATGTAGAACATGGTGTTCTTCTTCGTAGTCCGCGTTTTCTGAGCTGTTTTCCCCATCATGTTACAGGTCAACCAACTGGACCAGTTCACCAATTTATTACAGTATATTTATATTGCAAGTTGTTTTGTTGAGCCGATAACTGACACAATGTAATTCATACTTAGATCACCCTCTCCGACGTGCTATATCTATATTAGTTTGGTTGGTGTTCAGAATACTTTGGAACTACCACCCTCGTCCAAACCCTGTGTCAACACATTCAATCTCTCTTTTTGCTTCGTGGCTTGTTGCCTGTACCCACTTGGAATAAATCTAGCCACACTGTGTATTTTTGTCAAATAAAACTTGTGGTACTCAAGCTGCCTTCTGCATCTTATTCTACACTAAAAGCAACACAAAAAAAACAACAGATGCTCTAAAAAAATTGACGCATCTCCACGTGGTGAATGATGTTGATTGGGGCGAAGCTCTGGTGGTGCTTGTCTGCGTAGACGCTGAGCCGCAGCATGCCGAGCCTTTCGTTCGTTTTTATCCATGTCAGAAAGAGAATGTGTGGTATGGAACGTGGTTATATAGGCATTTGAGCATTTAACTGCAGCGCCCTCTCGTTTATAAACGTTGAGCCAATGCATGCAAAGTTTAACGCGATTATATACGCATTTGACCGCAGTGCCCTCTCCTGTATAGACGTTGAGCGGCTACATGCAACGTTTCATCCATGACATCCCCGGCTCTTGAGTTACTACCACATCTCGGAGCCCCCTACTCGTCCCGCAGTGGTGGCCGAGTGGTTAAGGCGATAGACTAGAAATCCATTTGGGTCTCTCCCCACCGGTTCGAATCCTGTCGACTGCGCAAACATATGTTTTGTTTTTCATAATTTTTTTTTCATCTTCACTCATCATCATCATGAGATTCAATCATCATCATCATCATGAGATTCACTCATCATCATCATCATCACTTCATCGTCATCATGAGAGCACCGGACGGATGGACGGACATGGCTAGCCCCTAAGGAGCTTCGCCCCTAAAAGCTCTCAGTCTTTCCACTGTGGTGAAAAGGGAACACCAGTGAAGCTGTACTATGATACGGCGACCTCAAGGATGACTTCGTGGATGATTTCAAGGATGAAGTTTAGAACGACCTCAAGAACGACATCTAGGACAACCTAGAGGACGACCTCAGGGACGACTTCAAGGACGACGCCTAGGACGACCTTAGGGACGACGTCTAGGACGACCTCAAGGACAACTCTTAGGACGACCTCGAGGACAACATCTAGGACGACCTCAAGGACAACCTCTAGGACGACCTCAAGGATGAATTTTAGAACGACCTCGAGGACAGCCTCTCAGACAACCTCAATTACTTGTGTTCTAAAACAAAGTGTTTGTATGAAACCCACCCCCTGCAATAATGCCTCACGGCGAAGCAGGTTTTTTTCTGTAAATAAAGAAAAAAGAACGACGTCTAGGACGACCTCAAGAACGACTTCTAGGACGACCTCGAGGACGACATTAGGACGACGCCTAGAGAAATTCAGCCTTTCCACTTTGGTGAAAACCAGAGTGGAAAGGCTGGAATGGTTGCCACCATCTATGAGTGAGGCCGGCAAGCTGGTTGTCTAGTTGCCGCCGTCGCTCATAGATAGCGGTAGCTGTCCAGAGTTTTGTGTCAACATTTGTTTGGTACCGGACACGATCCTCGGGAACCTAGCCCTTAACAGCTCCGCTGTAAAAAATTGCAAGCTTTTGGTTGTTTGTGCAATACCCTTTTTTTTCCTGCAGAAATGTTTAGCTGCATTACGAATATTGGTAGTAGGTATTATGGATTCAAAAGTGGCACAAAGCTGTCTGAATGTTCTAAGACTGTGGTAATTTATTTCTTCTCTTTTTTTTTTTCTTTTTTTTTTTTACAGGTTTGTTTACTTGCTACGGCTGCCAAGTAGTCACGAGCTGGCAGACCTTGCAGGACTACCTCTCTGTCGAGGTTACCACAAAAAACAGGTGAGTTCAGCCCATTTTCATTTTGCTCTGACAAACATAGATGCAGTGATGGAAGTGCTGCGCCATTTACGTCATGAACGAAAGTCTGCTACATCTTGTGTCAAAATGTGAAAATTTTGCTAAGAATTGCGCCACACCTGCACTGGAGCTGTGCAACGATTTTAACGTTGAAAGAATTTGCATCTTCTACTTTTGACATTGTTTATCTTGTCACAAAGGAAAGCAAACACATCTCCTTCCTTTGAAATGTTGCGATTCCGCCGCATAATCGCAAGGCAAAAATTAGAACATTTCCCGACCTGCAGCCGCGAGCGGCGGCCATGAGAACCAGGCGGCGCGTTGTCAATGGGGGACTTGTAAAAAGATAGGACGTTGTGCAAATACCTGCTTGATAAAAGGTAATTTTTCTATAAATCTTGTCATTCCAACATAAAAAAAATGCATCAAAAACCTGGTATCATCAACAAAACTCCCTATTATACGAAGTTTTAGTGGCCCCATCTATCCGAGGTCAACAAAACCGTCAGCTCTATTTGCTACCGCGAACAGCCGTTAGAAGCCGGAGGGGGACGGGGATGGCCGGAGCCGGACGAGACTTTCCTCCTTTTGCCATGTTGATCGCGCTGTGCAAGTACGTGGTCACGCGGTCGCGAGCAGGTGAGTTCTCGCTGCTCACTGGTGGCTCTAGAGAGAGAGCTTCACCGGAACCCTGCGCGTCCCACTTTTCACGTCACGGCGTGCGTGACTCGGAAGATGAAGGAGTTGAGAGGTGCCACAAACCTCAATCTTTATTAATTTTTAAAATAAAGACTAGGACAGGCAGGCAAAAGCGGTTTTTTGTTTTTTACTTCAGAAAGGTCGAGACACCAACTACAAAATTTTTTAAGCAAAGCACTGAAATTGTTGCACAGCTCCTTTAAAGCAAAAGAAAAAGTAAATATTTTATTATTGGTCGACCCTAATATTCAGAGAATTAGAAGGAAAGAAAAATTTTACGGATATGAATTTCAGTGTTTCTCTCACTGTATAGTTTGTTTTGTCTTAGGTCAGAGCACAGTCGAAGGCTCGAAGACATACAACCACAAACACACACAATAAAAGCGCAAGTCACGGGACATTCGCTGCACTTGATTGGTTTAGCCGATGAAAGAACACGTTTGAGGAGATGACAAATGCCATGATGTCGCGCTTTGATGCTGCAAATCAACCGGCCAGAGCTGTTCACGCTGGGCATCAACCGCTCTGACCGCTTGAGGCGCTGGCTGGTTGATCGCCAACATTGTCTAAATTTCCAGACAGCGTCGTCGATGTCAGGAACTAAGAGTCCCGAGAAAACTTTGCAAAAGAGTAGGATTGCTGATTGTGGCTGCTGTGGTAAAACAGACCAAGGGTCTTGTACCCCTGATAAGATCACTTGATTATCATGTCTGCCACATGCCTTCGTTTTGTGACTGCAGAGTACCGTGGCACTTGCACCGGAGTGCTAGGAGCAGCGGCTGACCTGGGGGAGTGCCTGGCTTAGCACAAATTATGCTCAGGATTGTTACAGGTCGACCTTCTTTGTCCAAACTGTAAATATATGAGCAGAGAAAGAGGGAAGAAAACACGGGTCAATACACATTTGAATAAATACGGTAGTCAAGGTAGTTCCGTGCAGCTGCCGATCGAAAGAGCAGCGTAGTTTGGTGTAGCTCTGGTTCCTAAGCCGCTAAAGAGCAGTGTCACCTTTAAAGCGCAAGTGTAGGCTTTTATAATATTTTTGGGTGGTTGTTTTTCAGTTTATGATATTAAGAGTCTTGAGTTTGGTAGGTTCTTTAAACTTACGGGACTCATTTTTATTGGCAGTCGTGTTAGCGGATATCCTGGTTCTTGCTGGCATTTTACAGAAATTATGTTTACAGGCTAAACAAACTAGCGAGTGTAAAATGGGGAGGGAGGAGGATTTATCCCAATGAAGTGTTGTGCAATGATTCACTTTTCAACCATTTTTTTAATACCCATTGTTTATGAAACCTACTCTGACTAGAACCTTATATAAGAAGACTGTGTTCCTTTTATTCCCTATCTATTCTTATCACAAACGGTAGTAAGTAATACCCAGGGTGTCTAGCCACCGGGAAAACCGGGAACTGTCAGGGAAGTTTTAATTACCGAGAAAAATCGGGGAATCGTCAGGGGTATTGTCAAAAAGCGAGCCCAGTCAGGGAAAATGAGCCGGAAACGCCATCGAGTGCCCTGAGCAAAGACTTGAGGACTTGGGGGTAGGAACATAGGCAATAAATTCTGCTTAGAGCGGTGCGCCGGCTCTGCTCACCCGATGTAGAGTGTGCTACCCGCTGCAAAGAGAACAGCCGAAAATTCCAGTCCAAGCCTTGGATTAAATTGAGGGCGCGACACTAGGCTAGATCCTGTTGGAGGTACTAGATTTAGTAACAAATAGGGAAGCCGCAGACCCGAATTCAATCCAAGCCTCAAGTCGAAAATATCCGAAAGTTTGATCTGGCGGCCATGCTGCCATTCGATTATGAACGTGTGTGGTTGAGACTCCCATCTGAGTCAGCCTACAGGACTATCTCTTCCTTTCCAAACACCTTCTCTCTCTCTCTCTCCGCATCGTCTTTTCATTGTGTTTCCGGAAGTGGCCTCTTCACTGGCGATGTCGGCGGCAAGAAAGTGCTCGTTTATTCCGGACTGGATGAACCCGAATATTTCGGAATATGCAAGTTGGATTAAGCCCGTGCAAAATGATCCTCACAATGCTCAATGCCTTGTGTTGTAATGGTCTTGCATATTTAGCCGCCTCTACAGTGTTCAGGGAATTTTACCTGAAATTGTCAGGGAAAACCTGGGAAAGTCAGGGAATTTCAAAATAATAATTTGCTAGACACCCTGAATACCCTATGCTCGAGCATCAAAGAGGAACCCTTGATCACTATCGTAAAAGAGCTCATTTAGAGATGCAGTAATTTTTTTTATTCTCAAGTGATGTGCTAACAGATAATGGCATTTGCTCCAAAAGTGTCAGTGGCTGCTCCAAATTAATATTTTGCCTGCTACAGAACCTGCCACAAAACCTAAAATGCCACTTCCATCACTGTAGATGTTTGTGGGGGTGTATTACCGAAATATTCATTATTCCCAGAAAACTGGAAGCAGTTTGTGTCTCACTTGGACTCTTTCCCTTTTATGCAGACAGCAAGTCGTCTGCTTCTTTTGCAGGAGTTTCGGAGGTGTCAGAAAGACGCCGAGCTCTGATTGACTCTGATGGAAGGATAGTGGGTAGACCTGAAAGCAAGCTGCCTCGAGGTCTACTCACTATTCTTTATTCAGAACCAGTCAGAGCTCGGCGTTCTAACGTCACCACAACCCCCGCAAAGAAGCAGACGGACTTGCGCTCCGCATAGCATTTAAAAAATTTTAAGCATGAAAATCTTAGATAATTGCATACCCTATATCTGTTTCAAACATATTTTCTGAAATGCGGTACATATCCCCTTTCAGTGTTTTGTTTTTTCATCATCCTCATGTAATGCATTCCCTTGAATGCTTGTGAGGAAAAATGAACTTGATGGGGAAAGAGATAGAATGTACGATAGAGATTTTCCAAAATATCATGGTTAAGTTTCTTGCAAATAAGTGTACCAGATCAAGCGACACAATAATCCAGCCACATTTTTCGGTCACTATGTCGCACTGTCACCGCCAATTTTACAATGCAAAAGCTACAGAGATCCAGTATTTCCCAATTGCCATTTCTTCTCCGCATTATTTTCGTCTTCACCATTTTTAAGCGCCGAGATATCTACGAGCACTGTTTGCATGCAATTAGAATGCCAGTAGAGCACGCTGCTCGGTTGACTATACCTCGTTTCAGCTCAAGTCCAGATGCAGCAGACACTACAAGGTAATGTGACAAATCAAACAGCATCAAAAGCGCGAGCCACTAGGCTTTTTTCTGTTTATGCTTGGTCCAGCGATGATATATAACACGTACAGAAACATGACAAACACCGTGATGGTGCGCTTTCGATGCTGTCTGATTGGTCCCAGCAGCTCGTTGTGTAAGCTGCGTCTGGACTTTAGGTGAAACGAAGCATAGTGCTGACCCTGTTTGCGTGCCGTTTGTCTGAAAAGGGCTTCTAATGTTGGGCCTGTATGCTTTCCACCTTGTGCTTCCATGCCTTGGATGAGTGTCTTAGGTTGCCCAGAGCTCGGGGTAATACTAAGAATTATGTCGGCAATGTATACATGTAGGAAATGCTGGCTTCGGTTGGTCCTGATTGTGTACCAGTAGTATTCTATCAGTGAACACTTCTTGCGTACTTGCAGAAGGCAGGCCTCCGGGATTGTTCCCAACGCCCTTCCACTTGCTGCCGCTAGGCAAGAGAGGGATTGCACTCATTAAATGACACGTTTTCACTCAATGATCCGTGAGCAAAAAGATTTAATGAAATAAGAACCACGTCGGTGTGTTTTGCTTTTGTATTTTGAGAGTGATAGCTCCAGCCAGTATAAATTTGGAATTGTCCGCTCTGCCACTTAGCTGCAGTGCATGTGGCCTATGTGGAGAAGTTCTTCTGCAGGGGCACTCGTGGCCTTGTACGCTCATTCCTCTAAAATCAGCTGTTGATTCGTCCCACAAACAGGCCACACTGATATCTCAGATTTGGCCGAACACATGGATGCATACATGTTGACTTAGAAAGAAAAAGAAGATAGGCTGAGAATGTTGCAGTATTTGGGGCAGATGTCTTAAAGGGACACTGACAGGGTATTTATGCTCGCCGAGGCTTTTAGTTGTACGTGACATATGAGAGCCCAACTACCCAAAACAGAATTTGCGGCTCGAAATTCGGTTTCTTTCCGCCCCAAAACCGCCGATCAAGAACTGGCCGGTTCGAGTCTCGCTCACTCTCTTTTCTGTGGTCACGGGCCGTTTTCTAAGGTATCGATGCGACCACCAAATTTAATCAGAGTCCTGGGTCATTGAAGGCACACAGTCAATATTAAAAATAGAAAAAAATATGAAACCCATTTTTTGTGGCTTCAAAAAAGCTGCAAATACGTTGGTTGAAAAAAAAAAAGGTAGCGCAGACAACCGGAAGCTTTCTGTGCGTTCACTGCATAATTCTCAACATGGCGTCGTTTCGCGTATCGTGGGACTAGCACTAGCGGATGGCAGCGGACGACGGGCGTTGGACCTCTACTTCAGAACTGTCGTTCACGGTACTGGCGAATTCTGTCTTTCTTCGAAAGAGAAATTTCGGACCGATCAAAAGAACTGACATTCATCCTGTACGACACGCCCGACCAGCAAGCCGATTGCACAAAGACGTCGCCGAGCCGTCGTCCCTTCTCCTGGCTGAAGTCATCGCTCGCTCAAACGTCAAGCACGAAGTGTGTACTTCGACTTGAATACGCACGCGTACGGTTACTTTACGAGGTGCGAATGTGCCCTATGCGTGGTGCTGCCCGACTTGAAGCCGGGAGTGCATGTATATTTAAGAGAAATCGGCAGCAAACTTCCGACATACAGTCTACCCACTGCATAACTACGCATGATAGAGTTCCTTTAGTAGCTCAGTGGAAAGACGTCCGCTTCACACGCAGAGCTCACGGGTTCGATTCCTGGTGTGGGTGTGATGTTTACATTTCTTTTTTTACAATTATCACAGAAAAAAAAAATGTTGTGGACGATACGTCGCTGAACTAAATGGTATGGATTCGATTAAAAGGTTAAAAGGCGCGAACAAACATCTTTTTTAAATTGTGGGACACTTTGTGCAAATAAGGTATCACCTGTACTGGCATCTTGTCTGTCTTTTCACGACTTTTGTCAACACCCTCCCTTTTAATCTTCTGTAGGAGCCTTTCACACACACTGGTCACTAAGCTCTTCGGGTGCCAGTGCAGGTGATACCTTATTTGCACAAAGTGTCCCACAATTTAAAAAAGATGGCTGTTAGACACAGGGTTAACGTAGTCTTCTCAGCCCCGTGCAAACTT
The DNA here is from genome assembly GCA_013358835.2 of Ixodes persulcatus. Classification (NCBI taxonomy): domain Eukaryota; kingdom Metazoa; phylum Arthropoda; class Arachnida; order Ixodida; family Ixodidae; genus Ixodes; species Ixodes persulcatus. Next base: position 295,661 of record JABSTQ010009939.1, read on the forward strand.
TCAAAGATATGCTCCGCGCTGACAAAACGAAAGTTTGTAAAGTGCTCAAAAAAACATGCAACAAGATACAGCGAATGCGTGACTAAGGTGGTTTATGAGATTCCTTTTAGTTGCGGCCAAGTTTACATCGGTCAGACTGGCCGATGCTTTAATGAAAGAGCGCGCGAACACAAGCTTGCCGTACGCAATAATTCAGGTGGGCATCTTGCGGAGCACTGCAAACGATGTGGGTGCGAACCTTTGTTTGAGCGCACAAGATTTATCAAGAAAGGGAATGAAAAAATGGAAAGAGAACTAATCGAAGCTTTCTGTATACACAAAGCGGCCGACAGATGCGTAAGCATGCCAACTCTTTATCTGTTAACCAAAGAAATTGTGTTTCTTGAAGGATGTGTGTAATGAGCGATAAAATTATTTATCAGTTGCATGTGGTTAGGCGATTGGGATCGAGTTTGACAATGATTCGCGTTTCAATAAATCAGTTGGAAGTTGGCGCCTGTCCGTGTCGTACGTGTGTCTTTTTCGTCCTGTTTGTTCGCGCCTTTTAACCTTTTAATCGATATGAACCAACTAGCCCCAACCAAAGTTTTAATGGTATGGATTCTATTTTTACGCGAAGCTCGTAAAGCGTCCGCTTTACGAGCTTCGCGTAACTGTTCTACAGGAATTGCAGCCAGCCATTGATCCCGACCCGTTGATCTTTTGGAAACTTGTGCACTCTGCCACACAATGCCACTTTCAAATGCAGGACATGTGAGGCAACTCTTCACGCAACATCTTGGGAATATTCTTTTCGGAGCTGATCACGGGAATTCACCACGGCACTCGTGCACTCACTACTAATTGCCAACACTTAAATGTACAAAACATTTCATCTTGAAGTACAGAACAGCGAGCGGAAGAAACATAACTGCAAAGGAATCCCACGGCAAACGAACGCATTTCGTCTGCTACGTGCAGAGAGAGGAGAAAAAAAAAAAAACAACCCGCACTGTCGGGTGTAGCCACGTGACTTCCGCCACTCACGCTATCCTCTCCACTTCTCCGTTTCGGTTTCGGTTTCGCGCAGTTGCGTTTTTTGGCTTTATTAAAAAAATATGTGACTCTGTAGCAAAATATTAATTGGGTAGTATTCCGACACCATAATGAATCTCCTGACAAAAAAGGAAAAAAAAATTTTGGGGGGTGTCAGTGTCCCTTTAAATTGAAAGTTTGAGGTCTCATGTCCCAATAAACCAAGCAACAGCATCTGGGATGCCCCAGCAGACGTTTGAGGATTAATTGAAGTCATAGCATCAACGAAATCTTCATTTACATTGACGCACGTCCCGCAGCAAGACTCCGTCATCATCATCAGATCAGAGTGTTAGCACAATCCACTAGAATTCGGCAGCATACCCCTAAAAAGCTATAGCCGGCTTTTTCCCCGTCGCTTGGGCAAGAATGGAACCTTGACGACGAAATGACTCGTGCAGGTGTGTCGACTTCATGCGTTTTTTTCTGCGTCTTTCAGGGACAGCCTAGCTTCAGAATCGGGCGTCTTTTTGACCTCCCACGAAGCTGAGGATCTCCAGGCTCACTATGCGTCTTCCACTGCCCTTGTCGACGTCGAGCGGCCAGAGTTTGAGCAACTCGTTCACAGGTTCGGCTTGCAGGTAAGTGAGCGCGTTTATCTCTTCTTAGTGCAAAATCCTTTGCTTCCTACCTACTTTTACATTTTGCCTGGCCTTATTTGAGCCCAATGTTCAAAAGAACGCACAATTTGTTCAAAAATTGTTTTTAAGGGTTTGGGAAATGGCAGTCATGATTGGTTATCTCTACTAATTTCTTATAAAAGCAATATAGCAGTTTTTTTTTTTTTTTTATCGAACATAATATTTCTACTCTTCGAAAAAATACCTGTTTGATTCTCTATGCCAAAATAGAATGTTTACTTTCATGAACGCCGTGTCCAGTGGACAAGAATTTTTAGCTAAAGCGTGTTTAGCTTGGCAACATGTTGTCTTCTCTTCAAATTGGCATAATTTCTGTGGACATCAGAACAACTTGCTAAGGGTGCGAGATACTACTTTGCAATTATACCTGAAGTTTGCGGTTTCCTCAGCGTTCCACTTTTGTGCATTGTTTGAAGTGTACTGTACTGTGTGACACTGGTTAACGCAAACACGACATTGGCACTTTTTCGCATTTTATTTAAGGGGAGACCCTGGTCTAACATTTTTTTACCATTTCTGATCCAATTTATATTAAATTTTCACCTCTGCTCTAAGTTTTTTGTGTTAAGTGCAAACATAAGCTCATCTTTTTTTTTGCTATAATATAGTTTTTAAAAACCTTAACTTTATCACAAATGTTTCTGCTTGCCCTTTTTTTTAAAATGTCCCCATAAAACAATATGGCAAAAACTGTATCAGCATGTTCCACAAACACTAGGGAGTGCAACAAAACCATTCTTATAATTTTAGCATCATTCTAAAAGAAGTTATCATAAAATATTAAACCCTGACAAAAGTATTCAGATCCAAATTTTAGATCAAAAGATACCGTGGGAAACATTTTCTGTTGTGACAAAAATATATAATTCTGAGAAAACATGAAAAGCTTTTCGAAATGTGCTTGCAAACAGTCTGGATGTGAAACTTTGTATCGATGTAACTATATCAATATGCACTTCCTGAGTATAGTATTTGCAATATAATTTGTTTGTAGTTTATAGATAAAAAAAAAATATGTATATTTTTATTTGGTGATGCCGGTGCTTCGGCTCTTGAAGCACTTTTCAAGAAATCTGAGTTAGGAGCGGACTTCTATAGCTTTCTGTCCCGTGACTTCAGCTATCGCACTTACTTGGGCAGAAGTAAATGTAGACCGCATTTATTTTGAAAAATACTGTGCAGCGATTGCCGCTGGGCATGCAGCGATCCTCTCTGCTGCCTGTTATCTGTCCAGAGGAGCGTCGTTACGTCATTAACGGCATCCCCGAGCCAGCGTAGTGGCGAGCAAGGGTCATCTGACCCCGCTGACGACGTCTCTTTGGCTTTTTTTTTTTTTTCTCTGCCCTCGCGCTTTCCTACCGTCGGCACACCGCAATGGGCGGTTCTATGTCAAAAATTTTAGTTAACTCTTGTAACGCTCCTACTAATAGGTTCAAAATAAAACCGCATTACATCTTTTACTACATTGCATCTTTTACTGTTTGTTCGAATTCAAGGACCTCTTCAGCTTCCCTTTAAAAGGGAATCGACAAGCACTAAATTTCACTAATTAGATTAGTCCCCAAATGAGCTCTTTCCATCCCACTAGTAGTTTTGATGACAGCCTTGCGATCCTGAAAGAAAAACAGGAAAAAACTGGTGATCACTCATTTGCACTGGGCCGTGGTACGTACATTATTTATGCAGATTCATGTATGGACTGAAATGTCCATTTGTAGGAAGGAGTCATTTCGTGTCCTGCACGTAGCGCCCTAACTCAACTCGACAAAAGTGGGTTCCCAACGCGTGTTTTTTTGTTGCCAGAAAATCGAACCTCTGACGATGAAGCTGATGGACGTGCGGTTGGCAAAAGACAGGTCCAAGATCCTCTTTCCCATCCATGGTCCAGCTAAGAAGCTGGTTGCCTTAAAGTCTCTGGCAGTAACCGAAGGTCGGCTCGATTCCCATGTTTTACCGAGGTAATGTATTTCAAAAGATTTTTATTTGATGTATATACATGTAGGAACACTGTTTTCAGGCTAAAGCTTTCAAAGTCATGTCAGGAAGTTCCTTGGGGGTGCAACTTAATGCCAGAAGTTCAAATGGAGGCACATAGTTCTGCTTCGACAGAACATTTCGTTAGTAGTATGCCTTCGAGTAGTCATGGCATATTGGTTATTTTATGTTAGTGTTTTGATGTGACCTCTCCTGTCTGAATCTTTCTGGGGATTCGAATGTAGAACTCATCAAATGGAGTAAAGAAATAATGTTAGGTACTTGTTTGGAACTTGGGAAACTACCTTTCCAAATGAGTACTATTTTGTTTTACATCTACCAGCACCAGGTTTTAGGTTTCTCACACTGTTTGAAGCAGAAATACATTTGTAACAAGGTGTTCTTTGAGCTTGCAGTAAAACAGTTGAAAGGAAAGATAATGCAGTTAGCTTTTTTTTTATCCACATTTCAAACAAACGAGTGAAACATTTGTGCATATATCGTTTCTTTTTGTGAGACGGATTCGAAACTTGACCACGGCAGTGTTGCAGAGATACTTTTTTTTGGGGAAGGGGGGAGGTGTGGGGCTTATTCTTTGCTTTCCTTTCCAGGCCGAATGTTGTGGGCCTTTTTGGCTGGCAGAAGGTGAAGAAGCACCACCAGGAGGTTGTACTGACGGGCTCGGAAGGAGACGCGCTGGCCGTGTTCCAGGAGACCAACCTGCCCGCCCTGTCCCTGCTTTCTGGAACATCCCACCTGCCGCTGGAGGTTGGTTTCCATGTGGATTAAGAAAATTAATATTTCTAGCCAGGGTTTCACTTTTGGTTAGAAATTTGGATATTCAGCAATCCTCGCCGGCACCGATCTGGAACGTGAAAGATTTTTGAATTTATTTTTTATTTTCACATTGTAATTTTGAAGTAGCTTGAATTCCCCGGTACTTCATATATTTTCAGTGCTTCTATGAAACAAAATACATGCCCAGAAAAAAAAAAAGTAGTAGTGGAGGCATGCAACTTTTAGTACAATGCTGGTTCAAGGATCTGGGCTGTATTATTGCAGGCTCCTTCCATGTGACGTAGGTCTAAATCCCGTTTGTGACACTGTTTTCTGGGTTTGAAACTGAGAGTCTAGTTTTAAATCTCCAAAAGAAATTACTGTTTCGAGCTTTCCACCGCAAGCAGCTTCTCATTTTTGTAACATATGTTGTCAATTGTAGAATTAAAGCGTTTTTCTTTTAGAGGCTAGCATCTATGACATTTTTTTGGTCATGTCTAATTTGACAAAATACCAATCTCACCTCATGAAAAAAAAAAGGATGTTATTGAACCAAAGTTGTTGTGTCTACCGTAATGTCCCGAAATAATGCCCACTCAAAGTGAAGAGATAGATGGCGAAAAATATGGGGCGGGCGATGCTTGGGGGGTGCTGCAGCAAGATTGTATCAAAAATCAGTGATAAGCATTGTAATAGCAGGGGGGCCGCTATTACAAGCTGCATGAAACGGGAACTGATACCACAGATCGCAGACGCAGCACATTCGCACTTCACAGCTGGATAAACACGCGAGAACCCGCTACAGACTGGGGTGTCACGGGAACCAAAATCGTGTGCAGGTCGCGAATAAAAAAGCGCAGGAACCCGCTACGAACTCGCGCGTCACGAGAACAGATACCGCCGATTCGCGTTTCACTGTGCGATAAACACGGAAGACTGCTACAGACTCACATATCACGAGAACCTGTATCGTGCACACAAACCGTGGACAAGGAAGAAACGCGGGATAGAGTTACAAACTTGCACTTCGCGGGAACGGATGCTGTAGATTGCAGACGCTGCAGATTCGCGTGCCACGGCGCGATAAACACGAGGAAACACGCGGGGAACACGCTCGTTATAGGTACCGACACCGCAGATCGCGCGGTTGATGCGATTCTCATCGCACATTGCGGTATCTACATCCGGCAGAAATCGTCACATCACGTCACGTTACGTCGAAATTACGTCACGGACGTTTGGCCCAAAAAGCGGGACGGGCGATCTCTCGGGGTTGGGCGTTCGTACGTGACTCTACGGTAACCACATTTCTATCGCGGCGACGCCGTTGGTTTACCCACCGCCGTCACTCGTTCGAGTCACACTCGCTGCCGCCACCTTTCCGCAGGTCTTGCCACTGTTCGAGCAGTTCCACAAGATCACCGTCTGGTTCGGCAACAAACTCCACGACTGGGAGTCGGTGAAGATGTTTTCGCGCAAGCTGGGCGAAAAGAGGTGTCACTACATCAGGTAACCTCCCAAAGCAACCGCCGCTTTCGTACCCCTCGACAGCAGGGTACACGGAGTGTGTCTCCAACCGATGCGTTTACTGCGTCCTCAAAAGCGATCCCTCGTTTTCCGCCCGACGACATTGTAGAAGTGTCATGCCGTCGCCGGCCACGGTCCTGGTGGCGTCGCAGCAATGGTGGCGGGCGCAACAGACGCCCATTCTTCAGTGGCTCGCTCTGCAGCCAGGCGGTCGATGAAAACCAAAGCAGACGCGAGTTAAAACGTTATAAAAACATCAACCCTCGAGTCCGCTCGCCTTCTCTGTCCGCATTTCTACGACCAACCGCCAGGATCGCGACATACGACAGCTTGCTGCGCCGACTCGTGCGACGCAATCCTTCGTTGCCACTTCGAAACCACTTCTGATGCGCGGGTGGGACAGAGCGGTAAACACGACTGTCGAGGACGCGTTCCGGGCGCCGTAGTTGAGGCGACTCAACGCCGGCGGCTCGGTTGCAGGCCCAAGGACAGCTATCCCCTGGCGACGCTCCAGACGTCGAAGACATCGCTGCTGTCCGTAGTCAGGGCGGCTCAGCCGGTCAGCCACAAGGCCATAACGACCTTCCACAGCCTGAGGGCCGGAGTGGCCGACATGCTCCACAACGTGGAGGCCTCGGCGGGTGTTCGGTGGAGCAGGTGCGTAGAACTCGCTGACAGAGGCTACCCCCTGCTTTCTGCTAGAGCAATCGAACTATAGCGCTAGTACGGTCACGTCTTGTAAATGTAGGTACACCTCCCCTTTGTTACGGGTAGAAATTGAGAGAGAGGAGGTGAGAGCATGCGGGAACGCCAGAGCGCTAAGCTCTGTCTAGAACAATTAGTGTATAGATGCAAAGCTAGCTGTTTCTGTCTCTGCTCACTGTTCGGAAGCGTTCAAACGCGAACGCTGCATTCGAAGAGTGCAGTGGATACCTTCGCATCTACCCGCCAGTGGTGTGATTGCTGCATCATTTGCATTAAACTGTGCCAAAGGGATTACCCTGCTACATCCTGCTACATTTAGACCAAATGTGAGGAACTTGCACCGAAATTGTGCACACGACATGTCCAGATCGTTGTGGTAGGCTTGTGCGAATTTTCAAAACTTTTGATTTTAGCCGCAAATAATGCACTATCCTATTTATAACTTTGTCAGTGTCAAACACTGACATTACTCTGAATTTTCGCAATATCTCTGAGGTTCCTAGTCTGCTCTGGCGTGTAAGTTAGCTTTGTTGAGTGCGCTTCTCACCGCGCTTTTGTGTATTGCAGTGGAGTGGCAACTGAAAAGTAAGCATTGCAATTTCGCTTACCTTGCTTCGCCGCAGTGCATCCGTGTGCTAAAGGCAAAGCACTCCCCCAGAGCGAGACATTAAATACTCAAGCGTCGGGTATAGTAAAAAAAAGGAACTTTGTGAGTGTTTATGTAACAGCTCTCAGTTGCAGTAAACATTTCTGAATTAAACTGTGGCTATTATTTATGATAGACTGCGATATTCTGGCGTTATCTTTTTCAAATTCGGGATTTAGCGAAGGTACTCGCAAGAGATTTTATATGAACTGTAACAGCTCTATAGGTTTATTCTTATTCGAACTCCATTGTTTAGTTGTCACCTCTATGTATGTTTTATCCATTTGAGGTATGGTCAATTTAATAAATTAAAACTAAATTAGCTGAAGGAAGCTTGGGAATAACCTTAACGACTAAAGTTACGGTGAGCGCGTTGGTGATGATTAAATTATCAGAAAGAATAAACAAAAAAGACGAGACAACAAAGATGTCTCGTCTTGTCCGTCTTTTGTTTATTCTTTCTGATAATTTATCCTTAACGACTTTGGCTGGATTTTTTTAGGAAGGCATACTTATCGTTCATGTACCAATCTCTGTTATTATGAGGTTCTACATACAAAATGTCATTGATTTTCATAATTTAATTACAAGTTTTTTCTTTATTAATATTGAAATTAAAAAACTTCTATTTTTTTTACAGTCTTTAGAATTTGGACGAAACATCAATTTGTGTACTCAAGGTTATTCTAGCATTATTTTGGTAAAATATACTATTTGCTTTAAATCTTATTTCATACCTAAAATGAGCATTCACAGCAGTCCGTACTGTCCTTCAGTGATCAGCATATTGTTGCCATGGCTAGTGCATCTATGCAGAACTAAACGGCTAGTTCTATGTTTGAGAAAATCAAACCTGCTGTTGCACTAAAATCTGAGGGCAAAGCATGCACGTTTTAGTTGGATAGGCTAACACACGAATCCTAATGTATAGACCTTTCCAGCGGCAGTCTCGAACGAAGCGATTTACAGCGCGCGTCCCTGGTTTTGAGAGGGTATGTCAGTGTTGCCCGACTGCGCTGAGCTGTGGAGTTTCTCATCAGTGGGCTGTGGCAGCCTGCGTAGGCGCACTTCCGGACGCTGGTGGAGGCTAAATTGCCGCGTTCTATTCTTTATTTTGTGTTCTATGGTGAGTAGAATTTCTCGGGGTTTTTAAGAATGCATTGTACTATTTTTGGCAACCAAAACAAAGAAATGAAAGCTGTTTTTGTGAGTCCATGTGCGACAGAACAAACGCAACTGAAATGTTTGTTTCATTTTATGTTGATCTTTTTACGGCACCATACACTCAGCCGTGTCAATCTACAAAGGTCTTAACCGTCGAAAATATTTGACCACACAGGATATCCGAACTGCATGGGTATTTTCCGCCCACGACATGAAATTCAACGAGTCTCATCAATCGAACAACATATATTGTACGTACCCCACGGTGCCGCGTTATCCGAACAGGATTTGAGAAATGTCTCAAATAACACAGCATATCCAATATACAGTGTCGACGATAGTCACTTCACGACGATCGGACGGAATCCGGCGTGTTTTGGGGCACGTTTTGAAGAGAGCTGCTTTTTTGCACAGTTTCAAAGCAAATGAACGAACGTGTCTGTTCTGTCCCCACACCCCGGACCAACCCTATCAGCTATTTTTCGCGAAGACCCGGAACACAAGCTGGGGAGGCTTTTTAGAGATTATCTCAACTGAAATAATCCTCCAAGAACGTCGAACTGCCCGCGTCGGGGGCTGCTTGATGTTCGCTCTCTTCGTTCATTTCCTGCGAAGGTCGAGCAGGCTACGAGCCCTGGTACTCCCTGGTTCTCACAGTGGAAGATAACACACAAAGGGTAAGCATCCGAAACCGGCAAATAAAGTAAAAACTTCTAAGAAAAGCTGGCGAACTCCGAATGCACAATGCATCTGGGGAGTCACGTTCACCGGGTTTCCACAGCTCAGGCAGGTGGCAGAAATTTCTGGCTGATAGGGGTCGCTCGGTTCACAAAATGGCGGCGGCCAGAGAGCTCTTTTTGCAAAGGTCTATAATCTTAATGTACAACGTATAATACAGTGGTACGAATAAAAAAAAATTTGGCAGAGACACTTAAGACTGCTTACGTTTATGAATGCACACAGCGCATTCCTACATGCAGCGCGCCACGTCTTCCTTTTTCACACGGTGCTCCCGCGGTGACATCACGCTCCCCCACTGCGAAAGCACGGTGAACCCCGCCGGCTTCACAACGGCTTCCGTGACGAAGCATCTGCGTTGCTGTGCTTTTCTTTCTGTTATATTTGTGAGGTGCATCCGCTTTGACCCTGAGTGCCCCCCACAGGCTTCCGTGACAAGGCATCTACGCTGCTGTGCTTTTCTTTGCGTTTTATTTCTGAGGCACGTGCTTGACGACGTATCGGTGTGACCATCTTTCGGGCACAAGGCTGCCGTTTTTTCGCATAATGGGACAAGTAAGGCTTTCGCCGTAAAATGAAGTGTGTGCTTGTGCTCCAAAAGTACTCTTTGCTACTCCGTAATGAACTTTTGGCTGCTCCAAAAGGTGCTACAAAATGACTCGGGTCAATTGTACCATTGACCCACTAATCATTCCAACCAGAGCTTGGCTTTCTGATGTCCCCACACGCTCTCGTATCTTCTTTTCTTTTAGTTTCTACCTGCATAGACAATATTTTTCGAGGCGAACCAAGGAAATACGTGCATTTCTGCTTCGTAAGGCTTAGTGCACGGCCTACATTTCGGACGATTATTGGGGGGAATGGAGGTGTCTATATTGACTAGACATGTCTGCACTACCAGATTCTACAGCATCAGCTAGGACAAGAAGTGGAGTTTCCCCCTCTTCCCCCCTCACCCTTCCTCTCCCGAGAATGTTGCCCCCTTCCCTCTGGACGGACAGCAGGCTGAGCACTTCCTTGGTGGCAAGACCATAGTGCTTCGTTTTCTACGTCGTGTACCGAATGCTAGCACGGCGCAGAGATTGTCCACGAGTGCTGCGTCAATGTTCGACTGGGACCGGTGCTCAGTCGGTGAGAACATGAGTCCAAGTTGGACGTTGAGGCAGCACTCTTTCCAACCTGTGCCCCACGCTGGCATCTGACAGGTGACATAGAAAATCCAACACTGTGGCTTTGTTACCTGTGATGTGTTAAGCCAGACCTCTTCGTCCTCTCCATTCAGGCTACCCTCACAGTTTGGGAAAAGAAAGCGCTGAAAGGATTATCTGCCTCGCAGAAAACCGAGGTAGTGCATCAGTGTTTAGGATTGGTTTTACGAGAATGCCGCTGTTATGCCCTCACGAGCGGAAGCTGGGAGGTTTCTCCAGTTTCTGGTCACCCACGGTGGCTCCTGTGTTCTCACCCAAGATTCCAGGGCTGAGGTTTTCAGCTGTGCACATTTGCAGGTTTCCCAGTCTAGGGCGACTCCTGAAGGGGTTTCGGAGAGGCGAGCTGACCGTCTTCACCGGGCCGACGGGGTCGGGAAAGACTACCTTCATGTGCGAGTACTCCCTAGATCTGTGTGTGCAGGGGGTAAGTCGCAGCGTTGAAATATCCAGTTTCTCTCAACTTCCCTAGTTTTCTGGCTGCTGCTTCCATTCCTTTCTACTTGCATGCCTGAGTATCAAGTCTCCCGGAGCTTCCCTAGTTTGAAGATAACGTAATAAGGCAAGCGAGCTGGTTAAAGTTAAACATTTCTAAAACCCAAGACAGAGGCTACAAAGGGGGGACAAACACCAGACGTCAGAAACACAGCTACTAAAACTTTTTTAGCCCTAGTTTTCTGTTTATTGTTTTCTCCTTTTATTTTTTGCACCGGAATATCAAGCTTTCCTAAACTTTTATACTTTAGGTTTGTAGGTTTTCGTCAGATGTAGGTTTTAGTGCATTGCATATAGCCTCTGAACAGGCAATGTTAATGGGAATTGTGAACAACCTTTTTCAATTTCAATACATGCAAACCCTTTTTTTTTTTCAGGTGAACACGCTCTGGGGAAGTTTTGAGATACAGAACGAGCGCTTGGCCAAGATCATGCTGACCCAGTTCTCGCTGTAAGTTTTGTGTTTACTACTATAAATATTTTTTGGAGGGAGGGAGGGAGGGGGGAGGGGGGAGGGGGGGAGGGATTATGTGTTTTTGGACCATGGCTTCAACTCCTGCCTCGTTTGTAGCATTTCGCTGGAGAAGCACCTAGACGAGTTTGACTTCTGGGCGGACAAGTTCGAACTGCTGCCGCTCTACTTCATGACGTTCCACGGGGAACAGTCGATGCGGAACGTCTTGGACGTGAGTGGACCCCCAATCTCTTCATTTGCACAGAGGTCCTGCATCTTACATTTCTTTTTGGGTGCATGCCACTTCACACAACAGTGCACCTCTATTTAACACAAATAATCTCAACATTTTTTAGGGCTGCACCTGATCCAGCCGTTGTGCCTAGGTCTTTCGATTGGCTTTCTTGAGAGACACGAGATGCGTCTGATTTATTAGTGTCCCTATACCAGGGTGCAGCCTGTGACTATTTGATTTGCATGTGGTGTCCATCTCGAAGAATGTACTAAAAGTATGCTGAAGTGCACCAGGACTACGCATTTTGCAGCTGTTGCAGTGCAGTGTACCTTGAGCTAACACGCCCGCGATAACTGGGACTTTGGAGAAATAAAATCGGCAAGCCAGTTAAACATAATTTGCTGTTTAGTGTATGGTTTGGATACTAAAGTTCAGCTTAGATTTGTTTGCCAGTTCTTTTCAGATTTCAAGACAATTTACTTCGACAGTGAAATTCGGTGTGAAGCCAGGGTGTTTGTATAGGTTTTAAAATGTTCCATTCTTGTCACTCCTACATATGTATTCTTAAATATATTAATGTTTCTCTGCATGCAGTGTAAGCAGTGGCTTGCCAGTTGGCCATGTTGTAGTCCTGTGTGTAAGTGTATGACTGTCATAGAACACAGTAGGAAGACTGGCCATTAAGACGTATAGACCTCTCCATACCTAGACGTTTTAGGTGTATCTAGAAAGCAATCTTCCCCTTGCTGTCCTCCCCACCGCATCTTTCGAAAGCTTGCTACGCCCGCACGTATACAAAGCATGGACGTTCCATTCATTCATTCACTTTATTTCATTTTGTTATATCTCATAACAGACACACATTCGGCGTTAAAATCATCTGGTGGGCTAGTTGGCTATACATCTTGGTAAAATTAGCGCGAAGACAAGGGAGGAAGAACGTAGAGACAGGATAGAGCGCTCTCACAGTATTAAACGCCAGCTGTAAGTTAGTGCTCTATCCTGTCTCTATGTTCTTCCTCCCTTGTCTTTGCACTAATTTCACCAACACAATCGGCGGTTGGACCCGTAGCCATAAAAGCTATAAGTCCAGCAATCTGGTAACTTCCAGTCATATCTCGAGGTAACATAGTCAATTGCTACTGTGCGAGTGGGTCCTTAAGGCCTGTTCACACATAAATTGCAGCGCCTAACTCAGCACTGTGGACAAAGCACTGACTTTGTGGCATGTCAGTGTTGTATCGGTGCTCCGACGCACGTGACCCCTCCTTTCCTTGGCTACACACACAATGCAGCGTTACCTGAGTGCCGACACTAGCACCATTGCAGCACTGACTGCGTCATGTGAGCACTGAGACGAGTGCGTGAACTGGCCTTTAGACCGACCGACTGTGCATTGTCCCGTTGCAGGCGATGTCACACGCGGTGTATGTGCACGACATCCAGCACGTGGTGGTGGACAATGTCCAGTTCATGATGGGCGTCGGGGAAGACAGCTCTCGGGTGGATCGCTTCTGGAAGCAGGACCTCCTGGTGGGGGCCTTTCGCCGCTTCGCCACCCAGCACAACTGCCACGTCACTCTCGTCATGCACCCGCGCAAGGTGACTGGAGCGCCACTGTTGTTTGCCACCTCGTTTGCATACGGATCGTTGGACCAGACTCGCAATCCTCTTGAAAGGGGCAATGCACCTGTTTTAACACCGAAAGAATTTGCGGCGTTTTCTTCCAAATGCGCGAGCATTTATATCTCCGGTGCATGCAGTCATCTTTGGTTTGGACTGGGGTGGACTGAATGTGAGGCCGCGGCGTGGTTCCCGTCGTGCTCTTTCGCTGTGTTCATTCACTGATATGTCCACCTCCCCTCTCGCATAAGAGGGAAAAAGTCTTCTTGCATGCTTCCAATGACGTGCCGCTGTTGACGCGCACTCCTCTTACGATGGCACCGGAGTGCAGGCACATGGTTTCGTTTCCCCAGTATGCACGACGTACGCGACAATGTAAAACTGAGGCACGGCAACGACACCGTTTGTGCGAAACCACCGACACCCGGGAGGAAAGATCGGCTCTTCGAAGACAACGGTACGTGGACCGTTGCGAGGTTGGAATCGCCGTGCTTCACAGAGTCACAACCCCCGCGCTAAATGCCGACGCAGTTCATCGAGAATCAGCGTAACAACAACAGCAATTTCGTCTTTTTTTTTTTTAATTGTTTATCTTGTTACAGGAAAGAAAATATGCCACTTTCTCCCAAAGTACCGCGATTATGCTGCATGACCGCAAAAGAAGTGAATTATTACCTGGTCTGCAGCCGCGCATGGCGATCACGGGAACCACGGTGCGACGTCACAGGGGTAACACCATTGCTGGCGAGATGCGGCGTGTGTAGCCTATCCGGGCAGTTTATAAAGCGCATTTTTTTATGTGCAGTTTCCCTTTAGCTCACAGACATAGACATTTCAACTTGGCAGCATTCCCTTGAACAGCTAGACACCAAGGTGGTATTCAGACTTTGAGAGGTAAAAAAAATTTGTGCGTTTGTGCGAAACCCGTTTTAGTAATCACTCTCACGTGTATTTGTGTGTGAAACATGCAAAACAATTCAAAATGTTTTTATTTTATTTTTTTTTTCCACATTGTTTTTGCACGAACAGAAGGTTGCCATTACAACCGCAAGTGTGTCGAAACGTGAATGTGCAAGCCTTGAACTTGAGTGGAAAGGCGGCTCTGGTGCTCGAAATTCGCCCTTAATTTGCGTGCAGGTGCCGACAGCACGTTCCCGTGCACCAAAATGAATACTTTTATACCAACCCGGCTGCAGCTATGCACTAATGTCACTGACAGGATTGGAACGGCAGGGCGTCTTTTTTAGTTGCCCGGCCTCCAGCGTGCGATCGTTGCCTTCCACGGTGCTTTGGCTGCACATGCACGCTTGAGGTTCACCAAAGGACCTTCCTGCCATTCTAATCCTGTTCGTGACCATCGTAGCACATAATCGATCGAGCATCAAGTACTCTCAAGGCTGGGGGTACGCTATACTTTTTATCAAGGTCAAGATCGAATTTCACGGCGGCCTCGTAACGCTCCATTCCCGTCCTCTGCCCGCGTCGTTGCAGGAACGGGATTCCGAAGAATTGAGCAACCACTCCATCTTTGGGGGAGCCAAGGCCAGTCAGGAAGCGGACAACGTGCTGATCCTGCAAGACGGACGCCTGAGCTCGTCTCGAGGCCGTAAGCACCTTCAGGTGGGAGCTTCTACATCTTTGTTGCTTTTGTCTCTCGAGTTGAAGGAATATATTGTATTAAAGCAATAGCCTTATGTGGGGAGCTCGCTCGTGTTGGCGTTGGTTGCACTGTAGCAAGGTCGTGGGGGAGTGCGTCGACAACAAAATGCAGCTTTTGGTTTGGCGTCGCAGCCTACGTGACTAGTGGCGTAGTGCCGTGAGGAAAGGGAGGGGGGAAAGATGGTAATCGGCGAGCTTACACTCCATTCTCTCCCCCACTGCGTAGAAGAGGGGGCTGTGTAGTAGCGTAGGAACGGCGTATTTTAGAGTGATCAAGTAGGCCCGGAGGCACTTCACGGTCAGATTGTACGCACCGTGGCATTTCAGAGATGCCATGCCCCCATGAAGAGGTGCATGGATGAAGTAGTCCCCTAGACATTCGCGATTCCTTCGCCACGTGTCGCATTGCATATCATTTCGGTCTTTAAAAATCCCTCCTAGTGCTATTGTACCTTCGTTGCACTCGACGGAGTGTCCAATATGGGTGATGTTTGCTGCGAAGTGACGCCGATTCACCCGCAGTGTTCAAACTTAAGGTCCAACTGAAAGCTTCATTTCGGTTTTCTTTCGTAGGTGACGAAGAACCGATTCGACGGCGACATCGGAGTCATGCCCCTCGAGTTCAACAAGGAGAACCTTACGTTTTCGGGAAAGAGGCAACCAAGCAAGAAGGCGCAAGAGAAGGGACAAGGAAGTGCCTCGTCTAGTGCAGAGCAGACTCCACCGCGCGTCTGAACTGTCTGTGAGACTGTGTACATTACCACATATTTCAAATAGTTTAGATAGCAATGTTTATAGAACGAGTGATGTTGGACGGCAAGCATGGCAGACTTACCTGCGGGACAGTTGACGCGTGGATGGTTGTATAAAGTCTTTCTCGTAATTGCGACTACCTTACACCCTCGTTGATCCGGGCTTCAGTTCTATGAAGCTCACTTGCGAAGGCTACTGCCACTTATTTTAGTGTGGACCCTTTATAGGACACTTTTTAAGTCTTCTTACTTTTGGTTGGTCAGAGAGCAGAATTTAAAATAAAACGACGCAGTGAATGGTTGTGTTGTCTGCTTGATCACGAAGTGCCCAGAAGTGAAGTGAGGCATTCAAGCCATAAATTTCAGAACCGTTTATTAAATAATATAGAACTCTCATAGTTTACGAACGCTCAAGGCCAGCCGGCGTAAATGTCTGTCACGCTAGCGCCACCGGAAAAAACCTTTATTGCTGGCGCACGTGCAGAAGGACGGCTGTCCTGTCCCTTTGGAACCCTCACCGCAACCCCGTGAGCTTTTTCGGGCGAGCCACTTTGTTCTTTCGCACCGTCGCACTCCACAAACCGGCCGGGCACTCAGCTAAGGAAGTCGTCCAGTTCGCTTTTCGACAGCGGTTTCGCCGGCGACGCAGACGACGACAGGGCCGATTGCTGCGGCAACATGGCGCTCGCAAAGTTCATCCCGTAGTTTGCAGGCTGGGGCGGCACCATCTGGTTCATCCGCGGACGTGGAGACATGCCCGGAGCTCCGCCGCCACCCATTCGTGGAAGCAAGCTGTCCAACGGCGCCAAGTTGACGACGGGCGGTTGCTGCATCTGCGGCATCGCCGCGAACCGTTGCTGCGGTATCTGTGCTGCAGCGTAGCCCCACGGCGGTGCCGCTGCCATTGGATTGACGTTGGACTGCATCGACGCAAAGTCGCCGCCCGGCGAGGATCCGAAGGGGTTCGGCGCCGTCGGACTGCGGATGTTGAGGGAGGCCAGGTTGGAGTTGATGAGTGTCGACGTCAGGTCTTTGGCTTCGGGCGGAGCTTGTGCCGTCGGCGGTTTCTTCGGGATCAGGGCTGGCTGCGACTGCACCCGTTGCTGAAGTTCTTGTTCTCGGGACAGGCGCTGCTTTTCTTCCAGGGTGAGGGACTGCTAAAAAAAAAAAAAAAAAAGGACGGATTTAAACGAGGCATGCATTCATAGGTAATACCCGTTGCGTAGCGCTAACGATTTGGTGGATTTCGTAGCTGGTGATTAGTACATAGATAAGCAAACTTCTGGCCACTTCTGAAGTTTGACTCTAAAGGCTGGTCACCGTCTATCGCAGGGGTCTCAAACTCACGTTAGGAGCCGGGCCGCATCCAGAAATCCTAGGTTCGCAAGGGCCGGCACGTCGGGAGCGGGGGGGGGGGGGGGAGGGGGGGAGTTGGATTTGCAATTGTCGCCATTCGGAAGTGTGTGACGTCCAGTTTCTGATTTTGACCAACACGGGGTTCATGCCAGACACCATCACCGCTTTTGACAACAGTCGAAATCTGCACCAACCATGCTACAACTCATTGCCACAAAGTTTACCTGCGTAAATTATGTTGCAATTCACAGCATTACAAAGGTAATCTCCAAAACAATCTATGAAAGCCAAGATATATTTATTCATGTGAACCACAAATGTGGGAGCTAAAGTTCTATGAGCGCTGGCTTGACACCTGACAACGCTTAGAAGCGACGAGAAAATCAATGTCCGCCTTTAACCCTTGTGCCGAGACGACCCTCATGATCGATCGCAGATGTTCGTTGGTCATCCTTGACCGAAGTGTCGACTTGTTTACCTTTAGCAAGGAAAACAGTTGCTCGCACAAGTACGTGCTCCCGAACATGGCGATTATTTTCACTGATTGTTGGCGCAGCAAGGGGAAGTTTGCCTCGTCGAGGAACTTGTAGAACTTCGGGACTCCGACGTCCTCAAACTTCTGCTTGAGTACAGTGTTCGCTTGCAGTTCAAGCAGTTCCATCTGTAGTTCAGGTGCAACGTCGTCCACCCGCACTGAGAAGGGCAAGGAAAAAAGTTTAAATTCGCTTGACAGGTTGCTCACGTCCTGGAACCGTTCTTGGAATTCTTGTTGGAGATCACGCAGGAGGTCCGAAAAGGTGTCGCATGATTCTTGGCTCGCGTGCCCTAGTGACTGGAGCATCGGAAAATGGTCGAGTTTGAGCAGCCTCATTTGGCGCTCCCAGAGCTGTAACTTCGATTGAAACGCCTGGATGTCATCATACATTGTCGTAATAAGTTTGTCCTTCCCCTGAAGTTTCCCATTTAGACAGTTCAGGTTCTCAGTGATATCCGCGAGGAATGCGAGGGAGCAAAGCCAGCTGGAGTCGGACAGTTCAGAGATGGCCTTGTTCTTGCTTTTCAAAAAGGTATCAATCTCGTCTCGAAGATCAAAAAACCTCTTCAGAACTTTCCCGCGACTAAGCCACCAAACCTCAGTGTGGTACAAAATTTCGCTATGCTCGCTGCCAACCATCTCCAACAGAGATACGAACTGTCGATGGTTTAACGCTCTGGAGCGAATGAAGTTTACTGCACCAACCACAATGTCCATGACTCCTTTCATCTGCAGTGACTTGCTGCAGAGTGCCTCTTGGTGTAAAATGCAGTGGACTGCTGCAAATCGCTTGCTTATATCCAGTGCAGTCAGTTTCGTCCTCAATCGTCCGACAAGGCCACTTTTCTTTCCCACCATTGACGGTGCCCCGTCGGTTGCGAGGCACACAAACTTCTCCCATGGCAGCCCGGCACGATCAACCACTCTTTCGAGGGCGGAAACAATATCAGCACCGGTGGTTGTTCCTTTCATTGGCACTAGGTCCAAGAGTTCTTCTGTTACGTCCAAATCTTTGTTTACGCCCCTTACAAAAATGGCGCACTGAGCGTTGTCAGTATTATCTGTGCTCGCGTCGACGGCGATTGAGAATGCGTTGAAGCCGTTGCATCGAGTGAATAATTCTTTCTCGACGTTTTCACTGAGGTCATTAATTCTTTCTGCCACTGTGTTTGGGGAAAGGCTTATCTTCTCAAATGTCTTCTTTATGCTGGGACAGACAGCGTCAGCAACCTCAAGCAGGCACTTTTTTATGAACAGGCCATCAGTAAATGGCTTGGACGATTTGGCGATAAGCTCGGAAACAATAAAGCTAGCTCTCACCGTTTCGTCGCTTGTTTTGACCGCCTTTTGGAAAAGGTCTTGCTGTTTTCCCAGCGACGCCTTAAGTTGGGACACCGTGTTCTCGCGGATCTTTCCGGTGAGGGCTTCATACTTGTCTTGATGGCATGACATGAAGTGACGTCGCACATTATATTCCTTTGGCACAGCTACAGTCTGATGGCAAATTAAACACAGCACCTTGTCTCGCGATTCCGTGAAGAAATAGGATAGTTCCCATCGCTCTTGAAAGAGCCGCTTCTCGTCTTCAACTTTGCGTTTTGCAGACGCCTTGGACAACGACATCGAGATGTCTGCTTGAGAGTTGACGTCGCAAGACTGAATCGTTGAAACAGAACGCAACAACCTGTGCTGATCAATGCAAATGTCGGGTGCACAACGTCACCGTCAACCTAAGATCACTCTGGGCGTGGAGAGGGGGTGACCGCATTCAGGGTAAAATGCTTTTCCAGGATTTTGATGGGAAGCATACAACGATGAAATCCACCAGTTTCGACTGAAATAAACTTGGGTGCAAAGGATAAGTGAACTGACAATGAACACAAATGGGAGGTTGGGAAAGCCAAAAGCTTTGACAAGGTTATACTTCACCCCTAAGCTGACAGTGCGCTGGACGCTACATGTTCGCCGGACCAATCTTATCGTTGGACCTCGCTCAACGCGCAGGACTGCGCGGAGGCGGGAGTGGTCACATGGTTCAAGGCCGACAGTTCAGTGGTCCAGCGAGCGTGCAGCTTCCACCGCACTGTCAGCTTAGGGGTGTGGGGTGGAATGGAGGGGGAGATTAGTTGCCCCGGATACGCCATCCGCATGTGTGAAGGTGCGGACCAGGATTATAGGAGGCTATGCTTCGTCGCCTGGGCCAAGGACTCTTGGAAGCCCTTTGCCGACGCCTCGGCTACCCCGTCCGGTCCGACTATCTATTTTTAGCCAAAAGCGGCCCTCTCTCTTTCACAGACGCTATTTCATGACACCACGCTCTACGTTTGCGTCATGTATCCTGGCATATGGTCAAAGTCGAGCGGCTTGGATTTTATTTTTTAGCAAGCTTTTTACACACTCGGGATGAGCGAAAGTAAAAACATCATTAAAAAAGCCAAAATTAAATTTTTAAAAAAATTCTTTATTTATGCCTGGCTGCGCGGGCCGCAAGAAAACGCAGCGCGGGCCGCATGCGGCCCGCGCTGCGTGTTTGAGACCCCTGGTCTATCGTATAGCTTTGGAACATTTCCAAACTGCATCTAATTATAGAATTAAGGTTTTGCATTATCTGCAAGATCAAATCTATGCAATATAGGGTGTTCTTTGTGGCCCCGCACTCAACGGGGCTGCAAGAACAAAAAGTATGAATTACACGAAAACGCCGTTCGAATTAAGCGGCTTATGAATACATTAAAAACACAGCGGGACAACCAAAATTTTTAAATTTGTTTGAATTGACCAAAAATATAAAATGTCAGAGTTTGAATTATCGCGAGCCTACTGTACACAAAACAAGCAGTGTCTACTCCTTTCATGCTTCTGTGTACTGTTTTGTGAACATTAGTCGTGAACCAACTCTCCCACAACGCCACTTACGTTCATTACACTTCTGCAGTGAAGCTTCCTTGTTTTCGGGGTAAGTGTTATAGCCCTGGTACACATACCTTCGCTTTCTGGACGGGAGACCTTGTGGCACTTGTGGTCGGAGACGCCGACGAGAAGTTTGAAATGCCCAGGTCTTCGTAGACGCTGCTGCTCTGGAAGTGCAAATTGGGACGGCAGGTTTTACGACAGAGGAACGATCTCGCCCTTGGATCAGTTCCGCTTTGTGCCGCAAGATGTCGGCAGAGCAACTTACGATGGAGGTTGGCTTGCCGATGGGCCCCAGACCGGGAACAATTTCGTTGGGGTTAGTCATGTCCATGGCGGTGCTGCATAGCAAATGTAAGAAAAGCTACGTCCATGCTCCGACATGTGAGCACATTCATGGGACCAGTCTAACATTGGAAGCATTTGCCAAATGTGGTGGTCGGTCTTGTTATGTTTGTTTTGCGTACAAGCACAAGCTGACTGCTGTTAGAGTGGAAACTTGCCAAATAAGTGCAATGTGTTTGCACTTATTTGGCAAATAGAGCCGAAATAGAGAATTTTGGCAAGGCTCGTCATTTTTAAGAGGTTTGTGTTTTAAAATTTCTGTATAGGCATCTGTGAGTAGTGGATTTTGAGTTTGAAGCAAATAGTGGTTTTGGCCGAATATTTTAGAATCATATATCAAATAGTTTCTCAAAGTCTTTTACTACCGTGCACCATGCTTAAACGAAAATTAGCTGAAATCGTGAAGGTTGTTTCCAACCTTCCAATTGTCCGCTTTAAGCTCGGTTAATTTTAATATAACTATATTAACTGTTAACGTAAACAACAAATTTTTCGCAGGTATCCTAATCGAGGTGATTTATGAATCTGTTTGATATATGCATATATACTTTCTTCCATTTCAAATTTGACAACAGCAAAAAGACAAGCATGAATGGTGAATGCAGGCGTCAAGACATTGCTGCCAAACATACTTTTGCACAATCGCGGCGGCTTGGCCCCAGAGCCGTACGTAGAGAGTTTGGTCGATGGGAGGAGCGGGCAGAGCCAGGGCGCGCACGAGACGCAGATAGAAGGTTTGACGTGCAGCGCTCTCTCGGCCAATCAGAAGACGAAAATAATCCCCTAGCGGTGATAGCGAGAAACACTTTTAATAAGAGCGTAAGAGTTAAACGGAGTAACCCTTCATGGTTGAAAATATAGTGCCCGTGATATTTCGATTATGACCATGCAAAAAGATGTAAGAATCGAATGGGCCGCTCGAACTAGCCGTTTTGTTTAATCGGAGTCTGACCGCTCGGACAGCATTTTCTCCGCCCTCGCGCCTGGCGCGAGGGCGGAGAAAATACACTAAGAATATGATTTTGCATGGCTGTGATCGAAAAATCACGTGCGCCATATTTTCAGTCACCGAGAGTTACTCTGATGCACTTATTACCGTAAAATACCGTGGGAGCGCCCACCTCACTTTCAGTGAAAACTGGGTTAATCTAGACATGGACGCTTGTTTGGTCAAATTAGGCACTTAATTTGCAGAATTCCCAAGTTTAGGAAATGTTGAAAGTGGGCATTTGAATGAAGTGGGCGCTTCCGCAGTGTTTTACGGTAACTTTGTTTCTCGTGACCACCGCCAGAGTAATATTCGCGGCTTCTGGCTGGCCACATTCGAATCTGTGAAGACGCCCTGGAACACCCCAGCCCGCTCTCAGCCAATAGCGCCTCCTCATTTGCCTCGTCTACTTCCCAATGAATGGCCAAACTCTTTCTATGTGCGGCTCGGGTTAGCTCCGTTGAGTACGCTTCTCACCGAGCACTTGTGCACTGCGAGGAAGCAAAGCCCGCGAGCTCCGTGGGTATTGCTTCCCCGCAGTGCACAGGTGCTCGGTACGAAGCACACTCAACGGGGCTAACCCACCGCAATCAACACTTTGAAAAGTATGAATATCGAATAGCGCATTATTCGAAACTACTATTAAAATATTTGCACACCATTAAAATTTTATCATTACTATTTTTTTTGTTTGGAAGGTAAAGCGTTCACAATATTAGTCAGGATAAAAATGTTTTGAGCCTCTTTTTTTTCTTTGCTTATTAAGGCGAAAGCCTTATATGTCTCATCATTCAGTCGACCTTCAAAGTCCTTGAGCTTGACACGCCGACAACACGAAAACGACGAAAACGTGCCAAAAGTGTGTCAAAAGTATGCCGTCGGAGAGCGCGTGGTGTCTTCGGAGGTTCGCTATCCCCGGGACCACAGCCGACGCCACGATCCGAGTGAGCCAATGAGACGGCGCCAAAAGTGCGTCGTCAGAGAGCGTGTTGTCTTTGGAGGTTCGCTATCACCATGACCACAGCCGACACCACGATCCGAGTGAGCCAATGAAACGGTGCCAAAAGTGCATCGTCAGAGAGCGCGCTGTCTTTGGAGGTTCGCTATCATGTTTACATCGGCGCTTGGGCTTTTGCCTTCAAGTCGTCTTAGGGATAAAAGACCCTGTGACTTTTTCAAGGTGTACAGGTTATACAAAAAAACAATGGTTCACCCAATTCACCTTAGAGAATACCTAACTATGAAATCAACAATAATTGCTGTGCACATGAAGGAGGTCCTGTCTGGCTGCTCTGGCTTGACTCACAAAAGTTTTCCTTACACAACTGTGAATTTTGCCTCTATATGTAATGTCACCATTTCTTGACAGTCGGAAATAAAACAATCAGCCTCGGAATATAGTGTAAAGGCCTAACTTGGAAAGCAATGCAAGGGACTACATCTTACCTCTGTTCCTTCTTGATGGAGTTGAGCTGCTCCAGCTTCGCCCTGTGCTCGAGCTCCACGGCTCCGATCATCTCCTTCACCACACTCATAATGGCGTTGAACTGGTTGAGCGTCAGGCCGTTCTCTATGGTGAGCGGCATCAGGAATGGGATCACCTTGCAGGCCATCACGTCCTTGGTCAGGCCCAGCTTCTTGTGCGTCATGGCGAGCTTGTAGATGCCTGCAGAAGCGAGGAACCCTTTCAATCTCTATCAATTTCCCCCCATCAAAGAATAGCAAATTTGCGCACGATCAAGAAATGAAAGTGCTGTCTTTGACACAATAAGAGGAGTCCATGTCATCATCAGCATGAGCTGTGGGTAAGGTAACTCATTGGTCATGTTCCAAAGTATACCCAGTCGCATTCCAGAGTAATAAGTGTGTACCTTCAATCGTTCAAAAATCTACTCGCGTTCAGCGTTGCTCTATTTACATTGTCATGTGATATGACCCAAGGGAGTCACTCGAATCTACTTGAATAGGATACGGAACATGGGCATCATATGACTGGAACAACAGCTTTGTTTTAATGATACAAAATGAGTCTAGTGAAAGTTTGTGGTTAACACGCGCTCAGCACAGATGCTCACAGCTGTGGCGGACAGTGAATACTTCGTACCATTCCCTCACAAAGGTTGCAGAAAGTGCAACAATTGAATGGCAGGACCAATGTTGGCTCATTGATCAAGCTCTAAACCTCATTCATCGGGCGCAGTGACGACCGAAAAAGCATTCCGAGAGGTTTCAAGCTGCCTCGCAGATGCGAGCACAAATTGATGCTGCAGCCAATGGGGCCTCACCCAAGATCCCCATGAGCACAGCGGGCTCCTTGGAGCGTATCTCGGGCAACACGGGCAGAATTTCGTCGAGCACGAGCCATTTGTCGAGGTGCTCCAGCAGTTTCCCCAGGCAGACCAAGCAGTTGACACGAACCTGAAAAGTTGGCCACTTTTAGAACACCAAATGAAACTCGCTCGTGCAACAACGTTTATACTAGGTTGGTTGTGTCCGGGTTAAAGCTGACAAAACCCATTCTACCAGGGTTGAGGAAATGACGTTGTCTGGGAGCAAGTTCTACTCTTGGATAACTGGTATGGTCACAGACAGGACGAGATGCGTAGTGCGTCTCTTTTGGACACCCGGCCTCCAGCATGCACTCATCGCCTTCCACCATGTTTCGGCTTACACATGCATGCTCGAAGCTCACAAGATGCTGAAGTGTAATTGAGGGTGGGAAGCTTGCGCTGAAACTCCTCCCTGCTCCTCTCATCCTGTCGGTCACCAAAAGAATGTTGCACCAAACAAAAATGTTTAGAGCGATAGCACATCATGTTACCGATGGTCCTGGATTTACATAGGTAATATATTTTGGGGTCTTGGTGAGCCGGAGGACTGCTCAGAGGTTGAGTGTGCCCGAGGAGATGGATGATAGAACCAGCGCTCACCGAGAGATAGTTGGTCTGGAGGCAGAGCTTTTTTATTCTGGGCAGCAGGGCATTCTTCATTGACGGATAATCAATCAGGTGGGCAAAGTCTGGGATGATGTTCAGGCAGAGCTCCTTTGGAAGAAAAAAAAAACAAAAACGAGATGAGCGACATGGTGGGCATTCTATTCCATCTCTCTAACCACTTGGCTAACGAAAAAGCTGGTCATGAAAATTCCAATTATTCATGAGTTTTATTTTAGATACACGTTATATAAAAAGTAAATTCTTGCACAGAAATTGACGGCCGAGAACTGGCCACCTTGGGGTTCCCTCAGTTGTGTACACTGACAATAGTTAACTGAACAATTGTAAAGTAGAATGCCGGTTGGGGCACACCTTCGTCGATGAAAGTAACAGGGCCAACGAAACATAATTTTGATGACTACCGAATCACTGAAAATGCATTGATTTTAAAGAAACTTTCAACATGTAGTTGGGGAGAGTGACTCCCGGAGTCTATGGTGTCACATCCTTCCAGGCAGGTCCTCTGGTTTCAATACAACTTTGTATATGATCTCAGAAGATAACACATGTGCGACTCTGTGGTACTGAAATGTTCCGAGTGCTGTTTTCACACCATGATCTAGTGCATCGTGCCAAAAATAAACTAGTTTTGGGGGATGTCAGAGGTTTTTAAAACATGAAGATGCAATTTCTCTGAAGTTCTCAGGTGTGAGCACGGGTAATGAAGAGGGTTAAAGTTTGACTCGGGATGTTGCAGACATATTGGCACATATACTTTAGGGCCAGGTCTTGGAGAAGTGAGAGGTACTATACCTGAATTTGCTGCTGCGTCCGATTCGAGCGAGCCGTAGATCATGGGAAGGACGTGATTTTTTATGTCGTCTGGAGGACATTTGGTAAGGAGCAGCTCCATCTTTTGCATAAAAATGAGAAGGATCTGGAATATAAGCAAGGATGAGGTCGATCAGCAGCCCTGATGTCAGGTTACAATGGAATACCCAACAGTCATCATTGCGATCCATACGGGTGGATAGAACGTTCGACAGATTGTGCTAAAACATTTCTTGAACTCATGCCTTAGATGGGGTTAGGCAGCTCATAGTCTGAATTGATGGAAAGGGAAGTTAACTCTGACTGTCTACCTCCAGGCACTAATGACATTTCTGCAGAATGTCCTCTTAGCATCAAAGCACAATGATGGCTTTACTACTGGGAAATGGTCCTGTGAGCATAGTGAAAGTAGTATATCACTCGTCTTTTGCTAAGGAATTGGAGAAATCGACGAAGAGAAGAGTGCACAAATCAGTCGATTGATTGACTGACAATATGCTTTTAATCCTGGAAGACCGAGTAAGAGTGCCACTGGCTCACGAGCCTCTAGAGCAGGGGTGGCCAAACCGTGGTTCGCGAGCCGCATGCGGCTCTTCGCTGGTCCAAGTGCGGCTCACGGATCCCTCGTAAGGGGACCCCCCACCACTTTCCCTTCCGCCCTTTCCGCGTTTCCCAAGGATTTCAGAATAAAGACCAGCTTGCGGTTTGGCAGCCTTGTGCCCCCATACGTACAGTCAAACCGCTTTTCACTCGTATGTTTCCACAGATCCTGTTTCTTTCATTGTTCGAGGGAGTTTGCCGGACCCTAGGGGGAAAGGCATCAGGGACAGGGACTGTCAAACCATGCATGCACTTTGGCTTGGGGTCGAGGAAATGTTCAGTCTCGTGGCCTTTCTCACTCGCCGGTAATACTTGTCCCCTTTAGATAATGGATGTTCCCTATCGTTTCTTGTTGTAGGTCGCAGAAGCCTGAGTTAACGTCATTCATAGCCCCCCTCCGCGGCTCTTACAAGTTTCTTGGGTTTGTTTGCGGCTCATGGGCCGGGTCAGCCTGGCCACCCCTGCTCTAGAGAAAGGGATGGAGTACGAAGATGAAGAAGGGTGCACTAAATGCTGTCCCGAAGGCCCCACTTCCTGCACGAAGTTGCAACCAGTTGTCGACCAGCTCTAAGGGTCACGGCTCTAAGCTCAATGTGACAAGGATACGCAAAATGCAACAACCTTGGGTTTTTCTCGACAAGAGAGGAGAGCATGGGGGAGATGCCGATAGATGATTGAGGCAGCTACCTGCACGGGCTCCCGTAGCCTGAAGATGCGTATCAGGTCAGGCAGGATGGTGGCGCAGAACTCCTCCTTGGTGGCCTGCTCCGCAATGAGGAGGACGCTGGGCAGCACAAAGGGCACCATCTCGGGGCTGGCATACTCCTTGGCCAGGCAGGGGAGCACTCGGTGAAGCGCTACACGCTGCAACGGAAGCGGACACGTTCGGTTGGCACATGTCCCAAATGCCGTTCACTCTGGATGTAGCATGCTCGACATTGTTCGTTGGCTCTGCCATTCCATAATTGAATGTAATTCCCTGCAGCCATTGATGCAGCAGCCATCATACGTACACTCTGCCGCAATATTAGATCC
The DNA here is from genome assembly GCA_013358835.2 of Ixodes persulcatus. NCBI lineage: Eukaryota > Metazoa > Arthropoda > Arachnida > Ixodida > Ixodidae > Ixodes > Ixodes persulcatus. Next base: position 322,866 of record JABSTQ010009939.1, read on the forward strand.
TCGCAAACTATAAGCTGTGTCCCAAGGATGCGTGTGTCTGAACGGGTACTTTGATTATCTTAGCTTGTGTTTCTCCGGTATACACTGACGTGGTCGGAATCCCCTTTTAACAAGCTACTATTTGTAGACCAGCACTCGCATCCCAAAGCACAGACTTTCATGAAACGCGGGGCAGCAACTATAACGAGCTACTTGCTGTCAGTGGATATGACCTGTTGCGAGACGGTAAAACTATTTAATATACAGTAGGCTAAAAGAGTTATACATAGCAAAACAAAATCTGTCAATTTGAACTGGAACCACTGTCCACTGGTATGACTACAGATCTCGCACGCTGTTGCCAACACACCTTTGGCATCTGAGCCAGCACTTGTGGGAGGCCCTTGTAGACGTGCGACTTCTGCAGGTTGTCCCACTGGTAGAGGGAGTCCAGGTACTGCAACGTCTTCACTCCAACATCCTCCAGAAACTTGAGCTGCGGTGAAGCAGGTCACACCGCTGCTTAGTAGGCACGCCACAGTGCTGCTTTGGCACGCCGAATGCGTGGACGAAGCCTGGCAAATGATTCATATTCCAACCGGTCAAGTTTCAAACAAAGTTTAATGGGTCAAAAATAGTATTCTTTCACCTTTTGAACAAAGTTTTTTTTTTAAACATCACCCTATTCTATACTTGGGTTTTAGTGGCGCTAGGATCAGAACCTAAGTCAAGACAAATTGCAGGTTAAGAGTGGACCAGGGATGGTCCACAGGTCACACGAGCAACCAGTAGTGACAAAGGCCAGATAAAGAAGATGAGGTTCCTTCGAAGCCCCCACAGTATACTATCACACATGCTGTCCCATTACCGAAGGGCACATGCTTAAACTATATCGAAGAATGACAGCCAGAGGTCAGCAACCTTTGAGAACTGATGTGCGTCTGGCCTGATGTCTGGAGTGATGCTGAGCAGCATCCGCACAGTGCTCCCGGGCTTCCTCGGGTAGGCAGTTCAGCTTGCTCGCCGAAAGGTGCTTCAAGTGCTGTTCGGATGACAACAGAAGCGACATTCAAACCACTGTAAATCTGTGGTTGTGATCACTCGAGGAAATCTTTTCTCGTATTGCGTAACCGGCCACTCCAGACAAAAGTATGCTTGTCTTCTCTTGGTTTTCTTAGTGCACATAAAAGTTCTTATGGATCCCACTTGGTCACTACCATAATAGCCTCCGTGGACATCCTGGAACTGAATCTTTTAGCCGTAAACAGATGACTAAAAGAAGTAGAGAGAAATTTAAAATATATAAATGAAAACAAAGTTACTGCCAATTTTTTTTTCAAGAACGTATGATGTGATGGCACATAACTATATGCTGTCACTTTTTTTTTTTTTTACGTGTGGTTTAAGAGCATACACAATACACCTATTGCAAGAATGGATTTAGTATTTCTTAGAACACATAAAATCCCAAAATTGTTACAAAGTGCCACAACGGGCAAAAAAAAAACAATGAATTACCTTCATCTACGCGTGCCTAAAATTTTCATTCGCCGCATTTACCAGTCGGCCAGGTGCATTCGTGTTACAAATCGGTCCCTTTTTGTAGTACAAACACACTGCAGTTTTCGGTTGACAGTCAAAACTTCTCTGAACTTTCACTTGTTCACTAGAGTGATCTTTTAACACAAGTTGTCGAACTTCCTCAGATTACATTAGTAACTGACATTCTAAGAAACTTGGGGTGTGGCTTATCATGTTTACTCCTCTTGCTCCGTGATTGGTCCTTTCGTGTTTTCTACCCTCCGATGCCGCTACCTCATTGGCTGCGAAGCGACCATATGACGATCGGGAGTCGCCACACCCGACGTTTCTCAAGCTGTTCGTAAATTTTTGTAAAAGAGGAGAGTTTGCGAATGCCGAGAGCAGCGCTGGCCTCGCCGCTACCTTGTTGATGCACTGGCGCAGGGTGGACAGACTGCCGTGGGTGTCGTAGAGCGGCGCCCCCTTGCTGTAGACGGTGTACACGAGGACGCCGAGGCTGAACATGTCGCTGGCTGCGTCGCTCGAATCCGCCAGCACGCACTCGGGCGCCACATAGTCGAGGTTCGGCTGAGCCACCGGCGGCAGATCCGGTTCGAGGTTCAGGCTCGGGTAATTTGGCTGAAATCCGGGAGAGCAAAAGCGTCATCGGTTGATTGAAACTTTGTAGTGTGTGTCAAGACGCAAAAGAACCCAATCGGTGGATTAAGAGAGGACACTACCCATAAGGGTTCTCTTTTGGCCTAATATGAAGGAAATTTACAGTATATAGTACTGGCAGTTGCGAGGCAGAGTGCGGTGCAAAGTTTCATCCGCATACGCAAATTGTGAAATAAATTATAGTTGTTTTTATGAGGAACACACTGACAGTGTTTAGGCAAACTATCATTAGAAAACTAATGCAATAGCCAAAATTTGTCTTCACTAGATAGGTATGCAGCAGAATACCTGGAGAGTGCAACTGTGAAAACAAAATTTTCCAAAAAAGTAATTTATTTTATGCTAACATTGCGCTAAAAAATCAAATATATTCTTTGCTTTTTATGTTGTCGACAAAATCTTAACACCTTTTATAAAAGACATCCACAAAGTAAAAAAAACAATGCCACAGTGGCATTGCCCATTAATTCCCAGTTAGGAAAAACAATGAGTGAGCCTTTTCTTTAGTTCCATTACCAAACGATACCGTAGTTTTCCTAAAGTGAAATTTATGCCAAAAAGTGGAACAGAGAAAAACACATTCAAAGTGCTCCAGCCTCTACTTTTTCTTTAGCATTGGTGGACCTAAAATAATTTATTAGAAAATAACTATGCAGTGTAAACAAATGAAACTTTCTGGTATACTCTCTAGGTGTTGGTGAATGCAAATATTACATTTTTCAAAACCAACTTTTTTTGCTGAAAAATGAACAGCCTCACATCAATTGCTCGACTGATTGAGGTTTTGTGGCACATGTCGAAAAACCGAGAAGGTCAGTCAATCAGTTCATCAATCGACTGGAGGCTTGTGGGGTGTGTCGGAAAACAAGTTAAATTCTGTTCCAACGTAAGATCGGCCCGCGGAAGCTCGGCCTCCAGTACGCACACATTGTTGACGGACGTGCGTTGCCTGCGCATGTGCCGAACGGCTATCGAAGGTAGAAAGCTCGCACTGGAGGAGGCGATTCTACTGCAGATCTTATTCTGCAACACACCATAAGTGAAATCTTTGCCAGATCAATAACTTTGCAATATTAGTGCCCCGTGATTAACTCGACATCATATTGTGGCTATTTTTCCGAGTCTCTGTGCAAACGTGTGTCTAAAAAACACCCAGGGTTCTCCCCACAGTGGACAGCAGTGGTTTTGCCGCCCAAAACAGTCTGGCTGATTGCCCATCTCTACTATGTCCAGCCCATTTCTATATTTTGCCTCTGCTGAATGAGACGATGCTGATTTTCAAAAATGCGCGACACCCCAGATTGTTTTTGGCAGACCTGTGAGGCACTACGCTAAAGAACTGCATAATCCACGTGAACAAAATCGCTGCTTTGAGGCAGGGAAAGTTCCGAGAACACCAAAAGTTGCAGCAATCACCCCCTCCTCCTCCCAACACACTGGAAATTGTCAGACGTCCCCATCTCGAAAATTTCTAGGGAGAACCCTGCAGACACTACAACTGACCAGTACTGTGCCACAAAAGCAACAAAAGCAGCGGGATGAAACCTACTTGCGGATCCTGCGGGTTAGTCGACGCAACGCTGAAGTCAAAGCCTGCAATTTTCCACGCCCCCTTCTTGTTGACGATGATAGACTCCGGGCTGAGGTTACGGTGAAGGCGCTTGACGTCGTTGTGCAGAAAGGCCAAGCCTTCTGAAACCTGAAAAATCCCATCACTTGTCCTTGTACAATATCTTTCTGCCATCATTCCACTTCCAAGTAGGTTTGCACTTCTATAATTTGTATTAATTTATTAAGATGTTTCTTCACTGCAGCAAAGTCTTTTATTAAGGTTCTCTAATCTCCTGTGTGGCCACAAGTTTGCAAATTTGAAGAGAGCGCAAAACTGTGTAGTTTGCGACAGTTCTGGTAGACCTTTGACCAAATCACCCAAGCACTAAAAAGAATGGCGGGAACACACGCTGCACGTGCTTGCCTTATTTGCATAAAAGATTCTAAGTAAATATTCAAAATAGGGCAGTGATGAACAACATGCAAAGTGCCATTTGCTTTAGAACTACTATTACTGCTCCACACACCAGCAAGTGCAACTACACTCACAACATGCTCCTTGGTGGTTGGGTAATTTAGCAAACGGTCCATCACAATAGCATGTTATCAAGGAAACCCCAGAATCAACTCGACTTTTTGTTTGTGGCCAAGTACCTACTTTTCGGAGCACGCAGTTAAAAAAAAAACTACATGCACAAAAAATTTCAGCTTACCACAAAACGACTGGCTAACTGGCAAAAGAAAAAAAAAATAGTTAAAGACACCCGACCTACGTTACTCCAAGCACTAATTTGCAAGTGAAACGTAGCATGGTACCACGCAAAATATAAACACACCTCATATTTGACAAGCAAAAAGGAATCTTTGCGAGCATACCTGCAAGAAGCCATACTTAATCTCGACGTCAAACAGCTGGTAGTCCTTGAGCTCTGGAGGCGGTGGCACAGGCATGTTCTCGCCCTGCCCCAGGATGTTGGCCAGGCTGCAGAAAGCTGGCTCGGTCGCAAATGCTAGGCTTTCCCTATAAGCAGATGGAAAGCGATGCTGATGAAAACGCTACTCTCCCTAAGCCATTCATACATCACCTTTAGCAAAATGCATGCTCAAGCAAAAGAGCAACTCTTGTCGGGAGGACAGCGCGCCATATATTACCATACGCAATCCAGGTTTCACTCGACAAGATTAAGAATACTGCTACAATCCTCATAGTTAGAGCCAAAAATGCTGGTTACACTGAAGCAGTCATTAGAATAAATCAGCGATTGCACTACAAAAATGAAAAAAGATCTAAATCAAAATTCACGATCAGGAATATGAATAGTACGTGATTTCAGTAACGCTGTGTCTCGATTTTGTGTTACTTCCCTGTGTTACACTACCTGCTGAGCCTTCCAGCAAGATTATTCAGGGTATAAGAAACAAATGGAGAGAAATGAGAAATGGTTTTCGCTGTACGCCACTTACAGTGATGTACGACTCCTTTTATAGCAGGCGAAATATAGGTTTGCAGCAGCCACTGACGCTTTTGGAGCAAATACCAGCATTTGTTTAAACGTTACTTGAAAATGAAAATGTGATTGCATCGCTAAATTACGTTTTCATTTGATAATGACTGACAGTCTTCTTCGATATCGAAGTGCATATTACTTAATTTTTTTCAAAGTAAGAATAGACTAGATGCAAAAAGAACACACAGCTTTTTTTTTAGGAATAAGGCTCAGGGAGTAGGTTTCATTTACAATAGATATTTCTAAAAAGAAATGGTTGAAAAATTAAGCATAGCAATACACTTCAGTTGAGATATGCCTATCTCTCCCTCCCTCTATTACACTCTGTATTTAATTTAGTCGGTAAATGTAATTTCTGTAAAATTCCGGCAAAAATCAGCATATCCGCTAAAATGTCTATAAATGTAAACACGTCCCCCTACGGTTTATGAACATTGAACTCAAGATTCTAATTTCGTAAGCTGCAAAAACAACCACCCACAAATATTAGTAAAATCTACATTCGTGCTTTAAAAGTGACACTGCACTTTAGCAGTGTTTGAATTGAATTTGAGTCAAAATTCGCTTCCCTTTCGATTGACTTATCTTGACTAACATATTTATTCAAACTTAGACCCGCTTTTTTTCTCCCTTTCTCGGCGCAGCTTTTTAAAATTAGAGGTCAACCTACAGTCAAGACCAAAGAAGGTCAACCTGTAAAAGTACCGAGCGTAATTTCCGAGCCAATTGCGCTAATCCATTCGCTCCCCACATCAGCCGCTGCTCCTAGCACTCCGCTGCAAGGCGGTGAAGCTCGACGTGCGCGAGCTGGTGTGAGGCCACGAAGGTTGATGCAAGCGGCACATGTGCCACGGTGCACTGTAGCCATGACATGGAGGCATGTGGCAGACATGATAATCAAGTGATACTGTCAGGCGTAAAAGACCCCGGTTCTGTCTTGTTACAGTAACTGCCATCCCACTATTGCGCAAATTTTTCTCACGGCTCTTAGCTCCAGACATTGTCTGAAATTTCAGACAATGACGAGGCCAGCGCGGTTGACAAGCAATTTCTAACACTTTGTTACATCTCGCGAGTGAAGTCAGAGCGCAGGTGATGCAACGAGCCAATGGGACCAATCAAGCGGTGTCAGAAGCACGACATCATGGCACTCGTCATCTGTCTGTATGTGCTCTTTCATTGGCTAAACCAACCAATTGCAGCGGATGCCCCTTGACTTGCACTTTGAGGATATGTGTTCGGGATAGTACGCGTTTGAGCTTTCGACTGCGCGCTGACCTAAGATGTGAAATACATATTTGTACCATTTTTGTTGCCTACTACTCAGAAAATGAAGATCAAACCAGTAATAAAATATTTTAATTTTTTGCTTTATTTAAGGTGTGGCGCAATCCTTAGCCAATATGGCGCTTTGGCGCAAGATGTAGCAGACGTTCCTTCATGGTGCAATTTGGTGCAAATGGCGCAGCACTTCCATCACTGGCTTATCTGAGCCTCAAAGGTTCAGTGTAACAGATGCTCAAGGTTCTTTTTAGAACATTTCGTGAGGCCAACATTTAGGTAGCCTGATATTTTGCCTCTATTTTAACACATTCAGTATACCATAAAAATGTTTCACGGTTACTAAAGATAAGTTTGGTTCAGGGGCTTTCTTTTTAGGACTTGCAACCTGCACTGACAGCAGAGCAGAACCTTTTTTTTTTTTTTTTTTTTTTATGCACAAAGCCCAACCTGGATTCTTCCAAGGGATGCTGGACAGTGAGGATGCTGGGATGCCGAAGACGAGTGAGCTGTGCAATGCCTTGCTTCAGGATGTCCATTATGAGCTCCCTGTCCCTTTTGGAGTAACGTTCCAGCTGCTTCTTCTCCAGCACAAACACAGCCGCCTCCTGAAAAATGAAGAACACATTTTTTTTTTTCTCCTCTGTTATCACTAATAATCACCTGCAAAAAAACATATAAAAAAAAAACATAAAACAATGTTTCTTTTTTAGTTAAAATGGTATTATGGATACATCTCTTAAGCTCATAAAGCTTGGAAAAGAACACAGATTTTGCTCCCACAAAAAAAAAAAAAAGTTATAGTTTCAGGCTTTATGTACCAAACCAATAGAGAACATCTGGCATGCTCCAGCGAAAAACTTAAAATCAATTTAGACCATGTGCACTCCGTTCACCCGTAAGGGTGACAATGCGGTGGAAGCTACGCACTGGCCAGACGAATCAACCGCCTACCTTTCATCACCTGACGCTGCTCTCTGCGCTAGGTTTCGGAAAGAGCGTGATCGCATGGCGAAAGATAGGCGTATGACTGGACCAACGAGCTCACTTGGCTTCCATTGCACTGCCAGCTTAGAAGAGAACAAAGTGTCAAACATACAACCGAAACTTCAATTTGCACAACACCTTCACTACAACACTAACGAACAGACATGGAAGGAATTAAGAGCTTTGTGTACCTCCTTGGTGCTTCGTTTGGTGGCTTGGTACACCTTCCAGAGGAGGCCAGGTCCAGCACTGCCGACGTGCTTGATGATTTCATACTCCCGCGTAACAGGATTACCTGGCAGGACCGTGCTAAGGTTGGAAACCGTGGTCCTTAGCCGGTTGAACACGTCCATGGCCAACTGAAACACGAAGCACCGTCTGTGAACAGCACCTCCTCCTCCACGTGCTACGAGCTGGCTAGACACTGTAGTCACGTGACAACTCAAACAGGGTACAGGTCATCATGTTCACACTCCTTGCTTCGTGATTGGTTATCCGGCGTCCTTATCGGTGAATGCCGCAATCTGATTGGCTGCGAAACGATAATGATATGCGCGGGAATCGCCACACCCCGCATTCCTATTGGTGACTTTGGCTGTCACGTCTATGCGAAATCAAAGCATCACGCGTCATGACCTATTTAAGCATGCATTTATTAGGGTGTTGCTTGCACGTGCACACAGTCAGTACGATAGGGGTACCAGTCTCATATAAGCACTCATGTCCCAAATACGTCTTTTGACAGATCTGAATGGCTGTATGTGTGGTGTATTCTGGGGCACCAATTTCCCCTGTACTGGGATGGTGAGCGTGATTTTCCCCAGGTTCAGTGTCCCAGCGCAAATTATATGTCTGAGACTTTTGGTCGTGCGGGTAGAGCGATTTCCTTTCAACTATCCCAGCCGGTTTCGACTTTTATCGGCGTGTTTTAGAAATCGTGGATTTGGAATGTTCACTAAAAAATTCCGGGATAGCATTTATGCAGAACTGACCAAATTTCCCCTAAAGTGTGACTAAAATACGCTGCATAGAACGAATACGATTCTTGTTAAAAATGACAACGTGTAAGCCACGGGAACGTTAGGCAATAAAATCGAGGACCTTTGCATTGGATCACGAGGTGGTTTTGAGACAATGAGCGTACTGTTCGTTGCGATGAGGGGCGAGAGCCGTTATTCGTTATTTACAAACTGCGCTGCGTACCGCTGGCAGGTGCACGATCGCTCGCGTTTGACGGAGATCTCCACGAATCGATCAGAGAGGCGCACCCACCTTCGAGTGCGACTTGACAGCGCTAGTCCGCCGATCGCATTACGCGAGAAGAACCTGGGATTACACGCCGGACTCCGGTCGTCTAATTGAAAGCCGTGAACGGAGCAAATCCGACCGAAATCTGTTACGATTCCGATCGAGCATCTCCTCTTCGTGAACTTCGGCGAAGGCGTACAGAATCCGAGATACTGCCCGTGCTGCCCAGCTGAAACGGAAAGATAGCCGTCTAGAAAGACCGGAAGTCGTGGAAATCGGCCAGAGCTAGACTGTGACGTCATGGTCTTTCGAGCCGTTGGCTGCGAGTGACGAGTAATTGAACGCACCTCAGCCCTGTGCGAGCCTGCTGCCATCTGCTGGCGCTTCTCGTGGGAAAATTCTAGAATCGACGCTGTGAACACGCCGGCACGCCGGATTTTGTGGTGCTCTTCGATCGCCATTCACTGATCGTTCTTGCGCGTCGTGCTTCTCTTGTTTCGCGTTTGAAGAGAGAAACGTCGAGCTTTTTTCCAGGATGACGGAGGGCGACGAGCAGAAACCAACAGCCCCCACGGGCGACCAGACCCCCGCCGCAAATCCGAACGCCGTTGATATTTCGCCCAAGCAGGACGGCGGCGTGCTCAAAGAGATCATCAAGCCGGGAGTCGGCGAAGACAGCCCACAGGAGTCGAACACCGTCTACGTTCACTACACCGGGAAGCTGCTCGACGGCACCGTATTTGATTCCAGCCGCACAAGGGGCGAGAAATTCGAGTTTGTCCTCGGCAAAGGTAAGCGTGTTTGTGGGGTGCTTTGTGCAGCTACCTCAACGTTTTCGCGATGATCCGTCGCGCAGCGTTTTTGTGATCACGGTCACGGCCGTGGAGGGACGGCGTGCTGAAAACGCTCTTTTGGGGGTCCAGGATTTGAACGAAAATTAATCAAATAGAAATCGTTTCGAGCGTTGAACATTGATTTCAACCATGCTTGAACGCTTGAAATCGTTTCGAGCTTGCGTTTTCTGATCGGAAAGTTCAACCATGCTTTGGATTCCTTTCTTCTTCAAATCTTTAGTCAAGCGCTTAAAAAAAAAAAATGCTTTTATCGTGATATTTTTGGAACCGATTATTTAGAAAGCAGCGCGGCATTGTTCGCGAAGGTTCTACGAATCAGGCGGCACGTTGTGCACATGATATGCTTTCGGCGGGATGGAGCGTGAATCTGTAGTTGCGCAATAATGGTACTGCTAGTATTTCGTCTTTCACGTGTACACGTTCGCTTCATGTTGAACTTGTGACTCCAGCTATAATTTTTCCTTGACTAAACATTAGCCTTTATCGCAGTGTCTAGAGTGCCGTCCGACGGCACTTTGCGCCAGCATTCATTGCCGTCCTACGATGCCCCTACCGAACAAAGGCCGTCCTTTAGCAAAGAATGTCTTGCTTTTGGCACTTTGTGGCCTAAATTAGTATGACGAAAATAATTCCTAGAAAAGGGGAACAAAGGACAAAGACAAATCCCCAAACACAGCTAGTTGACTGGTGCGCGACCGAAAAATTTCGCCTGGTTCTGGTACCGAGCCAGGGACCTCTCCATTTCCAGTGGAGCGCTCTACCAACTGAGCTAACCAAGAGTTAGATGTTAGTAGAGCAAACGGGTTTTATCAGCTGCCAACACCAAGAAGGGTGAACGGCGTGCATTTTCAAGGTTAGGATGATAATGCAGTTAAATGCAAAGGTGCAAGCGAGCTGGACAAAAATGACGAAGTTAATCCCTGGAAAAGGGGAACAAACACCAATCTCCAAGAAAAATCCGTCTGGTCCTGGTAACAAGCCAGGACCTCTCCATAGAGCGCTCCACTGGACTGTCCTCGTCTTGTTAGCGCTTTTACATTTTGTAAGTCATGAACCAACTCACCCGCTTTGCCATTTTAGGACAATTTTTGTACTTTGCACAAATACCACTTGGAACGCGTCCCTGGCGTTAATGACTTGTGAAACACCCATTCGTTTTTCACCACGCGCAAAGCCGCACACAACAATAAATAAAAATGATCAGTGTTCACCTTCACAACTCCCAGCCAGAACAAGCGGCCATGTGATCTGGAGCTTATATGCCACCAATGTTGATCATAGCCATGCGCTGGGGTTGGCAAGGCACAGGACACGCACTCAGTTCCAGACACTGTTACAGTTTGGCTATTGTCATCATTGCAGCGATTGGACATGGGCCACAAGCCGAATGCTTCTCAAGCTATCGATTATTACAAACCCAAATCAAGTGCTCACGCAATGCTCGAGTCCAATCTGTGGGCCGCATTCAAATATCGTCACTGGGTGATACTGCAACCGCCCAGCTACGTCATCAAGTTTTGCAGAGGAGAGATTGAATAAAAACACTCGCTTTCGTCCTTGAAATTCACTGCAACAAAGGAGTTTCTTGGCCAGTGGCATTGCAAGCGAGTGTCCTTAAGTCCCACTAGCGCCAGTAAGCTTGTGTAAAGTGAAAAACATTCCAATTGTTGCACCGCCCCTTGAAGTACTGCATTTCACACATTATAGGACATTCGAGATAAAAGTTACTGCCAATGTTTGCTTACACACACAATGCAGTGCTAGCTTAGCTCTGATGCAGTGCTAACTTTACATTGTCTCAGTGCTGAGATGCACGTGTGACTGTCCTTTGTGCACTCGTGAGTAGTAACCAGCATACCTGGCTGTTCCGATAGCAACAAAAGCCGAACATTAGCTTCATCGCTTTTGCTCTTTGTTCCAGGAAATGTAATAAAAGCATGGGACATTGGCGTGGCAACGATGAAAAAAGGAGAGGTGGCCATCCTGACGTGCAGCTCCGAGTACGCCTACGGCAAGCGGGGTAGCCCCCCCAAGATCCCCGCTGATGCGACGCTGATATTCGAGGTGGAGCTGTTCGACTGGAAGCTGGAGGACATCAGCCCGGACAGCGACGGCAGCATTCAGCGCAAGATCATCACAGCGGGAGAGCTTTACACCACCCCCAAGACGCACGCCGAGGTCAAAGGTGCGGGGCTGCGCCGTTTCGCAACCGCGCATGTGTCTGTAAAAGACCCCTCCGCAAATTTTGTTCCATCTAGTGGCAGCGTTTCCAAACTACACGTGGGCGATGAGGCTGGCCACTCTCGGTCGCCATTGATATGGCGAGAGTGTTCGAAGCACTTGCATTCCTGTTGCTGCTCAAACGCTATTTGTGGTGTACCTCTTTATAGCGCAGTGTTGTGTCTTTGGGGGCAGAAAAAAGTGAATGATAATAATAAAGAGAAGGTGAGGAATCATGCTTCCCGAATCAGTCTAAACAGCACGATCCTACTGCATTGAGCAGGAACGAAATGCGCATGCGAACTGCACATACGTACGAGAACCTATAGGATGCGCCACTTTGAAGGGGTTAATGTTCATGGGGTGTTGTTTGCATGGCCGAAGATGGGCTCTGGATAGTGTAGCTGGTCTACCAGTGCTGTCGCAACAGAACCTTCGAAAGCTGCTTGCACGCATGCGCCCCTAATATACTAATGGTGTGCTGCAATGACAATATTGCCAAGCCCACAATTAATGTCATCAAAATTATCACACTTCAGCATGGACTTGATTCTGGTGAACCCTGCTGCCTGTTATTCTCTTTCATAGTATCCTTGTTTGCTTTCCAAGAGATCCGGTTGCGCACAGGAAATTGATGATTGCCGTAAAATTTCGACAAGGGCAGGCACTTCCGTTATGAGAGGAACAAATTTGAATGTATACGATGCACAAGCCATGAAACCATCAACATGAATATGTAAAGTGCCGTTCACACTCTTGCAACCAAGAGAGACAAGACCGGTTTTTAAGCCTTTTGCGACTGCTTGGGACCTGCTCCGCAGCAGTGCATCTGGTCTTACTCCGTCGCAAAAGGCTTAAAAACAGGTCTTGTCTCTCTCGGTCGTACTCGGTTGCACGTGTGTGAACGGGCCTTAACTCATGGCAATTGCTACCGCAGAATTGGAATTTATCTGTGCGAAGAAATGTTGCCGTTTTAACCGATAGGACCTCGGAGTAGTTTTCGGTGACAAATTTGTAGCTACGCCGTTGTCTACAGTCAGTGTTGGGTAAAGTAGATTAAAAGGTACTTCAAGTAGAGTACAAAGTAAATGAGACGTGATGTACTTTAAGTAAAGTAGTAAGTACACTGGGTGCAATGTACTTGAAGTAAAGTACTATAAATACAATGTACTTTAAAAGTAAAGTACAAGTATTTTAATACAATCTTTCATGATGTCCTTTAATTCCCCTATACAGTGATTTTTTAACTGCTAAGCATTGCCCAGGGGTAATCAGGGGTGCATGACCTATTTGTTTTAAAAACAGCGGCAAATATTTGATAAAGCCAAGTGGCCACAGAGTAGTTATTCTCAGCAATGAAGCCAAATTCAGAAGTCTCTCCTCTGAATTTGGCGCCGCTTGCACTGGATTGTTGAACCCAAGGACGTCAGCCCCGTAGCTTCCGCAAGCAATCCTCTCATTAACAAGTGTACTCTTTTTAATGAAAAAAAAAACATTGCAAGTGAAAGAGAGCTGGTGATAATTAATCATAATGTAACCCCTCAAATTGGGGTGCGAAAAAAATTAAGGAACTTTCAAGTCGAAGGAAAAGACGAAAGAAAATGTCTCAAAGCATTGTGACGTTCTCCTCTGTTGCCTTTTTCTTCAACTTGAAAGTTTATTTTTCCCGCGCCACAGTTTTAAGTGCTAGATTATCATAAATTTTGTTCTCATAATATTTTAAACCTCCTCGCTTGCGCCGACCAACCGAGAAGTATCGAGAGTTCAAAAAGCTACTGGAAAGCCGCCCCCAAAACAAGCGGAGCGATGTGCCGTCTGCTCACGTCTCTGCTAAGAGTATAATATCCCTTCCAGTATTTTTTCGCAATTGACAAAGCATCATTTCCTGATATAAAATTAAAGAGACCAAATTTGGGGAATGTACTTTGAAGTAGGGAATTGTACTTTCCTCGGAAAGTACCAGAACAAAATACTTTAAGTAAAGTACAAGTGCATACTCAGAGAATGTACTTCAAGTAAAGTACAAGTTTCCTAAACCTACTTGAAGTAGTACTTTAAGTACAATGTACTTGAAGTACTTCCCAACACTGTCTACAGTCACTTGTCTTCACGCCGGCATAGTAGTGGTGTATCCAGGAAGTTTTTAAAAGGTGGGGTGAGGCAACTCTGCATCCAACGAGCACATCGCGGTGCGCACGACGGAACTACATCATCCCGTCGTCTCTGAAATCTCCGGGCCCCAGAGCACCGAAGGACAGGAATTTTGTTCTGATAATGCCGGTTTGGAGTGAAGAGCACCGAAGGGTGCAGGGCCTGTTTCCTACGAGCGCGAAGCTGTTAAACTTTGCACCAACATGGATCTGGCGCCGACGTGGTGCTGGCACCGAACGCACGCGCTCGGGGTCAACCGCCATAGTCGTTGCTTCCACGTGTAGTTGTGCTGGCACCACACGCTCGGGCTGGCTGATCTGGACTGCCCGTGCCCACCGCTAATGACGTGAGCTCCACGCATTGTGCGTATAGCCATTTCCGAACGAGTTGCACGGGCTCGTGCGTATAGCTTTACTCAATAAAAATTGCAAATTTATTCTTTTTTTTTTTTTTCTTAAATATGAGAAAGGCAGCACTGTAACTGATATGCACTTTGTATATATTGAGGTACATGACCCCATATATTGTATTTCACACTTTTGACTCAATGTATGCTGTGCCCCTATGTTCAGTTCAGTGAACTTTCAGTTAAGTGAACTATTTTCTTGGGTTCCTTGAAGTTCGCTCAGTTGAGAGTTTACTGTAGAGACCCTTTGCAAAGCCCCATCAAGCAACATTGGCAACCGCCATTCTTTGGCCACGAAGCGTGTGATTGGATCTGAGTTCTTGCCGAATGCTGGCATAGCCCTTGTGTCCAGTGCATGCTCAGAGTGTGTGCCCAAACAATGGCGGACTCAGATTGTCACAAGCCTAAGTCGAGTGCTTGCGTCCAATCCCTGAGCTGCATTTGACTATCATCATTGTGATGACATAGAACGACCTTCTTTCATGTCAATGAATTTCGCGAAGGAGAGACTGAAAGAAAAAAGTCCCCTTTTTGTCCTTGAAGTTGCACCGTGACAAAGATGCCTCTTGGGCAGTGGTGATGTGTGCAAGTATGCTTGGGTCACACTAATGCCAGTAAGCTTGCGTAAAGTGAGGAATATTCCAACCCTATATCGTTGCATGGCCCTTTAAAGGGGCACGAAAATGGTTTCTGAGATTGTCTATTTATGGTCATAACTCGGTCTACAGCATGCAAGCATTTTGAAAAACCCAAGATTAAATTGATATGCATCAGCTTTCCCTCTTGAAAACAGAATCGAAGATTGCGACACGCTAATTTTTTTTTTTGCAATTTGGGAGAGAAATATGTGACACACCCAGCCACGAGCGGCCGCTGCCGCACGTGGCAAAGGGGCCGACCAAGGCGGACTGGTTTTTGCATCTGTGCAATTCGCGTGCAAGAAGGGTCTGATGCTACCCTCTTGTTTCTGTGCCGAATCTAAAAAAATGGTCGCGATCATTGATTTTGTTTTAAATGTGGAAGTTGGATGCGTACCAATCTAATGTTGTTGTTGTTGTTTTTTGTTTTTTTTTTTTAATTTTTAAAGCTTGTAGTTTGAGTTATGACCATAGGCAATCTCAGAAACCACTTTAGTGCCCCTAACCCTCCGAGTACCGGGTGTTCTTTCTTCATGTCAAACATAGATTATGATCCCACGCAGAAAAACTGTGGCATGCTTTAATGAAGTATATATGTGTTTATCGAAGACGCGCTGATCTATGGGCTTAATGTTAATTTTGATGTTTTCATGCCTCCATCCTAGGATCTCAACTCTTACTTCTCTAGACACAGTACTATGCAAAGTCGCACACTGGGGTCACTCTTTCCGAGTGGCCTTGACCGGCATCTTTCTATTCAGAAGTGAGACTTTCTTATTTAATTTATTACTTAATTAGTTTATTACTAATTTCTAGATCTCATTGTTCGCCATAAAGCACGAAGTTGAACAACATAGATTCACCGTTCTGGAACGGCGAGGAGCAAACTCGGACAGAAGTCCCCTAAACAAAACTTTTGATGTGCCGTCGACAGGTGTTGTTACGAGACAAAACATTGCTCTGCACAAAGACATAAAACCTACAGCCAAGTTGGGAGGGGGGAAGCAACCCGAAACTGAAACCACACGGGAACGTGCCCCACTATCGGCGAGGGGATCGACCTCCGTCAAAAGCAGTCGTCGGAGGACGGGAGCTTGCCCCCGCCTTGGCCCTTGCATTGAGTAGGTGCTGGCAGACGCACGGTGCATGCAGCATCATTCACGCTGGCCGCATTGGCTACAAGCCCCAGCTGAGTGCCACGTCATTGTTGTCGTCCTCCCTGTGGGTGTAGCTCCTAAGTTAGCCATTCGAAGCGCATCAGATGAATCCCCTCCCCACTGCTCGGGCATGGCACTCAAAGGGCCAAGAGTGAATCGTTGAAATGGGTGCAATTGAGCGTGATGACGACGCCCCTCTCTGTCGGGCGATCCCGTGCAGTGCACCTCCTGGGAAGGCACGAGGGACGCGTCTTTGAGGACCGCGAGCTGAGCTTCGTCATTGGCGAGGGCTCCGAGCACGGCATCGTGCGGGGCGTGGAGACCGGGCTGCAGAAGTTCAAGAAAGGAGAGAAGTCCCTGCTCCGCATCGCACCGAGCTTTGCCTTTGGCGCGGAAGGCAACAGCCAGTTGGGCGTGCCCCCCAACGCAAATGTCGAGTACGAAGTGACTCTCAAGAGCTTTGAAAACGTGAGTTCAATGGAACCCGGGTTTGCCGGTGTCTCGAGCCGCGCGAATCGGCGTGGTTGCTCGAGATTGGCGGTTGGGTATGGGCAGAGCCTTTTATAGGGGGTATTCACTGGACGCCATATTCGAGGGAGGTGTTTAGAGTGCATGCTCAGAATGAGCTCACACTAGTAGGCTGCTAAGACCGGCAACCTTGATGGTGCGGAATGCACGTTGCAAAAGGACTGTGAAAGCTTGCTGTCAACATGCGCTCATCAGTTACGCATACAGCTATGGCCTCCTGTGAATACTCCCTATACTGAGAGAGTTTGGCCGACGGGCAGAGCCGGTCACCCACTCGAACAAGCAGACTTCGCGATGCCACAGGATGGAGGCTTTCGCTTTTGGACCACTCCACCCTGCGTGCGCTAGTCCAAGTTCACCGTTAGTTGTTTTATAAACATGATTTCCTGTACTCTGGCATTGTGTTACCTGTAATTGGTGACCGTATCCAAGCACCGGTCGTCCTTGATTGATCTCTAAAGACAGAGCTTACGAATAAGCTTTTTTTTCTTTTGGTTTTAAACACGATGATGGCTTCTCATACAAAACGGAATCTAGAAATTGAGCGCACATGGTCGCAGTGCCTCTCCTAATTGGCGCCCGTTGCAAGACTGAATTTTGGCGGTGGTCACTTTTGGGACATAGTATCCAAAGTATTGAAACTTCACTCAAAAGTGGAGTGAATTCAAGATAATATAATTTTCAGAAATTGTACCAGATAAGCAAGCTGGAGCTGTTGATTGCATGTACAGCACCAAAGACGCTAACTTTAACTAGAAACACCCTCATTACAATGACGGGTCGCCACATGCCTGGCATTCCTAACTCAGAGCGTGTCCAAAATTCGATACCCCAAGATGGCAGAGGTCAGGTGTCCTTCCTGGTTTCCGTACTGCCAGTCGAGGTTGCTTTTGCATACAAATATGCAAAATACTGCAACTGGCAGTAAAAAATACATGAAAGACTCTTTCAATTCTCTGTAATGCCGAATTAGAGAGTAGCTCTTGAGGAGGAGAGGGGGGAGGGTATGCCCCTCTTCCTCTTCTGCTCCCCGCCCATTTAGTAGGAAGTTTTCGCTAAATTTCCCACGAAGTTTAACCAGGAACTTTTTTCAGTTCAAAAATGTTTCCGCTAAATTTAGAGGGAAATTTTTTCCGCTACATTTAGCGGGGAATTTTTTACACTAGATTTAGCGGGGAACTTTGTCCACTAAATTGAACGGGGAATATTTTCCACTAAATTTAGTGAGGAAATTTTTCCGCTAGACTTAGCGGGGAAATTTTTCCGCTAAACTTAGCGGGGAAAATTTTCCGCTAAATTTGGCGGGAAAATTGTTCCTCTAAATTTAGCGGGAAACTTTTTTCGACCAAATTTATCGGGGGGTTTTTTCTGCTAGATTTAGTGGGGAAGTTTTTCCGCTAAATTTTCTACAATGACGTCGCACGCAACGCGCGCATGCATTGCACGTTGACGCCGACATTGCTCAAGCCGGAAACAGGCTGCGGCACCTAAGAGCTGTACTTTAAAAAAAAAAATTTAAAAGTCCACCTACTTTTTAAGTGTTAGTTAAAAAGGACAAAATTAGAACCCATTCTTCAATTTTCAAATTGCGCAAGCATAAAAGGCGATACAGCAAATGTGTCTGATTAGTGCAGTTGTCGCATAAGAAATCGACAGAGACATTGGTAAAGATATGGCTGAACCTCTTGTTTCACTGTTCTATATATAGTCCCTGTTTCTTCAGGACATTCCTTTTGTAGATATGCTGTGCAACACTGTCGGAGCGAACACAACATTGTCACTTTATTGCATTTTACTGCCCTGGATGAGAACTTTTCACCACACTAGTAGGTTTAATGGCAGCCGTTTAATGTGTCATTGTTTTGCACTGACTGCATCGCGCTGTGTACGTCAAATGCTCGTACCATAGTTATAAAGCATGCCTCAATTTCTGCTTTATTATAATCATATCTTTGCTATATCATTGTTTACTTTGAAGAGGTACTGTTGTATGTTTGTTTCAGTTGCTTGGCTTTATTGGCAGTTGCAAGAAGCACTTAAAGGTCCTTCCTCTTTCTCCAGGCCAAAGAATCCTGGGAGATGGACACAGACGAGAAGATTGAGCAGGCGGACCTTGCCAAGAACAAGGGCACGCTATTCCTCAAGGCGAGTCCGATCACGGCGGCTATAGTCATTGCTCAGCGTCTTTCTGTGGTGTTGGTAAACACGGCACAGAGGTAGCCTCCCAAAGCGAAGAAAATTGTATGTTTATGCAGCAAGAATTTGACGATATAGGAGCAGTATTGTAGCCAGTACGGTACAACTGCTATCCCATGGTCTCACCGTGCTTGACGCTGTAGTTAATGACATTACACTAGTACAATGTCTGTCGATTTCCAAACTGTCAAATTGACACGATCAGGGTCGTTCTGCAGTGTGAGCTTTGATTCCATCCACTGAAAGCTGCACACTAGCATGGCGACCCTCCAATATCTCTTCCCCCCGCCTCATTTGGAGCATGGTTCTACTGGGCGATTCAAGGAGAGGTCAGGCTCTTTAAATCGACCGCAAAATTTGGTTTCTTAACCTATCGCGCTACGACTTTGTGCAGCACGTTGCATTTTTTTTTTTTTTTTGTAAAATTTGCGAAGAGCGAACTTACCCGAGGAAAAAGTAAAGTAAGAAAAAGGCTTAGCTCCTATGGAAACGCAGCGACGCCACCGGTCTTCAAACAACACGGCGCCATTTCGCACGGGAGACAAGAGATGGCGCAACGAACGCCGCCAACGAACGAGCATACGGCGCCGAGAGCCGGCGTCTTTAGCAGACAATCTTTTCAACTCAAAAGCGGCGCGCGGTAACAACAAGGAACTGCAGTTCCTTGTCTCCTAAAGACGCCGGCTCTCGGCGTTGTATGCTCGTTCGTTGGCGGCAGTTGGCATCGCGACCGCTTGCGTCATGTCTTGTCTCCCGTGCGAAACGGCGCCGTCGTCGTGTTTGAAGACCGGTGGCTTCGCTGCATTTCCATAGGAGCTAAGCCTTTTTCTTTCTTTACTTTTTCCTCAGGTAAGTTCGCTCTTTGCAAATTTTACAAAAACAATGCACCATCTGCGGGCAACGCTGCACAAAATCGTAGCGCGATAGGTTAAGAAACCGAATATTGTGGTCGATTTAAAGATTCTGGCCTCTCCTTGAATCACCCAGTAGATTTACCGTTGCCATGCATGCATAGGCAATCCCTCGCTTTGTGCTTTTAGATGCGGAGAATCTCTTGCTCGGGTCTATGTCCCGCGGCGTTGGCGTTGTAGTCTGCACTCACACTACGCATGCGCAACTCTCCTCCTTCCCTCTCTGCAACAGCTGCGCGTTACTCTCTCCGCTCTCTCTCTCTACCAGCTGCGCGTGCACTTCGCGTGCGTTCGATTCTAATCACACCGCGCGCGCATGCGCAGCTCTCCTCCTCTAGTCTCCTCTCCTTCAAGTGTTAAAAAAAAATAAGCGGCGAGCGTTTCAAGTTTCTCTGCTGCGAGCCGCGACGAAGGCTCGCGTAGGGGGTACCGCTAGGGCAGTCGGTGGCGCCATCTCTCGACGTCAGCACGCAACTGACTCTTTCCTCGGAACCAACACAATGCTCCGCATCACCCCATGGTTCCCCTCGGAAAGATGGTGTAATTTTTTTTCTTGCCTTTGAACCAGCAGTACAGCTCCAAGTCCTTTATGACTTGAGTCAGTGGAAATTTCATTTTCAGCACGCTGGTTGAGATGACTACCAAGGATGGAGAGAGTCTGAAGCCTTGACTTCATGTTGTGGAATGCTCTCTGTTGCTCGTCGGGCTCACAGTTTGGGCAATAGAACTTGTTCTTAAGTGATTACAAGATGTTTGATGGCGTAAAGCGAACGCCGTTGAACCTCCCTTGTTCAGCAGCACACAAATATTTTGCTAGATGCTCTGTTTTCTAGACAGCCTGCTCGTCCTGTCAGTGATGTCAGACATCCGGAAAGCTTGGAAGAATTTGAATGACAGTTTTGACATTTTCCATTTTCTCAGTAGCTATTCTAAACTTAAAGATACTAGAAAGCATACTGGGAAGAGTAAAGCCCAAATATTCATAAAATTAAATTAATATTTCATTCACCCACTACTTAAAGGGACACTACAGTGGGTTTTCAGATTGTCCTTTTTCCTTTTAAAAATGCAACCATAGCTAGAACTACTATATTTACACGATGATATGTCGACCCCCCACGTTGCACATCAACAAAAGATAAAAAAATAAAAACCTTCAGGGGCGCATTTTACGGCGAACACGTGGGAACGACAGGTCGTCCATTTCAAGAGCCCGGCCTCAAGCGCACGCTCGATGCCTTCTGGTGTGGTTTGGCTGCGCATGCACGCACGAGGCACGTGTGATGCCCGAGCATTATCGAAGCAAAGAAGCTCACGCTGGGGGTGTGACAACTGAAACTGCTCCTTGCTGCGACTAGAAAATACGACTCGTCTGCACTGGCGCTGTCGTTCTCGTCGTCGTCACTGCTACCTTTTCAAAGCACGATGTCGGCGTCGTACAACGATATCTCGCACTTCGCAAATGACAGCATCAACCGCATCTTCCGGCCTTGCTCGGTGATCCCGTCGCACGTCACGGGTAGGAACCGATCGCGCACTTCTGTGACGTACGTTGCGAGCCTCACCTCTAACACCAGAAGGCATCCAGCTCTTCGTTTTCCGTCACAGCTTAAGATTCTGCGCCGTTGCAAACACCACTGGTGCACCACCCGCTCCGACAGGTTGAACTTGCATCCGGCAGCGCTGTTGTTGGTTGCTTTTGGATGAAGAATGGCCATGAGCAAGCACTAAAAACCTAAACTGCGTGGATCACGTGTGTCATTGCAGAGAAATGTAGTTTGCACTCCAGCATGATCTCGGCACTCTATCAACCAACGTTCAACTGTGAGTCGTTCAAAAAGAAACAGTGGGGGGTGAGGCAGTGAGGCTGTTCCAGCGGCCATTCCGGAGTGGCTCTTGCATAAAGTGCCGCCACCCCCGGGAGTCAGGCGCGCCGTGCGCTGTACCTGCCGTGTTGTTTCATTATCGCGATTGTTTCATTTTTGTCAGTGGTGGAATGCTTTGGTTCAATTATTAGTCGACCCATTTTTCAAAACTTGAAAAATGGGTCGACTTACATTCGTGTGAATGTGGTACTAGTCTTCTCTAAATTGACTACCGTAAAATTCCGAGCGAACGCCCACGTTTGAAGGATCGCCCACCCCCCCTTTTTGTCCAACATCTGTTGGGAACGGTATTCCGATACATCGCCCTCCCCGCGATTCCCGCCGGACGTCACGCAATGTCCGACGGGAATCGCGCGTCAACGGCGCAATCTGCGGTCCCGCGTTTTTGTCTACGATCCGCGCGCGTGAAATGCGTGAAATGCAAATCTGCTGCGTTTGCGATCTGCGCTATCCGTTCCCGAGTTTTTAGCGGATTCCCGTATTTTTGCCCGCAATATTGATTCCTAGCTGTAACACGCGCGAGTTGTTCCGCGTGTATTATTGCATCGTGAAATGCGATTCTGCTGCGGCCACGATCTGCTTGATTTGTTTCCGTGACATGCGGGTTTGCAGTGGATTCCCGCGTTTGAGTCCGCAATCTGCGCACGCAATATCGGTTTCCGCGGCATCCGTTCCCGTGAGATGCGAGTTCTCGGCGGGTTTCCGCGGGTCCATCGCGCTGTGAAACGCGCGAATCTGCTGCGTCTGCAACCTGCGGTATCCTTTCCCGTGACACAGGAGTTCGTAGTGAATTCCGGCGTGTTTATCGAATCGTGAAACGCGAATTCGCCGTGTCCGTGATCTGCAGTATCAGTTCCCGCGTCACGCGGTTTGTAGCGGGTCCCCCCCCCCCCCCCCCCCCCATTTTTATCATTATTTCTGATAAAATTTTGCTGAGGCATCCCCAAAGATAGCCCACCCCATGTTTTTCACCATTTATCTCTTCATTTTGGGTGGGCGTTCGCCTCGGAATTTTACGGTATGTCCCCCCCCCCCCCCCAACACCCCCCAAAAAATGGTGTTTTTTTTTTAATTGCAGAAAGAAACGGTACATTGCCGCTTGCATAGCCGAAAGGAAACGCTTCTTCTTACTTCTAGAACAGTGGTTCTTAACCATTGTTGTTTTGCGGACCCCTTGTGGATTGCCGAAGATGATGGGGGTCCTCGTTTGTGGTGATGGAAAGGGAAGGGTGTAGGTTCGTTATCATAATGATCTACTAAATCAGTATAACTAAGGGCTAGACCTTTACAGCGAAGCTGTTAAGGGCTAGGTTCATAGATGGCGGCAACCTTTTTAGCCTTTCCACTCTGGTTTTCACCAGAGTGGAAACGCTGAATTTCTCTAGATGTCGTCCTCGAGGTCGTCCCAGAAATCATCGTTGAGGTCATCCTAGACGTCGTCCTTGAGGTTGTCCAAGAGGTCGTCCTAGGCGTTGTCCTCCAGGTCGTCCTAGAAGTCGTCCTTGAGGTTGTCCAAGAAGTCATCCCTGAAATCGTCCTAGGCGTCGTCCTTGAGGTCGTTCCATCCTTCTATAGTACAGCTTCGCTGGTACAGCTTCGCTTTCCAGAGTGGAAAGGCTGAAAGTTTTTCACTGACACACACACGAGAAAACTCGATTGAAATTTAAAATGTTTCTTCTCAACCTAAAATAACTACAACTTTTATTGCCGGGCTTGACTGATGAGGCAGGGCTTCGCGAACCCCGAGGGTGCCTCGCGGACCCCATTTGAGAACCGCTGTTCTAGAAGATTCATATTTACTTTTACCCACAGCGTAACAGATAAGGAGGCCAGCGTGACCTTGCTGAGTCAATCTCCCGAGTGTTTGACACTGGAACATTCTAGATTGAATGTTCAAGATTCCGAGGGTACTAGATAAGAAGCCTCCTTATCTGTCACACTCGGGGTAAGAGCAAACACGAATCTTCCAGAAGTATGGAGAAGCGTTTCCTTTCCGCGCTAGTGATCAGGGCCAGGTGGCCAAGTTTTGGAAGTAACCCTTATCTTGTTCGAAAGTTGTGAGCAATTTTCTTGAAATTTAAACATGGGGCCCACTCTGGGTAACTGGCACCATTCTGCTCCATGTATTCAAGGACACGTTCGGCTGCCGTTTTCCCACTGCAATTTTCAGAAAATCACTTGTAACTAAGATTCCCCGTTTACGTAGTTCATATATCGTGAAATTCGGAGGAGGTTTTTCGGACTTTACTTTTTGCTGAAAATTTGGGCTGTATCGGAGTTTACTTTTGTTAAATTCCCAATTCTGTTAAATATGGAGTTTGTTTTACAGTGTTCCCAATTTTTCGAAAATAAGAAACAAAATAAATAAAGTTCAGGTACAATGGCCCGTTGTGCTGAAGGAACCTTGACTAGCTAAAAGGCAAACCCCTATTGTCAGTACCTCCAGATTTCAAAGGAGACTTAAGTGGCATCTCCTCAAGACCACGGAAAATTTACTGGGGTGTAGTATTCTTTGGATTTATCTGAAAACACGGAACCCTACTTACGACTTTTATACAAGATGGCGGTTAGTTCTGATACTTTGGCATCTGGTTCAGATCGCTGGCGCTACACTTGAGCGGAGAATGATTGTTTTGTGATGCATCTTTTTTTTTTTATATTTTGTAGATCTTTGGGGGGGGGGGGGGGGGCGTTGCGTATCAGAAGAGGAGAGTGTTGCGAGGTTTTGTCACGGTTTTATTTGGAAAAAAAAAAGCCTGATTATAATCTTTTGTTAGGGCACATAGATTGAGTTTGTGTCCTGTAAGGACGATCTGAAAACTCGCTTCTGTGCTGCGGATGCCGTCGGCTCGCTGGCTGACTCGTGGGATTCGGCTGCGGCTTTTAGGCGGAGAAGTACCAGTTGGCCCTGGACAAGTACAAGCGCGCGGTGGACCTGCTGGAGCACGAGGACACCCTGGAGGGGGAGAAGAAGGCGAGGAGGGACACAGTGATGCTGGCCAACTACCTCAATGTCTCCCTGTGCCACCTGCGGCTCAAGGACACCATGGAGGTTATCAAGGCGTGCAACAAGGCGCTCGAGTTGGACCCCCGCAGCGAGAAGGCCCTCTTCCGCAGGGGACAGGTGAGGGGGCGTCAATTCGGTCCGATCAAGGTCACCACGGAGGTCTCGGGGAAACTAGAAATGCTGTGGGCTCATTTTATCTTGGGCTGTTCCGCACGTTTGTGATTGGCTGTGTTGTGAAGGCTTCTGACTGCTTGCAACGAGAGAACACACTTCATGTCCCTCGACGTGTTTGTGTTCATTTTACAAGTTGCATGAAGTGCTCCAAGGAACGAGCCCCATGCACGTGCCCCATGCGGCCCTCGCTTGAGACACGTGTCCTGCACAATCGTGCAATGGCGGTTGTCGGTACTGGTCAGAAACGTGAAGCACAAATTTTATCGGGGAACTTTAAACGCACTGGCACCGTATGTTAGGTAGACCTGCAACACTTCCAATTTGCCTGCGTACAACTATACCAAAGGTTTTGTAGTACTATTTGAGAAATGAAACTTATGCGCAATTTTCTTGAAATTTAAACATGGGGCCCACTCTGGGTAACTGGCACCATTCTGCTCCATGTATTCAAGGACACGTTCGGCTGCCGTTTTCCCACTGCAATTTTCAGAAAATCACTTGTAACTAAGATTCCCCGTTTACGTAGTTCATATATCGTGAAATTCGGAGGAGGTTTTTCGGACTTTACTTTTTGCTGAAAATTTGGGCTGTATCGGAGTTTACTTTTGTTAAATTCCCAATTCTGTGAAATATGGAGTTTGTTTTACAGTGTTCCCAATTTTTCGAAAATAAGAAACAAAATAAATAAAGTTCAGGTACAATGGCCCGTTGTGCTGAAGGAACCTTGACTAGCTAAAAGGCAAACCCCTATTGTCAGTACCTCCAGATTTCAAAGGAGACTTAAGTGGCATCTCCTCAAGACCACGGAAAATTTACTGGGGTGTAGTATTCTTTGGATTTATCTGAAAACACGGAACCCTACTTACGACTTTTATACAAGATGGCGGTTAGTTCTGATACTTTGGCATCTGGTTCAGATCGCTGGCGCTACACTTGAGCGGAGAATGATTGTTTTGTGATGCATCTTTTTTTTTTTATATATATATTTTGTAGGTTTTTTTTTGGGGGGGGGGGGCGTTGCGTATCAGAAGAGGAGGGTGTTGCGAGGTTTTGTCACTGTTTTATTTGGAAAAAAAAAAGCCTGATTATAATCTTTTCTTAGGGCACATAGATTGAGTTTGTGTCCTGTAAGGACGATCAGAAAACTCGCTTCTGTGCTGCGGATGCCGTCGGCTCGCTGGCTGACTCGTGGGATTCGGCTGCGGCTTTTAGGCGGAGAAGTACCAGTTGGCCCTGGACAAGTACAAGCGCGCGGTGGACCTGCTGGAGCACGAGGACACCCTGGAGGGGGAGAAGAAGGCCAGGAGGGACACAGTGATGCTGGCCAACTACCTCAATGTCTCCCTGTGCCACCTGCGGCTCAAGGACACCATGGAGGTTATCAAGGCGTGCAACAAGGCGCTCGAGTTGGACCCCCGCAGCGAGAAGGCCCTCTTCCGCAGGGGACAGGTGAGGGGGCGTCAATTCGGTCCGATCAAGGTCACCACGGAGGTCTCGGGGAAACTAGAAATGCTGTGGGCTCATTTTATCTTGGGCTGTTCCGCACGTTTGTGATTGGCTGTGTTGTGAAGGCTTCTGACTGCTTGCAACGAGAGAACACACTTCATGTCCCTCGACGTGTTTGTGTTCATTTTACAAGTTGCATGAAGTGCTCCAAGGAACGAGCCCCATGCACGTGCCCCATGCGGCCCTCGCTTGAGACACGTGTCCTGCACAATCGTGCAATGGCGGTTGTCGGTACTGGTCAGAAACGTGAAGCACAAATTTTATCGGGGAACTTTAAACGCACTGGCACCGTATGTTAGGTAGACCTGCAACACTTCCAATTTGCCTGCGTACAACTATACCAAAGGTTTTGTAGTACTATTTGAGAAATGAAACTTATGCGCTATCTTTGACAAAAAATGGTAAAGAGCTTTTGCCATCTCCTCAAATGAATTTATGTTGTACTGTTTTGAGATGCCTTCAAACGTATCAAAATATGAATAACTTTTTTTTTTTTTTCCATTGGCTTTCAATACCTCGTCTCAGACATCAGCACTGAGAGTGTATATTAGTGCCAGTTATCTCGGGATCGACGAGACTCCTCTATGGAATTTAGGGCCCATTCACACATGCATCACATTGCTGAATTAGTGCTGAACAGGCCTTTACAGTGAGGAGCCTGTACACAAAAATATGGAAACTCCGAGGAATTGAAAACGATTGTTCGGCCTTCCCTCTGCAGGCCCACATGACGAACAAGGACTTCGACGAGGCACGGAGTGACTTTGAGCAGGTCCTGCAGATTGACGCGAACAACAAGGCAGCCAAGAACCAGCTGACTGTGTGTGCGGCCAAGCAGAAAGAGCAGCTCCAGAGGGAGCGTCAGATGTATAAGAACATGTTCGAGCGCATGGCGGCCAAGGACGCGCCCGTGAGTACCGTCTCGACTCTGCGCCGGTTTGCCTCCGAAAGTTGAGAACCGTCTTGGCCGTACTACGAGCCAGGCTTGAAGCCAAGATTCCTCCACTCATTCGTAAATCGACAGCTTGAGGGAGCCGCTATCGTTCTAGATCCGGTGTCGGGAGACCGGTGATGCTGTTGTGCTCTGTTTGCAGGCTGTTTTTCTTTGTGCGTTGGAGGAGGAGTGGAGGGTGGCAGTTGGTGTTGTGCCCTGAGTTGCTAGCTGTTTTAACGAACAAGAGGAGAGAAGGTGCCTTGGACACTTTTCATGGGGCTAGTCGTTGAAAGCCAGGACAGCTGGCAGCACTGCCTGCTCACAACTGTGTATTCGTAGTGGCATTGGTTCGAAGGGTAGTTTATGTAGGGGCAGAGCACTCATAGAAAAGGATTTTTGGTGTTCCGCGAACATTTAGAAATAAATGTCGAGGTATTCGGAAGTTAAATTTGCAAAGATTTTTCTTTTGTATTTTCTTCTTTGTCTTTAAGGACCCTCAAAAGAAAATAGGACGTTAATTGTTTCCTATTTCACAGTGTACAGTCTCGCACTTATGTCATGTGCCAATTTGTTGTGCCTCGACTTTCATCGTGCCTCGTTTTAATCGCAGAAAACGTCCCCTGCGGTGATCAAGCCACCGAGCTCCGAGGAACCCCTGGAGCCGGGCGTGTGGAACAAGTCGTCCGAAGAGAACAACCAGGAACCATCTTCTCCGGAAGAGTCAAAAACAGCCGAAGCCGAAGTACCGCCGGAATCCGTCCCAACGTCTGCTTAGATTCCCCCCCGCCCCCCCTCTCTCGTTCCAACCAAAATTTTTCTTTGTTTCGTGATGCTCTCTTTTCTCCCAGTGCCACCTGCGGCTCAAGGACACCATGGAGGTTATCAAGGCGTGCAACAAGGCGCTCGAGTTGGACCCCCGCAGCGAGAAGGCCCTCTTCCGCAGGGGACAGGTGAGGGGGCGTCAATTCGGTCCGATCAAGGTCCCCACGGAGGTCTCGGGGAAACTAGAAATGCTGTGGGCTCATTTTATCTTGGGCTGTTCCGCACGTTTGTGATTGGCTGTGTTGTGAAGGCTTCTGACTGCTTGCAACGAGAGAACACACTTCATGTCCCTCGACATGTTTGTGTTCATTTTACAAGTTGCATGAAGTGCTCCAAGGAACGAGCCCCATGCACGTGCCCCATGCGGCCCTCGCTTGAGACACGTGTCTTGCACAATCGTGCAATGGCGGTTGTCGGTACTGGTCAGAAACGTGAAGCACAAATTTTATCGGGGAACTTTAAACGCACTGGCACCGTATGTTAAGTAGACCTGCAACACTTCCAATTTGCCTGCGTACAACTATACCAAAGGTTTTGTAGTATTTGAGAGATGAAACTTATGCGCTATCTTTGACAAAAAATGATAAAGAGCTTTTGCCATCTCCTCAAATGAATTTATGTTGTACTGTTTTGAGATGCCTTCAAACGTATCAAAATATGAATAACTTTTTTTTTTTTTTTCCATTGGCTTTCATTACCTCGTCTCAGACATCAGCACTGAGAGTGTATATTAGTGCCAGTTATCTCGGGATCGACGAGACTCCTCTATGGAATTTAGGGCCCATTCACACATGCATCACATTGCTGAATTAGTGCTGAACAGGCCTTTACAGTGAGGAGCCTGTACACAAAAATATGGAAACTCCGAGGAATTGAAAACGATTGTTCGGCCTTCCCTCCGCAGGCCCACATGACCAACAAGGACTTCGACGAGGCACGGAGTGACTTTGAGCAGGTCCTGCAGATTGACGCGAACAACAAGGCAGCCAAGAACCAGCTGACTGTGTGTGCGGCCAAGCAGAAAGAGCAGCTCCAGAGGGAGCGTCAGATGTATAAGAACATGTTCGAGCGCATGGCGGCCAAGGACGCGCCCGTGAGTACCGTCTCGACTCTGCGCCGGTTTGCCTCCGAAAGTTGAGAACAGTCTTGGCCGTACTACGAGCCAGGCTTGAAGCCAACATTCCTCCACTCATTCGTAAATCGACAGCTTGAGGGAGCCGCTATCGTTCTAGATCCGGTGTCGGGAGACGGGTGATGCTGTTGTGCTCTGTTTGCAGGCTGTTTTTCTTTGTGCGTTGGAGGAGGAGTGGAGGGTGGCAGTTGGTGTTGTGCCCTGAGTTGCTAGCTGTTTTAACGAACAAGAGGAGAGAAAGTGCCTTGGACACTTTTCATGGGACTAGTCGTTGAAAGCCAGGACAGCTGGCAGCACTGCCTGCTCACAACTGTGTATTCGTAGTGGCATTGGTTCGAAGGGTAGTTTATGTAGGGGCAGAGCACTCATAGAAAAGGATTTTTGGTGTTCCGCGAACATTTAGAAATAAATGTCGAGGTATTCGGAAGTTAAATTTGCAAAGATTTATTTTTTCGTATTTTCTTCTTTGTCTATAAGGACCCTCAAAAGAAAATAGGACGTTAATTGTTTCCTATTTCACAGTGTACAGTCTCGCACTTATATCATGTGCCAATTTGTTGCGCCTCGACTTTCATCGTGCCTCATCTTAATCGCAGAAAACGTCCCCGGCGGTGATCAAGCCACCGAGCTCCGAGGAACCCCTGGAGCCGGGCGTGTGGAACAAGTCGTCCGAAGAGAACAACCAGGAACCATCTTCTCCGGAAGAGTCAAAAACAGCCGAAGCCGAAGTACCGCCGGAATCCGTCCCAACGTCTGCTTAGATTCCCCCCCGCCCCCCCTCTCTCGTTCCAACCAAAATTTTTCTTTGTTTCGTGATGCTCTCTTTTCTCCCAGTCACGACTGCAAAATTATTTCAACCCTCCGTTTTTTTTTTTGTTGTTTTTTTTTTTTTGTGAGGAGCTTATGGCGAGAGTTTTTATAAGGCAGTTCAGATTCATTCCTTTTGTGCAAACCATGTTGTATTGAAAACAAAAATTGTTACGTGTTTTTTCTTTCTCTTTTTTTTTTTTTCTGTGCAAGTCTGTTTTTGAATAAATATCTCGTGAACTGTCACCTACTTGTTCTGTAAGCCCTCGAATTTCAAAGAAATTGTGAAGTAACTTTTTGACTCCCTAAGGGGTGCCGTCAGTGTATCCTGTGCATTCCTGGAACCTATAAGGAGAACCTATTTTCAATTCAATGCACAAAGTTTTACAAAAAAATAAAACATTAGACACTTGAGTCTACTTTTCCCCTTGACTCGACAGTCAAACGAGCAGTTGTGGAAGGGTTTTTGGTATTGGCTTTTCTGGTGGTAGATGGCGTCTGCAAAGAACCATAAGCACTTTCGCCTTCCAATAAAGACATTTTTTATCGATCTTCTGGCTCGGTGCGGCCAAACCTAGCCGTTCTTTGGTCGGCTCATGCCGCCAATGCTCGTCATGGTCGCGTGCCTGGATTGGAAATGCTTGTGCGAAAGCATATTAAAAAAATTAAGCTATGACCTTTATCTTCTATGCATAGAATAGACTGTTAGTTGGGGTTCTTCGTTTTCAGGGTTTATTTTTATTTTCACATCCATGAAATCATTTCCTGAACGGGGGAATTAATTTTGACGTCTACAAAAAAACATTTTTATTTTCCTCCAATTGTTTCGGACTACGGCCTAAGCTGGAAAGCACACGAAAGACAATCAAAGTTAAGCTGGATGGCCCCAACAGGAAAGTGGGCAAAACCCATTGAAGACTTTGGGAGCTTTGAACCCCTAAACTAGGGGGCACAAAAGAGGAAGGGCAACCCTAACTGAGGACAATGGGGACACAACCATCGGAACAACACACAAACTTAACGGACGTTAAAATAGTCGTTAACAAAAATAAAACCCGAAAAGGAAGAATCCAAACTATCGTATAAGGAGGAATTGTTTAAATTTGTTTTGAGGATATTAAACTGTCATTTCGAGTAGTGGAGAACATTGTTCATTACTCTCCCCCCTTAATTGGAGTAGATGTCGCTCGACCTGGCATCTCCCCGCTAAATTTAGCGGGGTATTGAGGTCGTCAGGCACATGGTTACGTGATGCCAATTTCCTGCTAAATTTAATTGGGGAATGCAGGGATGAACTGACGAAATTCTGGGATGACATACTTTTGTTAAAAGCATTCTATGCTGTAAAAGTAATTTAACACTTCTGAATTATGCACACAAATAAAGGTACACTCATATCATGCAAGTTCGTCTAAAAATACACCCTTTCACTTTTTTCTTTCTTTTTTACCGTTTTTTAAGGATTAAGCATTGGCTGGAATATCTGTACTTGTACGGAAAAAGTCTCCTCTAGTTTTGTGTGACCGATTCGGGACCGCAATCAATTTGCCAGTTTAAAATCGCTCCACTAAGCTCGGTTTTGAATTTATCGAACAAATGATTGTCACACCGAGATATGTTTGGCTAGTACTATGGGTGTTGCCATACACCTTGCTCATTTTTTTTTTTTTTTATTTTTTATTTTTTTTTTAACAGCGGAGTTGTTAAAAAACAAACAAACGTCTACACCCGTGGTCGACTCTACACTGGTTGCCACCGTCGCTCATAGATGGCGGTAGCTGTCCAGAGTGTTGTGTTTGCCGGTTGCCTGCTTGCCGCCGTCGTTCCTAGATCGCGGAAACCTTTCCAGCCTCGGCAAACGGACGACTGGTTGCTGCTGTCGCTTATAGATGGCGGCAACATTTCTTCGGAGGAAGAAGAGCGGTGATGTGCATTGTGCGCAGCAGCGCGAATGGTTTCGCTATCGCCTAAAGTTCCGCTGCGTCGAGTGCTTCAGATTCCCTTTCGAAAGAAGAGCAGATCGCTCGCTTGGAAAGTTACTGCCGAGAACAGAAGCTACTGCTCCGCTGCTCTTCCTTCACCAAAATAAAAACAATTTTTTTTTTTTTTTTTTTTTTTTTTAAAGTGGAGTTGTTAGGGGTTAGTTACCCCAGAATCGTGTCCTGTACCAAACAAATGTCGACACTCGTGGTCGACACAGCACTGGTTGCCACCGTCGCTCATAGATGGCGGTAGCTGTCCAGAGTGTTGTGTTTGCCGGTTGCCTGCTTTCCGCCGTCGCTCATAGATCGCAGCAACCTTTCCATCCTCGGCAAACAGACGACTGGTTGCTGCTGTCGCTTATAGATGGCGGCAACATTTCTTTGGTGGAAGAAGAGCGGGAACGGAACGAGCGGCGATGTGCGCAGCAGCGCGAATGGTTCCGCTATCGCCGAAAGTTCCAGTGCGTCGAGTGCTTCAGATTTTCTTGCGAAAGAAGAGCAGATCGCTCGCCTGGAAAGTTACCGTCGAGAACAAGCTACAGCTCCGCTGCTCTTCCTTCTTCACCAAAATAAAAAAATAAAAAAAAAAGTTTTTTTTTTTGTGAAAATTGCAGTCTTGAAATGGTTACACAAAACTGGAGAAAACTTTTTTTTGTTCGATAGTAATGATCTGGTAAGTTACTCCGTCATTTGAGAAAGAAAGTGCTTACCCTGGCTAATCCTATATTTCGTCAAAACGGGAGAAATTTGTGCCAACGATTATGCCAAAACATTTCACTCTCAGTGATGAAACTAATAGCTCTGCTAGATCGTGGCCGGCCCTAGACCATCAAGCGCCCTGGGCGAACTCCGGCCGTGGCGCCTAGCCCTTCCTTTAGGCTTGAGCAAGTTTTAAAAGCTTTCAATGTTTACATCGAATGATGTTATGGTAGGATTGTGCAACATTTCAAAACATTCAGTGATCACTTTCAATAATGTCACGGTAGGCTTAGGCAAAATTTGAAAACTTTGGATAGCTTCTAATAACGTACTATTCGATTTGATCTCCGTATTGGACACTGACAGTGCTGTGCTGCAAGTTCCGCGATATTTCTTGTCCGTGGTCGGGCGGGTGAGCTTGCTCCGTTGAGTGCTCTTCTCTGCGCCCCCCGGTGTACAGTGGAGAAGCGACACACGCAGGAGGAGAAATCGCCGGAGGGTTGTGCGTGACGTGACGTCGACAGCAAACGCAGATCCCTCCTCAGCTTCGTCGTTCGCAGCGACGAGGTGCCGCGGGGAGGGATGTCGGCGTTTGCAGCACATTTCAGCCGTTTTCACTCGTGACACCACCGCAGACGAATTTAGCCGTCTACACCCAACACCAAAGCGTTTAATGACAAAATATAGTTAAACGAACTGATCAATCAGAAAACCGGGATTGTTTGTACCGCCCGAGCATCCCTCCCTTCCTCCGCAGCAGCTGGAGCTGACGTCATAGCGCCCGCAATGCAAAATCCTAGAACGTTTTTGTCACGTGATTCGCGTTCCGGGGAAGGTTCTCCTGAGATTTCTCCACCGTCTGAATGCCTGCTGCAAAAAACGCCTTAAAAAAAAAAAAAAAAAAAAAAAAGGCGGCAAGGTTGACTCCAAAACCGAGGTGGTAGGGGCGTCAAACTTAGCTAGCCGAAATTTTCGGCAAACGAACCAACCGCGAAGCTGAAGCAGGACGGAAGTTAATTGGCAGCCAGGATTGAATCCTCCAGCGAGGCCTATACACTTCCTATATTGAAGACGTCCCTTCGCTTTGCTGCCGTTTTGGCAAAGACATGTCCGAGGCTGACCGAGTCCGCCACGACTTCAGAGGCACTTCTGAAGAGGCATTTCCTCGTCCATTAATCTTGCATAATTTTTGCATTGGTGTGAATAAAAATGAATGTGCGCTCATGCTACACAAGTTCCTTTTGCTGCTCCAAAATTGACTTTTGACCTCTCCAAGAGCTGCTCCAAAATGACACATACCAATCGCATCAAGGTCTCTTTAACCAAATGTTTCTGAAACTTTGAAGTGAGAATCAGGGCGCTGATATAGTCACTGACAGAATGAGAACGACAGAGCTCATTTATATATATAAAAGAAATCAATGCTGAAATAGTGGCTGCGTCATTCTTCGCAGAGGAAAGATTTGTCGCGATGGGTGCCCTTCAAACGTCCCACCGACGCTCTGCGCAATGCTCAGTTGGCAATCTCGGATCCAACAATAATACAATAAGTATCTGGGAGTCTGGCTCAATGAGGGAAGGAAATATCTAGAGGAACATATGAGGAGAATGTAATTAGAAAAGGAAAAAGAAATTAATCTATTATGAAGCTCAAGGCACTATGGAACAATTATGAAGTCACATCAGGGGTATATGTAAAGGAGTAATGGTACCAGTCTTTGGGCAATGGGGTACTGTGGAATGTGCATGAAATCAGAGGTTCAATCAGGATTAGAGATTCGACAAAGAAGCGGAGACAGATTGGCAGTGGGAGAGCATGGAAAGACACCAAATGAGGGAGTATGGGGGGACATGGGCTGGCCGTCTTTTGAGAGCAGATCAGGGAGGCAATTAGTAAGTTGAAATATGAACGGTTGACCGAAATGGATGATATGCGGTGGGCACAAAATGTATTCAAGTATTTATACATGAAAAGTTTAAACACAAAATGGACAAACCGAACCCGAAAGCTGACATTTAAAGGGATACTTCAACGAAATTTGAAATATACCCGTCGTGTTCAAAAATAGGTTGAATATGATCCACAATATCCGTAAATTACAATCGCACGTTTGTATTTTGAGCCTGGTGGCTGTATTTTTCGTCATAAACGGCCCAATCTGGCAAGCGCTCGGAGAACAGCCAGCGAAGAGCACGTAACATCCAACGCAATCGTGACGTAGTTCGTCTCGGGACGAGCAAAGCTACGGCGAGGCTGATGTCGAGAGGATGGCCTCGTTCCAGCCACCGAAGCGGCTGCTTTTGTAAGAATTTTGAGTGACAGGTAATCTTCTATAATCTTTTAGGGGGACAATAGCGACTTCTGGGACACACAAAGGGGATTCTCGAGAAGAGGGGGGTTCCTCCTTCCCCTCTTCTTTCGTCATGGCCGGAGGCCAGATAATCTCCGTCACAAGCTGTCTAGGTTCCTAGACGAGCATTACAAACGAAGCGTCAGCGACATGCACCAGTCTTTGCTAATCGTTTAATTCGTTTAAAAATTCCTTTTCGTGACTTTTTTTTTTTTTTTTAACAAGATAGTGGTGTGTCCGATGTTCTACTGCTCCTCTGAACACATATAGACCAAAATATGAGCGCCGAAATTTCGTTGTAGTATCCCTTTAAATTGGTGATGGAACTGAGCAGACTACTTCAGTGGAGGTAGTAAAAAGGGGCAGAAAGAAAAATGTGGGAGGTAAGGATGCAGAAAACATCATGTGCAGGTCACAAGAACAGGACATAAGAAAGGAAAATGTGTTTGACAATTCACTGGGAAGTTCTTCACTGTTTGAAGGCGAGAACGGGAGTTTTGAGGACGAGTTCATATAGGGCTAAATTTCAGGAGACAGACATTATGTGCTGCCTGCCATAATGAGAGCGAGACACTAGAGCACTTGGTTTTGAAGGGCACGGGGCTTCGCCCTGCCCTCCCTGAAGAGGTAACAGATTTGGCCGGCGCCCTGGGTTTTGTTGGCGACGATAGAAGGACGAAAGAGAAAGGAATTATATATAGTCACAAAGAGGAGATTAGCAAATTGGAAGAAATTATCTAAGGAAAATTTAATAGTAGACAACTAACTAGCACAGCTGGGACAGGCGGGACAGATGAAAATTGGGACCTCCTCCCGCGTGGCTCCGGCCCAAAGTCTCAAAACTGTCCCCCAGGGGGTCCAGTGCTGGGGTAACGCCAACAAGGTTTGACCAGAGGAAAATTGGCGACTCCCTCGCTGGGGGAAAAAGGCGGGGGGTGATGTTTTTAGTTTTATTGCCCGATCCCCCAAAGGTCATCCAGAGGAGATGCCAGACTGCCGGGCGATAGTTGGGGGAGAAAATTAGCTTAGAAGGGCGAGAGGAATCATATGTTTGTCTTTTAAGACTTAGGCTAGGTGGCGCAAGCTACCGCCCGTTACAAAGGATATATTTTTTAACGTCTATCCAGCATCCAGCTGGCAGCGCCACCGCTGCAGCGCGTATGGTCTCGTGGAGGTCTTTGCGCATGCGCGAAACCCGTTATTGATCGGCGGGCGGGAGGCGAGAAGTGACGCTTTTTTCTTGCTGCTCAGAAAACTTGGCGAGGTTCGAAGCGGGTGCGATATAACGTTCGTTCGACGGGAAATACGACGACGCGAAACAACTTTCACCGTCGAAGACCTGACCAACCTGGACTAACAAGGCGACAAAAATGGCACTCAAAGGATGCTACGCTTGCCTCAAGTACACGGTCGTCATTTTGAACCTCCTGTTTTGGGTGAGTTTGGCAGGCGCTGGTTTGGCCCCCACTGCTATGGTTTTCGAGTCAGTCTTGCCGCCCCCTCCCCCTTTTTTTTAGGCGTTTGTCACACTGGTCACCAAGTTGATCCTTCCGACAAACATCCGTTGGGAAGCTGTCGTATAATCACTGTCCTCTCTTCCATACTTTCTTTTGTGAAGTGAACTTTCTTGACTCTCGCCTTCATATCTTTCACGCAGCGTAAACACACAGTCGCCGTAACCGCAGGATGCTATGCTGTTACCCCCGTTCGTTACGGGCGCCCGATGTGTCGGAGTGCGTCGCTTGCGAAGCTGTCACCAAACTTTCCGATTCAGCACGCGCTGCGCTTGTCGCAACGAGAGCCTAGACTGTATCGCATCACCGCGACCCTTGCTGGAATCTCGATCTCAGTAGCCGGGCGCGTCGACCTCATCTGACGCACAGATCTCACTTTCGCGAGGTCGGAATGCAACGGGACAAAAATTAACGAGGTTCTCGCGCTCGAACTGCGTGACCCGCACACGTCTGACGTAGCATCGTAATTACAAACTTCCTAGTTTTTGTGAACTACTTCACGCGGTAGCGAATTTATATATCCATAGTTTCGGTATCAAGTGTCTTCGATATATGGCGCGATCTTTTTTTGTGTTCCTTTGGGGGTAGGTCGGGCGTTTCGCTGGCGGATTCTCTCGCGCTAAACTTTCTCCGTCCGCCGACGGACGATGGATGCCCGAAATAGCAGTCCGCCGAGATCGCCTTGTTCCGTTCACCGCCCCCAAAACGTTCGTCGGCGATGTTTATATGCCTCGCAGCGGCGATTGCTCCTCAAGCTTATTTTTCCCAGATTTTTTTTTTTTTTTTCTTTTCTTCTGTATGAACAAGCATGACGAACATTCCACGAAGGATGCTTCCTTTCGCTGCAGTGGCAGAAAAGCTAGGGACCGCTCTCTCGTTGAAGTGATGTTCGAAGCAAACCTGTTTTTGGTCGGGAGGGCTTTCAACCAAGCGACCACGCTGTCTTGCTCTTTGTTGGCGTAGTTAGAGTCTTCCGGTCGCATTATCCCATGGGCCATGCCTAAAAAGTAGGGGGCAAGCGTTCTTTTTTCCGAGTCGGGCATTTGTAAAGTAGTACGTAGCTCTGTTGCTTTCAAACTCCCAAGTACCGAACTCCGTTATCTGTCGGATGCGCAGAGGTGGTGGTTCTTTGACGCAAACTCCACTTTTCGGAAATCCGTCATTTGTTGGCTTCATGGCGCATTCAGTCGTGTGAAAGTGAAAATTCCTCTGCTTTTTATGTTTTTTTTTTCACTGGCCTATCTCTCTCTGACGGCGTGACGGAAGGAGTGCCAAGGACACATTCTTGTCTGCTCAAGTCATTGATCTTGCGTCATTTAAATTTGATGGCTCACGATCGCTGTGAAGTCACGGCACCTGACTAAGCGCCGTTATTTTGCTCAGCCGGATCTGTCGGCGCATACTCGCGTTTACCTGTCTGTACTTCTCTAAAATCGGTGCTGACTTCGTACTTTCGCTGAGGTCTAAAATTATGTTTGCAGAGCGCAGTGTGTTGCATAAATCAAACGAGTAGCGGAAAAAAAAAGTAATTTTAGATGCAAACGTGTAAAAGCGTCTTAAATACGTGTAAAATTTGGTTTTACTTGGAATCGTACGTGAGGAAATCTCGAATTCCTGTCACGGTTACCCGTTCCTCCACGATGCAGACGTACCTCGTAAATAGATTTCATTACGCTTTTTTTTTTTCTTGTTGTAGCTTCTGATGCCGGGTATGCCGTCACGTCTTTCTGGCCTCTCGACGTTCGTGCGCGATTCGACATTGAAGCCGATTTTATGATCAAGCTGTCATGTTGCAGCATTGCGTTACACAGTCACGTGACATGACTACGACGTCACGGGACACCATGTCACGTGACGTCACGCACATGCGCCCAGCCCATTCGCGACATATTTTGTGCGTTTCGAGTTCATCAGATATCATCGAGGCATCCTAGAATTTATAAAATCAAAACCATCATTATTGTAATTTTAGTCTCGCAATTTTTCGACGACGCTGAAGTGATGATACATATATTCTAGCCGATTATACTTTTCATAGATGAAGCGAATAGCTCTCCTTTGAACCATCTCAAGCTGTGACGCATCCTTTTTGGCATTCGGGTCCCATACTATGCCAGCATATTCTAACTTCGTTCGGACCAAGGAGTTGTATGCTCGCAATTTAACGGAAGGGGCAGCGCTTCTAAGTTTCCGACGTAACACGCCCAATTTACGAAATGTGGAGGAACATATGTTTTGAATGTGTTGTGACCAACGGAGATCGTGGGATATAGTTACGCCGAGATATTTATATTCAGTCACATCAAATATTACATCATTATTTAATTGATAAGCGAACTTCAGCGGCTTCACTTTTTTTGTTACACGTAAATGAACTGTTTTCGTAAAATTTAGCTGCATTTTCCATGCGCAGCACCGACTGCTGAAAGAGGCAAGGGAAGAATTTAGTGATATTTGGTCGCCAACAATGGATATCCTTTTGAACAAAATGCAATCGTCGGCGAATAAACGAATATTTACATCTGGGCTAACAACTGAGACAATATCATTGATATACGTTAAAAACAACAACGGGCCAAGCACACTGCCCTGAGAAACACCCAGAAGGCCGGAAGCATGCCCACCAATGTCGACAAAACTGACTGCGATCAGACAAGTACGAACCTATCCAATCGACAATCTCAGACGGTATTCCAAGACCCTCTAATTTATAAATAAGTTTGGCGTGTGGAACTCTATCGAAGGCCTTGCTAAAGTAAAAAAAAAAAAAAAAAAGTCGACCTGACCAGATTTGTTAAAAGTAACAGCAAAATCGTGAACTGTGGTGACAAGTTGCGTAATGGTAGATAAACCTTTTCAAAACCCGTGCTGAAATAGTGTAAACAAGTTTCTCTCTTCTAAGAAATCTCGAACATAATTACTCACAATATGCTTCATAAGTTCGCACGAAGTACCCGTAATAGAAATAGGACGATAATTACTGACTTCTGAACGATCACCCTTTTTATGAATGGGAATGTCACGTGCGGTTCGCCAGTCGCTAGGTTGCACACAAGAACTAAAGGAAGCGCGAAAAATAAGTCAGAAAACGTGCAAGCGATTCTGCATATCTACGCAGGAAGGTGTTTGGGATCTTATCAGGCACCCAACTAGACTTAGTTTTCAAGTTTTAGTAACATAGCAAACACACCGCGAAACGAGATAAAATCGGGGTTCAGTGGGGTATTAGTAGCAACGGGAGTGTACGTATCGAAATCAGAAAACACAGATTGGAAATATAAATTAAACTCTTCAGCCACTTTTTTTTTTTGTTATTATCATCAGTGATAACCACGTTGTTAGCCTTTATCTGGTCGACAGACTTTGTATTCTCTGAGAGATAATTCCAAAATTTTGCAGGATCATGTTTCAAGCAAGAAAAATATTTATCTCTAGCTTCCTTGACCTGCCTAGTCATTTCATCCTGTAAATTTTGTACGTTTCCAGTTTTACGAGCTCTTTTAAACCTTTTGATCCGACGGGAAAGGTGAATTATACTCGGTTTATCCAAGACTTCCGACGTTCCGTGCATTTACGCCGATCTGGTATGAAGTTTTCTAAACAATAGTTATACATATAAACGAATTTCTCCCACAGCAAAGTCACGCTGTCTTCTATAAAGTCGCTGAAACACAAATCAAGATAATCCAACACACTTTTACCATTGGACCTTGAAAAATCCTTTACCGTTAAAGTAACCCTTTTCCTTTATGAGTAGCGGTTCAGATGACAATAAAAAAGCACTAAATTGTGATCCGACTCACTCTCCTCGATCGAGATTTACGGTATAATCAACAAAAGCGCCACTGACAACGATAACTTTCAAAAATTGAGCGACTGGAACCCCTTTCCCGCGTAAAATCTTGAACAACTTGGGTTAGATCACATGCGAGCATCATGTCGAAGACAGTGTCGTCACCAGGAGAGCTAGATAATCGCAGCCAGTCAGTATGGGGGAGATTAAAATCGCCAACCAAAATATAATTTGTTCGCCTCTGTATTTTAACAGGTAATCGTATAATAGCCGATTTCAGTAGTGTGGACTAGGGGAAGGGGACCTATATACAGCGCAAAGTATAATTTTATGACCCCAAACATTAAGAGGAAGTATTAGACTTTCGTGATCACTAATTTGATCTAATACTATAGCAGGAATAGACGGCTTTAGTACAACCGCTACACCGCCCCCACGAGAGGGACGGTCCCTGCGAAACACTTGATGGGATTCCGGAAAGATTTCAGCATCGGACACAGTCAGTAAGCCATGTTTCAGTAATCACAGTGACATGGAGGTCATAATTGAGAAGAATGAGTTAAAACCAGTCTGCTTTTATACTTCGCGCATTCATGTTCAGGAGACAAAATCGTTTAGAAACAGATAATGGTTGTCGTCATTCGTCAACAGGAGCTTCATTGGTAATGGCAACTTTTACTCGTTCATTTGTAGATTCATCCCGAGCAAATAAGTCATTGCCAATTCGTAGTTTGTCATTTACGAGAATGTCAGGTGCCCGTTTTTGGTTTCGGGATCGTCATCAGCGTTCGATTGCTAACGAGCGCGCACTCGTTGCCTTTCACCGTGCTTGTGCTGCACGCTCGAAGCTCCCAAAGCGCCGAAGCAACGCAACACGCGACGTCTCAAACTTTCAGATAGTGTTGTCCCAATTTTTGTTCCTTGTCTCGAGGTTTCTTTTCCACTATGATCGTTCACCAGGTCGCCCTCACACTGACCCTGATTTCAGTCATGCTGCACGATGCACGTGACAGGTCCTAGGCTGGCAGTCGGATCCGAGTGAACGCCGAGAGAGAGAGAGAGTTTATTTAAACTCGAGGTTGACTTTGTTTTTCCCACTAAAACCTGTGTAATAATTTTTTATTCTTTTTTTCTTTTTTGGCTGTCGTCAATAATATTATTATTACAAATATTGCGTATATTTATGCTTTCTCTGCTGCTGTGAGGGCCTGTCGAGCAACATTAGAGTTGCTGTTTTCTCTGCCTCCCCTCTCCAAATTGGTGGGGAAAAAATGAGATGATAATTAAAGTATTATTCTTCTCCTCTGGCCGTTCCGATTTGGACGAACATCGTATCGGCGTGTAATCGTGTTATCGCTGTTGCCTTTTTCTTGCATTTTCGCTTCCACAGTGGAGACACGAGACTCTAAATATGCATGCATCAGTTAATTTGAACGATACAGACTGACTTCCGGCCCCCATGTTCAACAGATTCGATATAGTTCTGTACGCACAAGCACCGAACAATTCGAAGTGGCGCTGGTGACTCTGGGTAACCTTTTAAGACTTTCCTTCTACTCTGCTGTCATCATCGAACCACGGAGGTTCTGTTGCGGATAGTTTCATGCGCCACCTCACATCAGTCTACTTGATCGTATACCACGAATCACTTGAGCCGCGGCGATGGGGGCGACGGAGTTTGGAAACTCGACCCAGGGACGGGGAGTTTTTCGGACAGTGTTTAGTCTACGTGGTCGGCGTAGTGTTTTATACCCAGGAGAAAGGGAAACGGGGGAATTTCTGGGTTGCCCGGGTGTGTGTGACTCACGTCTCTTTGTGTTGGGGTCCTCCTATACACCAACTCATGTTTACAAACAAACCGGAGCGCCCGGAGCGCCCCTAGCGGACGCCACCGGCGCCGCGCATGCGCGATGGGGGTGTGGGCAAGAAGTTCGCCGTCGCCCATAAAGAAACCATTGAAATGCGATGTTGTCGGCGTCTGTGTGAGTCCCCCTGCCCTTTTTCGCGTTCGAATTGTTGGTTCTACGTCTTCCTGGCGATGTCTGACTATCTTGAGCGGCGTCAGCGAAATTACCGAGGCTCGTTACACCGCAAAACTTCGCGTGAATAATGTGACATGTGGCGATTCATTCCGCGTGGACGCCGCAGATTGTACGCTAAAGCCCGATTCGCATGATGAGATTTCGCTCGGAATTTTCAGTCGCGACGTCGCTCGGGCTGCAAAAGCGTGAACCGTAGCTGAGATGGTCGACGACGATACTGAAGATCGCAAGCAGAATCGGACCAACTGAATTAGGCATAACAAGTCGGTGTTGGTCACTGGTAACAATGACCAACATCTCCTTGTATCTACTGTTTACATCGAGCCTGCTTACCAACCTTCAAATTCATGTCTTTTGAGGCCTCCACTCACTTCTTATCGCAAGTACCGGTCCAACATTTGGTCTACGGACCGGCGTCGTCTAAGAGAGCAGACGACAAGCAGAAACGTTTGAAAGAGCAGACGACAATTCGAACAATCAGGCGGCCGTTTGAACTTGAAGACGCACTGAACGTAGTCCGCAGGTGGTCCGCACAACTTAGCGGTTTTCCGGCGTTCATGTTGGAACAAAACAAATAAATCTGATGACCACAAGTATCCGTGAATTTAACCCAAAGTGCTTCCCGCCCAAGCAATCGTTGTCCGACGGCGTCTGCTTTTCCCTTTTCACGGCACATATCCAGATTCTCGGACGAACCGAGCACGTGAAAACTGACCTTCAAACCTTTCTCGGCACTTTTGGTACGGCCCCAGCCGCGGCGTTTTGACGAGAAGGCAGGTTTTTGTCTGGTTCCTTTCAAAACAACGCAGGAATACACGTCTGGCATGGGGACTTCTGCCCACAGCCCCAGACCGGAAGTGCGACCGACGCGCCACCACCGCGCCGTGACGTCACAGAGATGAGTTCCTGCCCGAAATTGTATCTTTATAGTGATTTCACTTTCAGTGTGTACCTTTAATAAGCAGTTGTTCGGTTGACATGGTCCAATCTGGTTCTACAACAGGCTCTGTCAATGGTCAGACGCGGAAGAAAAATTGTCTACACGGCGCGCGTATTCATTGAGCTCTAAACCAGGATATGCTCAACTGCGCGTCGTTCGTTGCATGGAATAGCTAGGATTGCTAATATTGTTCGTCGCAAACACTCTTTCCCCCTTACATAGATAACACAGATTGGAACATGGGACCGACTTTAAAGTGTATTATCATTATTATTATTTAATCAGTGTCACAAACCCCCCTATTGAACGCAACATTTGTGTGCTCACTAATTGCTAGGTAATTTTATTTAGTTAAATATTGCTTATCTCTTCTACACGATATACAAAGAAAACCGAATAAAAGTTTCGGGACAATAGAAGAGGCTTATTACCGCTCCTTAGAATACGTTTCCTTAAAATTAAAAAAAACAAAAAAAAAACTATACTGTATTTATTTTTATTTTTTATTTATTTTTTTTTTTTTGGGGGGGGGGGGGCAAGAAAGGAACACTGTGCTCTTAATATTTTTTTTGCTACTAGTTATTGAATGTATCTCCGTCTGTTATTAACGTTTTTTTTTTTTTTAATAATGTATACTGCGAACGCGTACTTTGCATGCAAAGCTTCACGCCCAGCTGAGCATTCCGCGTATCTTTTTTTTTTTATCTGTATTTTAATTTTCTTCCCTACGATAGTTGTTCAACGAGTTGGGTCGTTGCGTCGTTGTCCGACATTCCTAGCTAAATTGATCGCTCCGCCGTCTCGACGCTACACTTCCGTTCCCCGCCTTATGCT
Organism: Ixodes persulcatus; assembly: GCA_013358835.2. Taxonomy (NCBI): domain Eukaryota; kingdom Metazoa; phylum Arthropoda; class Arachnida; order Ixodida; family Ixodidae; genus Ixodes; species Ixodes persulcatus. Next base: position 367,103 of record JABSTQ010009939.1, read on the forward strand.
TTTTCTTCTTATTCCTTTCTTCTCTCCAGAACCAATCTGTCACCCGGGTGTACCCCGGAGGGTTTTGCCCCGTGTCGCGTTCTTGTTGGGAGAGTTTCCCGATGATTGGTGTTGTCCGTTGAGTCTCGACAAGCGACGGCTGCCCCCGATCTCTGCTGGTAGCCGCCTTCTTCCGCGTACCATGGAGCAGCCAGCCGAACGTCGCATCAAAACTTGGGTCGCTTCGTCGTTATCGTCGCTGCAGCGTGTATGATGTGACGTCGCTCATCGGTTGGTGCCTCGGGCTTTTGTTTTTGTTTTGCCCATGTTGTTGTGTTTCGGAGATAAAACAAAAATTGTGTTGCTTGTATGTTTAGGCAGCTTCGATGTTATGAGAGTATGCCTCAACGGGTGACCTGTCTCTTCGTTGTAGATGAGAAATTTTGTCAGTGCAGTGCAACCGCTAACCTAGGGTCTTTAACGTGCACCACGCAGTATTGTGATTGCCCGAACGCGTGCCGGTACGAAACTCGTCCAGTTCGAAACGGGCAGGGGCTGGGGATCGAACCCGGGAGGAGGTTCTGCAGCGCAAGCTTTCGCTCCACGTCCTCTGAGCTGAGACTTTTGTGCCGGAGACTTGGTTTCACGAGGATTTCTGGATGGGAACTCGGGGAAACAAAGGACACCTTTAGGAGGTGCAAACGCTTCTACGTACGAACTTTCAAAGTAGGGGGCCTTGGGGAGGGGGGGGGGGGGGGGGGATAGGCCGCATTGCACCAAAACGACTTTTTGGGGAGCTTATTTAGGTCACCATGACTCAGTGCAGCCAACGGGATCTAGCTTTGTTGCTCCAAGGAATGTGTTCGCAGAAATTGGGATATGGTGGATTTGTCGTACGGAGCTTATCCGGTTCAGGAGGTTCTCGGTTGAAAATAAATGAGCACGTGCTCAAACGAGCGCGGGTGCTCCCTCGACGGAGGAAGCTAAATTCATGCTAGCCCCATTGAGCTGCAGTGACCTGCATTGGGCTCTCCCAAAATGACTTTTTGTGCCTACGGTGACTCATCTTTTTGTCCCCAAGAAGCTTCTTCCTTCTCTTTCCTCGTGCGCACATTGTTTTCCGCCAGGTGGCGCCAGGTATTTCGAAAATCCATGAATGTTTTGCGACTGCTAATCTGGAATCTTGAACGCACAGTACATCCCGCAGCGGTGACTACACCACTGTATGGTTGGTGCTCGTCCGCATCGAAACAGACAGGGGCGGGGATCGTAAAACTGTAATAATGGACCTCTTGGCGAATATGTGCTGCCACCTAGACACGCGAATCGGTTCGAGACTAGGTGACTGGAAAACAACGCGCGCCCAAGGCCTCTCCCACCCGTTCCACACCCAAAACGTCAGCTACATCCTGTTCACCCATTGAGGCGATGTGACCTAGATACGGCTCCCTCCCCCAAGCTCACCTTTGTCCCCATCGTGCGTAATCTTCCGCTCGGAGGTCGACACAACGAAACCGACGAAACCGCTCAAAGGCGAGAAATGCAAGATGGCGGATTGTTTGGAACTAGATACTCTCGAACCCAGGCGCATGAAATACTCCGCGCATGCGCACCTCGTATTTCTACAAAAGGTCCATTGGGGTTGTGTGGATATTTATACAGCGAGTCGTTGGTCAGACATTTTTAATGTTGCGACGAGTCACTCGCTGTAGATGAGCAATTTAGCCAGTGCAGTACAACCGCTAGCCTGGGGTCTTTAACGTGCACCACGCATTAGTGATACACGACCGCACGCCGGTGCGATGCTCATCCAGATCGAAACGGGCAGGGGTGGGGATTGAACCCATGGATCCCTGGGTTCTGCAGCGCGAGCTTTCGCTCCACGTGCTCAGAGCTGGGGCCCTAAGCTGGACGCTTGGCGAACACGACGGCGAGAAATCTGGCGGCCGCGATTGGCCAACGCCTCACTTGACCTTGGCGCCGGCCAATCATAGCCGCCGAATTTCTCGCCGACTTTTCCGCCAAGTGTCCAGATTATGGCCCCAGGTGTGCGCTATACTTCGTTTTACTTTATCTGCGAGCGAAGCCAAAGCTAGAAGCGCGAGATCAGCGCTTTTTGCATTTCTCCCCATCTCGCGCGCTCGAGCAAAGCCTGAACGCACGGAGCTTCCGTGCTCGCGCTTCCAGTTTTGCCTTCGCTAGCACATAAGGTGAAACGAAGTATAGACCACTCGGCCACCGATCCTTTTTTTTTTCTTTATTGCCAGGCATTGTTCATTCACAAAAATTACACTTTCAGAAACACTTATAAAAAGAGGGCAAGCTGAATTATGACTGACGCAGACTGATTAACATGAACTTAATGTGACCATTTTGTCTATAGGCCCATCTCCCAAAACCTTATACACTTTTCTAATCTGAAAAATGCCGAGTAAAATAGTGACACACTGGTCGAGCATCTCCCCTCGTAAAACTGTCCTCTCTCATTCCCACGGTTGCGCGCACGCTCACCTGTCGTACGAAACTTGGCCTTTTTGTTCTTCGTACTACATACACGGCGAGCTTTCGCTCCATGTGCTCCGAGCTGGGCCGCGGTGTTACGGGCAGGCAGACATGTACTCGCCTCCCGCGAGAAACGCTTAGCTGGCAATCTAAGCTCACTGCGCGGTGCAAGCATATGTGCTCGTTGGACCAGCCATACGCCTGTCTTTCACTATATATATATATATATATATATATATATATATATATATATATATATATATATATATAAGAGAACTGTCGCAGAGTGCTCTTTTTATGTGCCGAAACCATGTAAAATATATCGAAAATCGGGAGAAAAGAATAAAATAAATCGTGGACGATATGGGTTTTTGGGGTGGGGGCGCCGGAAGTATTAGCATTTTACGCGCTCGTGCGTGTGTGTGTGTGTGTGTGGGGGGGGGGGGGGTGCGCATCTTTAGGGCTACCAACTTCTTGTCAGCGACTACCGACCGAGCGCTGCAGGGATTGAAGCGCTCGAAGGATTTCTCCCGCGCGCGCGTCGGCGACACGAGCTCTGAAAGATGACTTCGGCCTGGGGAACTCCCTGCTTCCACCTTCTCGTTTCCTTGCCGCGTTTTTTTTTTTTCTTGTTTTATGGTTTTCTGAGTGTTTCCGGTACGGATGACTCTTTGGCCCGTATTTCAGGAGCTGTCTTGGCAAGCTCCCATAACCTTTTCTTTTTTTTCGTCGGTTTGGGGAGTGCTGTGTTTTCCGACGCATAACATGCCTGTGTCGAGTTGACTAAAAAACCGAGACAAGAATTTTTTTTTTGTTTTTCGGTTTGGTTGAAGGTACGTGTGCTTTTCTGGCTGGAATGCTCTTGCAAAAAACATTTTGTGGCGCAGCGCATTCGCCTATGCAAATAATCTTTGCGTTCGAAACGGGTTCATTTTGGTAAAACAACGAATAACTGATGTCTGATCCACATGCAAGTTTTCTCCGCGAGGAGCCATACCCTTTCTTTTTGCGGTCCTTGAGATGAACAGCTCAAGGACTGTAGTTCACCTCAGGAATGACACTGTTTTAGAGTGTTATTCGTTTTTCCAGTGCGCGAACACAGAAGAATGTTTCCTGAGCACTGGTTATTACAGGCAAAACAAACACAAAAAGCGTTTCATGGTTGCTCTATTTTTTGTTTTCTTCTTCTTTCCCTTTGAGGCACATCCGTATTCGCGAGGGTGCGGACAACCCGATGACAGTACACGCACTCGTGTCGTTTCGTTTCGAGGAAGTTGAGCAACCTCTGACGTGTCCCGGTTTTTACGGTTTTTTTAAGAGTGTCTCGGGTTCGCGGCGACGAGTGTTTGGCCAAGGCTGTGTGGGCGAAACGGACGCAGTTGAGAATCTATGCTTGCCCTGTCTTCGAGTCGTTGCTTTTTGCTCGTTGAATGTTTCTTTCGCGTTTCCTGTGGCCTTACCTCCCCTTGCACTTTGTCAGACGCGTTGACGGTTCGGAGCCCTTGGCACGCCGAGGTGTAGTTTGTTCTTGCGGTGGAACAGCAGTGTCGAGTGACGGACCCCTGGAATTACCTTGACCCGCCGCATTTCTTTCAACTGCACCAGCGTTGAATCTTTTATTGAAGCAGTTGAGATCCCTCTCGTGAATATTAATAACTGCCTTTTTTCTTCTTGTAATCAAGACGTGAAATGTCATCGAAGTTGTTATTCCTGTTCCTCATTTGTGTCGAGTCCCTTCGTGTTTCCAATGCCTGCTATAGACATTTTAGGAATGATTGGCACAAAATGTACCTTGGGGAGGTCACTGCAGACACCAGGATCTTCCAGCTTTATTTGTAGAGGGAGTGTCCGCGCTCTCTTGAGCACGTGCTCTGGTAGGTACTTTCATACCAGAACCTCCTGAATCGGCCATTTCCGTAATTTTTTTTCTTCTGCTAAATGAAGCGGGAAAACGCTTGCCGCGTGACCAGTCACATTCGAAACCCCCGCTAAAGCTACGGGGGAAATGCGCGGGCGGGTGGACGGGGGAGACGGGCATACTTCGGGGACTAAAAGGTTCATAAGCATCCGCACGTCCTTTGCCCACGGGAGCCGCGTTGTTCGCTGCGCTTGCGCGACAACCGGTTTCTCTCTAAGGACCGAGCCTCTGCGCATGCGCGGACCTCCTTGACGTGACGTCACAGACAGCTCGGCTCACGATATCCCTGGCTGTTGTGTTTTCTCTCCACCCGAACGGATGGAGCGGTCATCCGAGCATGGCTCCCCTCGGGTCTTTTGGCTCGTCGGGGTCCTGGGCCTCGGGCAGGCCGCCGCCGCCGGTCGGGGTGAACGATCTCTTCCCCCCGTGAGGCTGTGTGGTTGGCGACCAACGGGTTGTCGCGGTTCGTTTCTGCGGAACCTCTGCGGGGCGTCTATTGGGGGCGGGCCTAGGGGTTGTCGCGAACTTGTCGAGGTTCGAATTCGACCAGGTTCGACTGCTTCGAACTCAGAGTTCGACGAGAATTCGATACGAGTTCCACTCTTAGGCGCGTGCGAGGAGCGGTGCACCACTTTGACAAATGAACTAAGCAGGTGTAGTGTAGATGTTTGATTTTATTTTGTCCGAACGTTCAGAATGAATGCCCGCTCACGCAGTACTGTTAACTTACGTTGCGGGAGCTTACGTCTGCATACATCGAGAGCCAGACAAAACGCCTACAATCGTTTTCACCTAAAAAAAAAAAAATAAAAAATTGCGCATTATTTACACGGCGCGCTAAGTAGTTCTTACAAGATTTTGTTGTCGGAGGAAAAAAGCGGTGTTTTTTGTCGTTTGAAACGTGCCCGTCTTGATAAGATAACGCGTATGTAATATAAAATGCACCTACATAAATCTTAATTGTCTACGACGTAAAAGGGGGAAATTAGTAATACTCCGCAAAATGACAGACTTTTTAATTTTTTTTTATTACGGTTTTTAGGGTGAACGCAATACTCGCATACTTTTTTTACGTCATTTTTCTTCTTTTAGTTGTTAGTGCTCCTCCGCGAGATCTGCAGGTATGCTGAATCCGAAGTGATTTCGTGCCTCTTACATTTTGGGGCCATGTCTGTCAAACTCCGATGGTAGATGCCTCCCGGTGGTCCCGCCCGGCCTGGCCCACTTTTGTGAAGTCACCGGAGAGAACGTCGTGATATTCCAGATTTTGATACCAGTTTTCTAATTATTTTTTTTTATTTTTTATTTTTTTTTATTATTTTTTTTTTTTTTTTATGCGAAGCGGAAGCGGTGGGAAACTTGATTGCCCTGCTCGTGAGGTCATTACGACCTCCCAATAACGCGCCCGCTGTCGGAAATAACTATTGTAATAATTGCAATTTTTTAGCAGTTTTTTTTTTATTATTGTAACGTGTTTTTTGTTTTACCTCCGATCCGTTTCCTGTCATCCAACGGTGACTAATCGCGCTCGGGTTATTCAAAGATTGATTATCTGCCCGCGTTATCCAACGGTTGCGAATCCTATTCGAATTCGCCATCGATAATCCGGTCGGATTACCTTATGCTATGAACATTCTGACTAGAGAATCCACCGATGAATTTGGATCAAAGAGACCGGAACACAAAATCCGCACGGCGTTACCCGCAGCGGTGTGTGCGATTTCCGACGGCGAAAGACTATCCTGAACGACAGACGTCCGACGACAAATATCGCGTAGCAAGTTTGGCACGATGGATGGATGGATGGATGAATACGGCTGAGCCCTTTGGATCGGGCGGTAGCTTACGCCACCTAGCCATTTTGTCTTACCCTTTAAGCTTAGAATATTTAAATGTGAAAACTATATTCACTCCGTACTGAAAAGAAAGTGAGGCTATAAATCCCTCTTATAAAATCTATGTTGTCTTCGGTATGCATAGGGTGAAGCCCTTTACAGTAGAGTATCAAGTGCTCAGCCGTCTCGTCCTCCTCTCCACAAGCAGCGCACACTGTGTCCATTTCCTGGTACTTCGCTCTGTATGTTCTGGTTCGCAAAACACCTGTCCTTGCCTCAAACAACAATGAGCTTCCCCTAGAATTGTCATAAATGCTTTCTTTGGCAATAACTGTTTTGTTTAATCTATAGCCTTCCAGAGCCTTCTTTGTCTGCATTCCCTCTAGCCACCGATCTCTTTCTGTGGCCTTAACTTTCTTCTTAACTGAGACCTGCTCTTCCGTAACCCCACTATAGCCTAAAAACTTTCCTCTTAATTTCCTAGTGCGCTGTCTCCATTTTGTGTCTATACTCCTCATGTATAAATAGCTGAAAATCTTTCGTGCCCATTGCTCCCCACCCATTTGCCTCAACCGATCCTCAAATTCTATCTTGCTCACAGCTTCCCTGCCCTCAAATGACGCCCATCCCATGTCTCCTTGTACTCCCTGGTTTGGTGTTTTGCAATGTGCCCCCAAAGCCAGCCTACCTACTCCACGCTGTTTTATTTCTAGTCTTGCATGCACTTCGGATTTCATGCATAGCACCGCGTTTCCAAAAGTCAAGCCAGGCACCATGACCCCTTTCCAAATCTCTCTCACCACCTCATACCTGTTGTAATTCCAAAGTGCTCTATTTTTCATTAGAGCCGCATTTCTGTTGCCCTTACCTATTATATACTTTTCATGCTCACTGAGATATTCTGCACCATCACATATCCATACTCCTAGATACTTGTATTTACTAGCTCTCTCAACTGTAATATTCTGTATCTTCAGTCTCTCAACATCATCATTGTTAAAAATCATGACTGCTGATTTTTCACTACTGAATTACGACAGGACGTATACTGGCGCCATCTATCGGGTAATTTTGCAACAATTCTGATATGCGAAAGGTTTCGCAGTATTTGAGGGATCAAAATCGACGCACTGTCTGTGAGAAATTGTCGTTTACTAAAAACACTGTCAGAAATAAAGTTCGAAAATGTATCGGATGTGCTCCAGTGCTGCCTAAAACCCCGATTCGGATGGTACGACTTTGCTTGCGATTTCGAAGCTGCGACGTCAAGCACCGCAGCTTTCATCGCGCTAAGTGAATCAGGCCTGACGGATGGTGCCAGTATTTTCTTTCGTCGTTATGATTGCAGTCGGACGCAAATGTGTGAAACAGGCCCTTGGGGTCCTGCCAATGCCGGAAACGCTTTTAAGCGTTTCTCACGGATTACGATTAATCCACGTGACTGCACGAAACGGCGAGAGTTTTTGTCTTGCTTGGCACGCGCGTTGTCTGACGCTTGCATACATATATACGAAATCTCGTCGGACGATTTCCGGTTTGCCTCGGGGCTTCGGGCGACGTTGTTAGCGGCCGCGTCGGACGAAACTCGCGAACCTGTAGAGGTTCGACTTCGAACTTTTACTGGGAAGCTTTGTCGGACGTCCAAACGTTATGTGCATGCGCAAAAAAACAAAAACAAAAAAAAAAACGGGTTTACGCCGTTTGGCGGTGAAAGGGTGCACTATTTATCGGGTGTACTATTTTCCGTTTACGGACTAACCAAGTTGTTAAACGTTTATGCGTGTGGTTTTATGTTGGTAATCATTCTCTCAAATTTCAAACAAACTGCCCTATAAAGTATTTTTTGTTTCCTCGAAGGGTGAAATTTGTGTTTGTGTGTATAAGTCGGGCAACACTAATGTTCCTTTATACATAGCATCGCGTTAGGGTTCTATAGTATGATGCCCTAATCGCGTCTCGATCCCCAATACAGTAGGGACATATATCACCGTGTAGAAATTTCCCTGTTCATTCATACCTCGTACCACGCGTTTATGGAACCACCTTCCAGCGTCTGTATCGCTACCTGATGGCGTCGCCTTTAAAACTGCCTTCATGAATGGCAATATTTTAGCGTTTTATGCGCGGGTAAATATTCGCATTCTTTGAATTTTCTCTTTCGATTCGTCGGGACCTACTCCACTCCGCAGTGCTCTCTGGCCCTGGGGGTCGAAGGTTCGTCGAACCAATCGAACTTGCGAATCAAACAGAAAGTTCGCTACACCCGTACAAACGAATCTGAACAGTGGGTGGGAAGCCGGGCAGCGGGAGAAGGGCGCGTCACGATTGGGAGGGGTGCTGCACACCCACTTCAAATACTTTACTAGTATTTGAAGTGGGTGTGAAGTATTTGCCCACTTCCTGGAAGCCCACAATTTTCTCCTTCTTCCCCCCCCCCCCCCCCGGGATTGGAGTTTGGCGGCTTACGTAAGCGACGTACGGCGCATCTTTGTGTGCTAATCCCATCCGTGCGCACCCCATGACCGGTTGGCCGCCGACGGCTGCTGGTCGTCTACGGTCGGGTCGGCACTCAGCCAGCCCAACTTAGGGGTCACTCTTCAAGGACGGCGCCACGCGGAAAGAACACTCGGGGATCGCTGGTTCGTTGAAGGCAACGTGAACTTTCCGGTATACGCCTCGTGGGACTAAACGTTCGTACGCCTTTCCAGTGGTGTGCTTTTCGATTTGTCCCACTTCCAGGGCTATCACCCTAAAGGTTTTTTTTTAGGGAGTTAAGGGGGTTAAGTTTCAGACTTTTTTTTTTTTTTTTTTTTTTTTTGAGGCGTTTAAGCCACGGTCACATCGTTCATACATCATACAATTTTTTTTTTAATTAATTAGTTCAAGGCTAGGTGGCGCAAGCTACCGCCCGGTATGAAGGGAACAGTCAATGGGGAATTTTAGTAGACCGTTTCCGCAGCCCGCTAAGCACCCGGATAGCGCTCCGTAATCCGCCACAAGACCTTGAACTATGCAGATAAGGCTGGCGGCGCGCATGCGCAGCTGCGGCGTTTTCTTCAGGGATACCGTAGCGAAGGAGAAAAACGGTCTACTACAATTCCTTAATATATATCTATCCATCCAGACGGTGTTCGCTGAAGCCACGACGACAGAATTATTTGCGGACGTATCCTCAAGCATCTTCGAAGCATGTTTTCTTCATATATGTTTGGAATATATCTGCAGATTGTTCATTGTATGATGTACTGTCAAGACCGGTTATAACGAAGTCAACGGGAATCGGAAGTCACTTCGCTATATCCGCTATCTCGATATAACCGACTTCGGTTATAACGAAGTTCAAAAGGGAATGAGAAATAGCTTCGCTGTAGCTGCTATTTCGTTATAACCGACTTCGTTATAACCGACTTCGTTATAACCGGTCTCGACACTAGTACTAGCACTGTGAGCGCGGCTTTAAAGGGGAACTCCGCCGATTTTTTGGTAGGCTTCGATTTGGCTGGAAATTTGCAGACCGCATCAATAACCCTTTCTCAACTGATAACCAAAATATTTTATAAAAATAAAAATTTTCCGTGCAGTTATTGAATTTGCAAGTTACACCGGCCGCGAGGGTTCCAGGAGGCGACTCTCTACTGGCAACACTGAAAAATCCCTACTTTTCCCTACCCGCGTACGTCACGGATGGGCAAGCGGACGAGCGACTCGGGCAGCCGCTAAGTGGCTTTCCGTGCGCCAGCGATCGAGATTATTTTTTTCGCAGCTTCAAGGTTAAAAGTTCCTTTGCAATGGGTAGCAACCTGTGCTCCGCGATAGATCATAGGAACAGTGCCGGGAAAAAGCTTCTTTTTTACCCTTGTTTTCGTGGGAGAAAAAAAAAAAGCGCTTCCAGGCAGTAATGGAGGCCAGCCACGCCAAGGTGCTTTAGAGTGAGCTGTGCGCCGAGAGAACTAGTGCCACGCGAAACATTTTCACTTTTGCTCGGAATACTTTATAGCCGCGTGCTACGAGTTGAGTATCCTTTAACAGCTGGAACAGCTTCAAGAGCGGCACGCGCAAACTCAAGCCGGTTTTGACCACTATACACGAACTCATCTCTGTGACGTCACGGCGCGGTGGTGGCGCGTCGGTCGCACTTCCGGTCTGGGGCTGTGGGCAGAAGTCCCCATGCCAGGCGTGTATTCCTGCGTTGTTTTGAGAGGAACCAGACAAAAACCTGCCTTCTCGTCAAAACGGCGCGACTGGGGCCGTACCAAAAGTGTCGAGAAGGGTTTAAGGTCAGTTTTCACGTGCTCGGTTCGTCCGAGAATCTGGATATGTGCCGTGAAAAGGGAAAAGCAGACGCCGTCGGACAACGATTGCTTGGGCGGGAAGAAATTTGGGTTGAATTCACGGATACTTGTGGTCATCAGATTTATTTGTTTTGTTCCAACATGAACGCCAGAAACCCATCAAGTTGTGCGGACCACCTGCGGACTACGTTCAGTGCGTCTTCAAGTTCAAACGGCCGCCTGATTGTTTGAACTGTCGTCTGCTCTTTCAAACGTTTCTGCTTGTCGTCTGCTCTCTTAGACGACGCCGGTCCGTAGACCAAATGTTGGCCCGGTACTTCCGATAAGAAGTAAGTGCAGGCCTCAAAAGACTTAAATTTGAAGGTTGGTAAACAGGCTCGATGTAAACAGTAGAAACAAGGAGAGGTTGATTATTGTTACCAGTGACCATCACCGACTTGTTATGCCTAATTCAGTTGGTCCGACTCTGCTTGCGATTTTCAGTATCGACGTCGACCATCTCAGCTACGGTTCACGCTTTTGCAGCCCGAGCGGCGTCGCGACTGAAAATTGCGAGCGAAATCTCATCATGCGAATCAGGCTTTAGCGTACATTCTGCGGCGTCCACGCGGAATGAATCGCCACATGTCACATTATTCAAGCGAAGTTTTGCGGTGTAACGAGCCTCGGTAATTTCGCTGACGCCGTTCAAGATAGTCAGACATCACCAGGAAGACGTAGAACCAACAATTCGAACGCGAAAAAGGGCAAGGGGACTCACACTGACGCCGACAACATCGCATTTCAATGGTGTGTTTATGAGCGACGGCGAGCTTCTTGCCCACACCCCTATCGCGCATGCGCGGCGCCGGTGGCGTCCGCTAGGGGCGCTCCGGGCGCTCCGGTTTGTTTGTAAACATGAGTTGGTGTATATGGCATCCATCCAAAGAAGAGCGCTAATAATATCGTGAAAAATAGTACACAATCTAGCACTATAGTCGACATTTTGCAGTCACATTTGTTATTCACAATTGGTCCAGTGTTTTTTTTTTATTATTATTATTTTTTTTTTTTATAAACACTATTTCTGTTTCGGACGTTGAATCTAGCTCGGGCTATTCTCAGAGTCTCACTCACATGGCCGATATGTTGAAGACGAGAAGTGAAACGTCTAAACAAAGTTCAAGTCTGAATTTGGGCATGAATTTCGACATACTGCTAATCCTGTCTGCTATTACAGGGGTTTATGGAGCAGGTGTTGAGCTCCATTAATTAATGATAGAGCCTTTCTCTGGTCTGTCAAACGGTTGGTGTGCTATATTCTCTGCAGAAGAAGTGATGAAAACGTCTTTAATTTATTTTATTGCGGAGAAATTTTATATAGGGCTGAAAAGTTTTTTTTTTTTTTTTAAACCATGAAAATATTAATGTCGTTGAGGGGAGGCATCACATTTACAGCTAATGGAAACTGTGGAAAATCAAAACTTAATTTTAAAAAAATCTTATATTGTATTACTCCCTTCCCATGTGCTCTCGTAGATGAGTGTTTGAACGCGTTGCATACTACTCCAAAAGTTAAAAAAAAAAGAAAAAAATAGGGTACACGTTTGTTTAGTAACGTTTGTTAACTTATTTTGAAATAAACGTTTTATGATGTCTTTCTGTACCTTATGCACTAATTTATCAAGCAAATATTATTTATTTTAGATGAACAGTGTATTTCTATATTTTATGCGCATTCCATTGCACTTGATGTTTGGGTTGGTGGTTGCGGAGTTCTTTTAATTGTCATTTTAACACGATCTTCATGACCAGTAACCTGCCATCTGATCTACACGAATGCAGTTCATCCCATTTTATACATTTCATTGCTACCGAAAATCACAGTCTACATGTGTTAGGTCCTAGCCCAGCACGCGCATGTTCGTCGTTTTGGAAGGCGAGCAAAGTACGTACCACACGCACGAACGCTGAAAATGGCATCGACCAGAAGCGCTTTTCAGAAATGGTCTATAGATCTTTTGCTAAATTACTTAAAGGGGCACTCAAGTGGTTTTTGAGTTCGTGTTTTGATGATGACAGCTGAATTTAGACCCCCTAAGTATCCCTAAAAACCAAAAAATATAGTCATACGGTGATTATTTCTTTAATAAAAATGTAATTGAAGGCCGCCAAACCTCGGATCCACCCGAAAACGAAACCACTCTCATTGGTCTTCGCACGCTTATCAAAAGGATCTCGGGCCAATGGCGTTGGACGACGTTCCGTCGCGCAGTGATCCCGAGGTAGCCGCATCGGCCGAACTTCTTTGTCATTCGAGCTTCGATCATGGCGGAGTTCTCTACGCTCGAGGACCTGACGCCGTTAGAGGTTGAAATTCTTCGGCGGACAGCCGACCTGGGGATGATTTTCTATGACTCCACTTCGACGTGCGATGTGGACGATAGCAGCGCTTCGGAGCCATGTTCGGGTTCCGAGGACGGCGAAACGCAGACCTTTTCGGGCATTCTTCGATTTGCGGTTGGGGCAAGTCGTAACCGAACCAACGTTTGACATCGCAGCGTTACCTCTGGTACGTGATGTCAAACGATGTCGCCACGTTGCCTTTCGCCTCGGGAGGACGGGGGAAAGGCTGGTTCAGACATGTGCAACGAGCGCGTACCTACGACTGCGTTTGTTGCGACCGGAACGACCGCTCTGCGCCGCGCGTACACACACCTGCAACCACTACAGCAAGCGCAGCGGGTCGTCAGCACGGCGACCGCTTCTATACGCGGCCGTCAGCTGTTTCAGCGGCCCCTCTAAAAAGGGGACGCACTGCTACTTAATGCCGTAACCGAATATAGACAGACAGTTGTCTATAGCCCAAAGCTTTATTATTATTTTTTCTTGATAGGCTTGCAGGGTACAGTGGATGAAAAAAAGAAAATAAAAAGATGCAGTAGGCCGTCTTGGACGATCACGACTCTAATACACGACATTGCAATAGTACAAATATCGCCACACGCCTTTTCTACGATTACAAAAAACAATGTAATCTTAGCAGCGATATAGCAACGTAGAAATATGATTTCGTGATCAGACAGACGTTGCGAGCGGTCAGGATTGCTAACACTAATCACTTCTCTCCGGTGATGAAAATGCGTGAAAATGCGCATCCTTCATACGGTACGCGCCAGTAATACCTTGAACTTGAGCACACGCATGAAATGCGCCAAATAAGAAATCCGGGCGATGTTCGAGGACACAAATGCTTAGAAAGCACCACTGTAGTCGAAGTAAACAAACACGACGGCACGGGCGTTTCTGCTGTCTTGAGAGTGCCGCCACGACGTCGCCGCACGAGTAGGTGGATCTTCCCTTTTAGTACGTGCTGGGTTATCATAGCGACACACGACGAAAATTCACAGTCAAGGATAGCGCTTTTACGCGGAACGACGAGCTTTCACCACGCCGTCCACGTCGACGACCACCACCGAGGCCTGGCCGGCCCGCTACCGACACGACCGGCCCGACCGGCCTGCAACGCGGGGAGATACGTGCGCTTCCGCGCATTCCGGGCGAGGAAGGCAAGGAGAAAACGTAGTCCCTTGTTTGTGAAACGATAATTGCAGTATCGCGTATTCTAAACTAGAAATATTTTACGTCTTTTGAAATTATCATGCACAACATATTTAAATGAACTGAAAATTGTTTCTTTAGCGAAACTTTACAAAGGCCGCCAAATTTCAAACATACGATAATTGCATTGGTCCTCGCAAGTACAGAAAAGAGTCCGCACGTATTTTATTCCTGCGTGATTAATAGGCGGTTCTGCCTTCTAAAACTGAAGATACTCATTCACTGACACTTCCTTAACGCCATCGCACCAAAAAGTAGCTTCTCCAAAAACTGCTTGAGTGCCCCTTTAAGTACCAAGGAGCATATTCATGCCTCAAGAGTAGTTACACGTGCTGGTACCTGCAACAGTAACTTTTCTAAAGAAAATCTAAAACAAATGGCACGTTCCTTCAGGTTATACGAGCGTGTGGGGGACCTGTACCCACTTTCCGAGCATTTTCCGTGGTGCTTTGGCAATTTGTCAAAAATATGTATTGCGTGACTCTTCGACCTTTCTTGGGCAGCAATCTTCTAATAAAATGAGAACGGATTTACTAGCGATTTCACGAAACTAGCGAGCCGCGGCTTGAGCGTACCGAGTTTCGGTTTTCTCGGTTTTCTCAAAAATTCCAGTTGCTCCCGTTTTTTTTTTTTTTATAGTTCAGCACGTAGGCCAAGGTCATACCTTGTGCAAATATAGATTATCATCAAATTCAAATAGCACGAACGCCCAGGTATTCTCGCTGTTAGCCGCGTGAAAGGCGAGCGCGAGCGTGCCCGATTGCTGGCCGCGCGCCTCGCTACCCAACTGTGACGTCACGCTTGGGTGGCGGGGAAAACTGGGGAAAAACCAGGGAGAACGATGTTTCGGTTTCGGCAGCAAACAAAATACCACTTTTTTAATTAACTAGATTGAATCTGGGAGAACGAGTTAGCATTTCGGAATCAGGAAGCCATCCGCATTCAGATGATGCCTTTGGATTAGGTAGCTCGAAAAATCGGCGGAGTACCCCTTTAAGGTCAACTTTTTATTGAACCTTATAGAGTTTCAATAAAGCGTTACCCTTAGGGTTAGCACCCTATTTCGGCGTTAACCTCCCTAAGGTTCAGTTTTTACACCCATTTGGTTGTAAAACAAAGTAGGGGCGTGCGAATGGCGTCTTTCGCATCCTTCATTCACAGCACGAGGGACAGCTACGGTCGCCATCGGCGATTCTCGTGTGCGCGGTCGAAAGCGTCGCTGGGATCGACTTTCTGTACTATTGACCAAATTCTCACTGTCCCGTTTTGAGTGTGATGAATTCTACTTTGACTAAGTGGAAATGAGAGGTGTACAGGCAGAGAATGTCAACCTCGGTGGTGTTGGTTTAAAGGGGCGCTCAAGTGGATTCTGAGGTCGTCTGTTTAGGCTGATAACTCAACCTACAAGCTCTAAGCATACTTAGAAAAAAAAAAAAAACATAAATAACGCGGCAGATTTTACTATTAAAAATATAATCAAAGGTCGTGACACGCCCCTCTTTCTGCTCCCTGGGAGCAGACACCAAAAAACGCCGTCAAACGGCGTTTACAAAAAAAAAAAAAGTTATGCGTTTTTTACATTTAAATATTTGGCGTTTTTGTTCTAATATAATGCACAACGCGCCTCAAAGGAGCAATAATATTAACGCTCATAATCTGCACGAAACTCACTATTTTCATTGGTCAAATTTTATGGAGTTGGAGGAGACCCGAGGATGGCCCCCTCGAGAGAAAATAGTGCGAGTGTATTTATTTTGCTGCGAGTTCTTTTCCCCTGTCTTTTTTCTTCGACCAAGTTTCCCAGGTTTTACCAGTCTCGGGTATTCTACATCATGATCAAGGTTTACTACGACGTCTTTCCCTCTGTATATAGAACTGGCCCTTTTTATTGAATAAAGTCCAACGAACAAGATGTCGTCAAAAACAAGCTTGTATACAAAATAAAAAAAAAAAAATAAAAAAAAACGGACTGCAAGCTTCCACCGTTTTCATTACATACAATCGAAACTGTTGCTTGCAATCGATAATCCTAGCTGGTATGTCACAGATGGGAAGCGTACAGAGCGCGACACTGTTAGCGCGAACAAGCGATCGCCGGTTTTTCCAATTTTTCTCTTTGAAACCAATTGATGTCATCCAAGTTATTATTTCTACGTAAAGAGCTCAGTTAGTTCTATAACGTAAGCGATAAAATTTCGTGTTCGCTAATACTATTTAGAAGTAAAATGCGAAAATGCGCCGACGTCGTGTTCGCGCTAACAGTGTCGCAATGTGTACAAGGGAGCCATGCCCCAAAGCTCTAATGCTCGCCATGATTGCTGGTGTTCTCCTCTCCACTAGCCTCCTCTCCAGCCTTCGCTCTGCTAAAGTGCTGAGTGGGGAGGGAAGAAACTAGAGGGATGACGCCGAGCGCACGGCCATGGTATAGATGCTTTCAACCTAAAGTGTGTAAACAGGCTCGGTGCGTATCGTTGTTTGTTAATTGGCCGCCGAGAACCAGGAGGGCGCATTCGCTGGTCGCTCGATCTGGCTGCGTCGACATCGAGCATGTGATAGTGGGAGTTGAACGAGCGTTAGGTTGGAGCGCGTTGGTTTTCAGTAACTCGTTAGAGAAAGAATAAACAAAAAAAAAAAAAGAAAAAAAAGGACGTGTTGGCATTGGGTAAATCTGCGACTCCACGTTCCTTTTCCTCTTTATGGGGGACGCACCGATACTGGTGGCATTGCATGTCGCGGCGGCAAGTCGACTTGCAGGCCGTTCACTCTGCAATTCAGATAGCCTGAGCTTTAGTCGTCTGGGTGCTAAGTAGATTGAACCACGAGAAGTCCGTTGAGCGCCGGTGTGTGAAGCTTGCCTTTCCCCGATAAGCTATTCGAGTCTGGGAGGGAAAGCGGGGTTGCGACTGTGATGGAAATTTGTGGGTAATCGCGCCCTCATGCCCCCTCGTCTGACGCCTCCTTCCAATGAAAGTGATCGGGGAGCCGTGGAGCAGATGACGAAGTGATCATGTTATATATTTATATACAGGGTGTTTTTTTTTAGCTTAACAGAATTTAAAAACAACAACATGAAAGCTAGATTAATGCGGTCTGCACAGGTGAGTTATACGGCCAAGAGGACATAGTATACAGGGGGCTAATCGTAACGATCAGTCGACTAATTGGTCAAAATTCCTTAATTAACTTTTTAATTAATGAAACTAGACATGTAGTTCCAATTAGAAACTTGCTCAGCGTCATCGAAACCCACTAAATCAGTCATTTTCAGAAAGACTTTGAGCGCGTGAGAAGCGTAGTAGTGCACTAAAGTTACCACTCGTGGAGCAGGTACAAGGCTGGGGCTAGATAAGAGAGACGGAAAAATTGCGCGGGCGCCTTACAGCAACCGCTATAGCCTTGCACCTGCTCCACGAGTGGTAACTTTAGTGCACTACTACGCTTCTCATGCGCTCAGTCTTTCTGAAAATGACTGATTTAGGGGTTTTCGATGACGCTGAGCAAGGTTCTAATTGAAACTATGTCTGTTTTTATTAATTAAAAAGTTAATTAACGAATTTTAACTAATTAGCCGACTGATCGTTACGATTAAGGCCGGTTCACACATACAGCGGAGCGCTCAGATAGAGCCCCATGAGCGCTGGAAACAGCGCTCAATGTGGCACCGACTTGCTCGTGACGTAGCGCTCCAGTAGGCGCTCAGTTAGCGCTTCAGCAGCGCATCGCAAGCGCTGTCACGCTCCTTGTGCCGTGCTTGCTGCAGTAGAACAGCGCGTGCACGGCGATTCCGTTGTTGTTTTTCCTTTGGCATTGAAAGGAGAGGAAATAAAAGAGCCGCTCTCCAAGCATAGGGTCGGGCAGACGAGCCAGAGTCATGGACTCTGAGCGACTGATTGGGTACGACCTCATCGCTTTCTATTCGATATGCGTGACCCTGCAGTTAAAAAAAAATAATCACCTTCGAAAGAGCTCTGTGTCTCGGTCCCTCAGCTTGGGAACAAGGTTCGCCGGATACCCGTCGGTATCTCTGTGGCGAAAGATTTCGCGCACCCAGAAAGCTCTTCTGGGCGTTAAGTCGTGTTTCTATCTCAGCGTCCCACATGCCCGCCATGGTACTGTTGATGCACACCCAACCAGAGGAACCGGAACCGCAGCGCACGCGCCAATCCGCAGCAATAACCGCCGTACAAGAAGCGCTAACAAGGCGCTACAAAAGCGCTAATCGCGCGCTATTTTAGAACTAAGTCACGCGCTAGGAAGCGCCACGTAAGCGCTCCTTAAACTTAGCGCTCCGCTGTATGTGTGAACAGGCCGGCCTTTAGCCCCCTATGTCCCCCTGGCCGTATAACTCACCTGCGCAGACCACATTAATCTAGCTTTCATGTTTTTTTTTTCTTTTTTAATTCTGTTAAGCTTTAAAAAAAAACCTATATATATATATATATATATATATATATATATATATATATATATATATATATATATATATATATATATATATATATATATATATATATATATATGTATATAACTCAAGAGAGGAAAAAGAGTTGACACGCTGCGCGAAGCAGTAAGAACTGCAGTTCTTTCAAAATTTGCTTGCCTCACGAAAAGATAACACCCTCTTTAGAACCTAAACGCTGAGGCAAGAATAAATAAAATAAAGGACAAGTCGACACAAACTCTCACTCTATTTGCGTTTAATATGTGCATGTTTTTTAGTGAAATAAAGAATAAACAATTATCTTAACTCACCACGTAAAAGGGGGGGGGGGGGGGGGGGGCGTTGGAAACGCTCCGAGAAAAACCGAAGTTTTTTTCGTTTCTTGAGTTTACGAGTAAGTAGATGGTCGTTTGTATCGGGAGAGGGGGACAACTTTTCTTGGCGTTTCTTCTGCCGCTGGCATTTCTTCGATGCCTTAAAGGGATACTACAACGAAATTTCGGCGCTCATTTTTTGGTCTATATCTGTTCAAAAGAGCAGTATCACATGGAACATACCAATATCTTGTTAAAAAAGTCTCGAAAAGGAATTTTAAAACGAATTAAACGATTAGCAAAGAGCACCTGGTGGATGTCGCTAACGCCTCGTTTGTAATGCTCGTCTAGGAACCTTGACAGCTAGTGACGGAGGTTGTCTCGCCTCCGGCCACGACGAGAGAAGGGGGGAAGGAGGAACTCCCCTCTTCCCGAGAATCCCTTTTGTGTGTCGCAGAAGTCGCTATTGTCCCCCTACAAGATTATAGAAGATTAACCCGTCACTCAAAATTCGTACAAAAGCAGCCGCTTCGGTGGCTGGAACTACTAGGCCATCCTCTCGGCGTCAGCCTCGCCGTCGCTTTGCTCGTCTCGAGACGACCTACGTCACGATTGCGTTGGATGTCACGTGCTCTAAGCTGGGCCTTCTCCGAGCGCTTGCCAGAGTGGGCCGTTTATAACGAAAAATACAGCCACCAGAATCAAAATACAAACGTGCGATTGTCATTTACGGATATTGTGGATCATATTCAACCTATTTTCGAACACGACGGAAATATTTCAAATTTCGTTGAAGTATTCCTTTAAAGCTTGTCGGGTCTTCTGTCTGGAAAATTTAGTTACGGTGCCTCTATAATGCGCCGTAAAAAAAGAAAAAAGTAATTACTTTGTGATATGGATGAATTACATTTGTGTCGCTTCATACAGGTACGCGCACGCAAGTGGCGTGCAATGTCTTTGCCCGGGCGATAATTGCCGGATCAAAAATAGAACGCAAATCAAGTGAGCACCGAGAAACCATTCTTTTATTTCCACCTTGAGAATTTTGTGAATGCCGATATCTAAAATTGTTAACCAACGAACCGACTTTCGAAGTACCTAATAGATATATTGCGCCGAGTCCGACTGAGGCAGTATTGAACCAGATAAAGATTCATTAGCCCCAAGGGTTCAGATACTTTCTCATGGCAGGGCAGTGCACTCAAAATTATCCGAATTCGAAATCTCTCGACCGCTAAACAAGGTGATATCCTCTAGCTGGGGTGCTCGCACTGGTTCAAACGGCGCCAAAGATGGCCCCATTGATTAAGGGGTTCAGCCCTATCCATCCATCCGCTCGAAGTTCCTTGAACATTCTTTTTTTTCAGAAGGCAGAAGTTTTATACTGTTTCGCCAGAAGTCTCTTGGATCCGCTCACCGCCCCTGTCGAAGTTGACGATCCTCACGGGGCAGGCCTCCGATCTCCGTTTAAAGGACAGCCGAGCGTGTGATGCGTTTTTGCTTTTCCACTAAACTGCCATCATCGCACCACGTGACCGAAGTTGTCTTGTACGCGCGGCCGTCGGTGCGCAGTCACGTGGTGCACTCCTTGCTCGTTGATGCGGCTAGCTGTTACCTTTAGTCCCACGCGTAAACCTAAAAAAAACGTACATTTTTTTTTTAACAATTGGGGATTGTTTAACGCTTTTATACTCCAGTAACGATTAAACTAAAATAAAAAAATAGTTACGGGTGGTGGGCATATGCCGAATTTTCTTTTACTGCTTCCGACAAACGGCGTGACGAGCCCAACGCGACGGTTTTATGGGTCGTTATTCATCCGGATTCTCGTGACTCTGCTCTCGAAAAGCACCGGAGTCGGTGCACTTACTTTCCGAGTTGAGGTGGCGGGGTTTTCGCTTTCAAGTGTCCGGGGCAATCGTCGAACCCTTTTGGCCCCCATCCGCACAACGTACCACAAGCTCAGACTCTTCGCGCCGTCGTGCCTTTCCGTGAATACCGATCCAATCGCACCGAGCTGTCCTGCGCATGCGTGACGCCGCCATAACTTTAGCCCGCAGGAAGCAGTGCACGATGCGCCTCGTGCGTGTATACACGCGCAGCCCTACAGCGGTCAAGCTGCTATATAGTATGCGTAATACGACAGTCTGAAGACAATGTTTGAGGCGTGTTTGTCCCTTGTCTCCCGTCACACTGGCCATACAACAACTGTCTGCGGACATGTTCGAAGCAAACATGCTCGTGTCCGAAAGAAAAGGCAAAAAGGAAGTGAAGATGTTCTCTGTTTAGGTATGGGGATGCCGAACAATGACAATTAGGAATGCTCCCTGTTTCTGCCATCACCATGCGAAGTTCTAACTGCCGTGTGGTTCTTGGATCTGTGTCAGGAAGCTGCAGGGAAGAGGGGGGGGGGGGGGGGGGGGGGTTCTGGGGTCATGCCCGGGGGCCGCATGAAACTGCCTCGCGGGCCGTTTGTTGCCGACCCCTGCCTCAAACGGAAGCTGGAACACTTCTTAAAAAAAAAAAAAAAAAAAAAAAAAAAGTTCGAGGTGGATTTTGGCGTATTTTTATCCCGTGAATCTGAATATCAGCTATATTTTCACCGAAAATGTAAATAAACGCGAGAGAACGCGAAAAACCTCCGACCTGGGGCCCTAATCTGGGCACTTGGCGAAAAAGACGGCGAGAAATCTGGCGGCCGCGATTGGCCAACGCCGCACTTGACCTTGGCGCCGACCAATCAGAGCCGCCGAATTTCTCGCCGACTTTTTCGCCAAGTGTGCAGATTAGGGCCCCAGTCGTGACGTGATACTCTGATATTTTGGCCGCCAAGCGCGTGTCGCCTCGCTCGTGTGGGCAGCGCGTTCATTTGCAAGCTTGCCACGTATGCTCCCCCGCGCGGACGCCAGACATGACGTCTCTTTTTGACCTTTCTGAAAATGTAAAGACTGCGCGTGCATAGCTTTTTGTTAGGCGCTGTAGATGCGCGAGAGCGGGGACTCCGAAAACTCCTAATATGACGTCATGCCCCGGGAAGGAAGGGCTTCGGCGGTACTTTGAAAATTAATTTCTGCAACGCCTGTGCACAAAAAAAAAACAACAAAAAAAACCAAAAAAAACTCGATATTCGTGATTCCGGAGGTCAAATGGAGACGACTGAATTGTCTGTTCCTCGAACACGGAATGTTTTTGTTTAGTTAAATTGTCTAGAGTGCACGATGAATATTTGTGATGTAGATTTTGTTTTCTCTCACGCATACTGCAAGGTCCGCAGTATTGCAAATATATAATAACATGTTCTGCCGAAATAAGGGTAATGGGCCCGCAGGCTCGCTGGTGAACGATCATACTTATAAACCTAGAGACAATAAAACAAACGAAGAAAAAAAAAGGAACAACACAACATTTTAAATTAAAACGTCGTTGTGCTCCTTTTTTTTTTTTTTTCTCCGTTTGTGTTCTTGTTTTGGGGTTTATAAGTACCCGTACTCTACGCTAAAAGGTAAGGGATTACAAGTAATTTTACTCCTAACGCCTTACTTCCGTGTCTCTTCGGCATGCATCGGATGAGTCAGGCGGCTTTCAGAATGTTGTGTATCCTCGATCGGTCACGCCCGGCACGCTTGAAAGGTGGCACGGCGGGGAGATCTTTCTTGGAATCGACGACTTCGCTGACTGGCGGCGGCGCCTCTTCGAAGGACGCTGACGACTGCGGCGCATTCGAGCTGTGGCACATTGCCCGTCCAGTAACATCTGTCTGTGCCCCACTCACCCCCCTTTTCCTTATACTTCCGAGATTGGCGCCCAAAGAAAACAAAATGCCCAACGCGCCTTGGTGCATTGGGCATTCGGCGTAGTTTCTTTTGGAGTTCTTATTGTGCAACAGATAAAAGCGTCGCGATATATGAAGGGGCTGAGGCTGCAGAAATACGGGATCTGTTGCTGCAGTAGGGGTAAAGATCGTCCTTTCCAAATGTATAAATACCTTTCGTGTTTTTTTTTTTTTTTTTTTTTTTTTTGCGTCCCGCGCTTCGGCTTTTGGTAACGGGGTTCATCATTGTCTGGCCGTGGCGTAACCCTCGGCCATATCGTGTTGCAACCCCGGGGTCAGCCTGCTCTGATCGATCGGCGCGCGCGCTTTCGGACTCGGCCCTGCCTGCAATCAAGATTCCTCTCATCTCGTCTCTAAATCTCCTCTACCCGACCTCTTTTTTTTTTTTTCTATTGTGTTTTTTTTAGAATTTACGATCTATTATTTGCTTGTTTCGTCGCCCTTCGCTTGTTTGACCGAGCGAAGATTCGTTCGGAGAGCCTAGAGGAAAGCTCGAGCGTTACGTTACACCTGGAATTGTCTGATTCTTTGCTCATAGTAAGGTCGAAGGCCGCCTTAACGTCTGTAATAAATGCAAAAAAATAGTAAAATATTTTTTTTTTTTTATTATTTCAAAGGCGTTTTAATTGCGTGGTGTTTATAGGTCATCGCGACGACACGGTGTCATATGACGTCATGCTGTCAGTCAGGTCATAGTGTCCCGTCACAATGTCACGCAAAAAAACAACAACATGATTTGAGATACTTAAAAGGTTAAAACAGCGCAAAAAAACGACGGACTGGATGAAGGAGGACGCAGACAGAGCGCTGACTCGCAACTAAATTTTATTGGCCGCGGCGGTGCAATATACACACGCACAGTTGAGAACCAAAAGGAAGAAAATCAGCCTTAAAAAATACAAAACAAAAGCACAAAAAACGAAGTATCGCCTCCAAAAAGACATACAGAGGGCACGCGCTAAAACCAAGCTAATCGTTGCGTCCAATAAAATTTAGTTGCGAGTCAGCGCTCTGTCTGTGTCCTCCTTCCTCCAGTCCGTCGTTTTTTTTTTTTTTTTTTTTTTTGCGCTGTTTTAACCTTTTTAAGTACGTCGTACCAACTCGCCCAAGCTTCAACTTTAGCATGATTTGAGAGTTCCCTTTCTTATACGTTATAACTGGCCGTTCCAGCACTACGCTCAGACACCAAATGTTGTGAACACCGTGACGTCGTCAGCGTGACGTCGTCCGCATGAAGTCACCACCGAGGTTACGTGCCACGCACATGAAAATCCTAAGAGGTTGCCCGATTCATCGTGTGCTTTCAAAAGACGCGAGACAAATTGGGAGTGAGAGGAATGAATCCTGGACCTATCGACGTCACCTTAAATAGCGTCAACGTCACTGCTTTGAGCGGTTTCTGTAGCTTCTCCGGCGCGCGGTGCCGCTCCCTCGCGGCGAATGGAATTGCGCCAGCCCGCAGTAACACGTGTGACACATCCACGGTTGATTCCAAGATGTGATTCGTCTGAACGGTCGGCATATCTATTTAAGGCGTCGACATTTAAAGCTGCACACCCACGCGCGGGCGAGTAGACTCGCGAAAGCTCGGCCGACTTAGAGTCACTGAGTAAGTCACGCTTAGATGGCTAGGTTGAATATTTACATGTACGTTTTAAAGGGTCACGCAAGTGACGTAATGTCGTCTGATTGGTGGAGGCAATTGACTCCAGCAATCAGACGTCATTACGTCACTTCCGCCATCTTGGAGTGCCGGCACCAGGGCGATCGGCACTCAATTTGCCGAATGCCTCGAGGGCGCCGCCATTTTGGCGCTTAGTGCAGGTCGTAATTACGATTCGAAAGTGATACTAGAGACTGTTTTATGGAACCGTTTTGCATCTCCGATCGGACACGATCGATACGATCACCAAACGACGGGCAAAAACGCGTATAGTTGACTTAGTCGGAAGATCCGATTTTAGGGCCGTTCAGAACTGGGTATACATTGGAATCGAGCCTGAATGGATGCAGGAGTGCAGCAATGAAGAACGACTTTACTGCGGCAAACCCGCCGTTTGGGAAAACACTGGGTTACTGGCCTCATCTTATCTCGCTGGAACTACGCGTACAGTGAACTGTGCTGGAACTTTTGCCGTGCTCTCGCAAAATGCTTACAAGTGTTTTGTTTTTTTCTATAACAGAATTAAGCGAGAACGCGCTGCGCAGCCATGACGTCGCAAGATGTGTCGATGAAACGTGGTGGATAAACTGTTTTGCACCGTACAAAAAAAAAAAAAAAAGAGAGAAGAAAAGATGTTTGCCGCGATGATAGGACTTTTAAGTAGGTCGTTGACTCCACTATCGATACACCGCCAACGCCTTTGCGCATGCCGTGTCGTGTCATCGTGCCGTTATCGAAGGAATCGGAACGATCTACTAAGAATTCTTATAAATACTTGACTGTAGCGCGTCCACGCGTTTTCTTTTGTTCCGGAGGCGAGGGGGTGGAACAGACGCAGACGCAAGGGGCGGGCGGAAATAAACAGGGGACGAGGCACTGGATGGCAAAAAAAGGGTGACCTTGAAACGAGGGCACGACGGGAGCGCCTCCCCCATCCTCCTCCTCCTCGTCTGTCTGCTGTCCACGTTCTTTGCTGTTCGCGTCCTCGTTAATTTTTGCTCTATTCTGGGCCGTGGCCGACGAGGGGGAGCCCCGGGCCCACAACTTCCCAGACGAGGGGCCAAGTAATAACGTTTCAGGGCACAGTGAAACGATTTTTTTTTTCTTTTCGTGTCCGCACTTTGGGATGTAGCGCCGATGATGTCACGGTGTCGCCTGACACCGGGCCATCACATGACAGTGTGACGTCACTTGTGAGCCATGATGGCACGTGACACGGACGTCACACGACGCACTGTCACCTGACAACGTGACTTCAGGTGACAGCAAGGCGGGACAAAGAACCTATATAAATGGTATGCATAAAAAAGTTAAATGCATATTTAGTTTTTTTCTTTTTTTGGATCGGGGGGGGGGCGACAAATGCAGTTGCTTAAAGATATTGCAAGTTATATTGCCATAGGGAATATTTGGACGACGTTAATACTACGAGTGCGGCGTTTCCAGACCCGTGTAAAAATGTTACATCAAGCTCTTTTTTTTTTTTCATAAATTGGTTACGATTTAAGGAGGGTATGAGGTCGGTAACATGAGCGCGTGGTACTCGTAACAGAGAACATAGTGCTTACTCCTAAACATGAGTTAACTTGTAACGTAATAAATAAACGTCTCTTCTGTCGGCGTTTATTTCCAGCTCTCGCGTGCGCCGTCAGCGTCTGAGGCTTTAAGAGAGGTAGCTATGTATGAAAACAAGTTATAAGTGGAAACTTGAGCTCTCGGCAATCTCGAAACAAAAAGAAAAAAAAAAACATTTAAATTCTAAAACAGAAAAAAAAGGAAGGAGTTAAAAAGATGCTGGTATAACTACCTTAAAAAATTAATTTGTTACCCTTTTTTGAAAACTTCTTATTCATGCTGTACCGTCGTATGCTAGCATCTTTAGTTCGGTTAAAACTTTTTAGTGCAAATAACAAAAACAATTTTTTGTGTTAAATAATTAAGCGAATATCTTCAATATAATAAAGTTCCGCTTGGCTTTTTTTTTTTTTTTGCCTTATTCGTACATTGACGTATCAATTAGTTAATCATAAAGGGGGGAAAAAAAGTTACAACGACGCGAAAAGCCGCGAGATCCATCAAAGGGTAGTTTTCGAATTTATCATTGAAATGGGCAGGCTGATTTAGGAAGGGCATCCGTTTATCGGTGATCCTACAAATATAACTAAGCTAGACTTTCTAAAATGGGGTCCTAACTCAACAGGCATATCGCTACTGCCTGGAATTAGATGCTTTCTGCTTGGCTTGTGCAACGCGCCCGTGTTTTTAGGGAAAAAAAAAATCGAACTGTGATTGCGCAGTTGCCGCTTGCGTGAGTAAAAATCGAACGAGGCTGCTATAGATAGCTTGTTCGTTTCTAACCAGAAGTCGCTCGACGGTGGCCGCCTTTTGAATGGCAATTACGGCTGATCGGCTAGAGTCCTCACTTCTCGTTGGAGAAATGTAAAACATAAATAAAAAGGGATTGTGTCGGTTGCAGTCTCCTCCCACCGGGCGAACAGATAACAAAACAGTATTCGCGGGCATTTCAACTCTGTGTTAGTTGCTGGGACTTAGGGGTGGTTGGCGTCTAATTGGAATTTTTTTACTTGCACTAATTAATAAAAAAAGTTGGTTCTCAATTTTTCTAGTTAGCTGTTTTACTTGTCCCGATGATTAGCCCCCTATATTTCATTCCCCTGGCCGTATAACTCGCCTGCACGGACTGCATTCGTGTATCCCTCACGGCTGTTCTAAAACAAATCTTAAAAAAAAATAAAAAAAAAACGTCGCTTAGTATGAGCTGTATATGAATAAAAAAAAAAGGGGGCATATTCCAAGTCATAAAAGGAAACTAGTAGTTGTAGTAAACAATATTTGCCCATAAATGTATAGCAACCGGTCGGGAGACCCTTCGGTCACCTTTCAGACGGCGGCCCGAACTTCTTGAATCCCGGCAACGTACTAAAAAAAAACAAAAAAAAAAAAAAACAAAAAAAACGTAGGTTTATTTTGTTTTTAGGAAACAGAAAGCCAACCCAACCAAACATCGTCGCTAAAGCGCAACGTCATGGTGTTAGTAATCCTTTTCTACGTGTTCTGTCGTCCGAAATCTAGCGCAGCGAATGCCCGATGACTTGCGCTTTTAGTATGCTTGTCTGTGTTTGGATGTGTTCGAGTGCTCATATTTACGATGAAACGAAGTATAAACACGTGAGGATCGATAACAGGGTTGGGAACCTTGTAGGAAAACAACATATCGCCACGGTTTTACAATGGGCTGTCGTTGGACAATGGCCGCTTTATCGACGAACTGCGTTCGCTTTAATACTTCCAAACAACATATAAATATAGTTTCACGACGTCGACCATCGAACACTTGGAAATAACTCGACATCCACCACCGAAGCGAATGCCGGACCAGCGAGAATCCGATACGTACGGTATACCGCATAGTTGGCTCTCCGATAACGTCGGAAGCCACCATCTTCCATCGAATTAGTATCGACAGCGCACGCTCGGTCTGCCACGGACACTGCGACGACGAGTCGGCAGCGGCGGTCGCCTCGAATGAATTCTCGTCTGCAAAGCCAACGGTCGTCCGACGCCATTGTTGCCGTCGAACGTTGGCGTCGCCCGCCATCATCGTCGCCGGTCGAACAGAATACGGTGTCGCGAGCCGGAGTTTGCGTCCCGCGCTCTCTTGTCTCCTCCCTCTTTTATTTTCCTTTTGCCCGTGTCTTTTTTTTTTTTTTTTTTTGCGGCTGTGTTCTCGAGAAGGAAGTTGTGTCCTTGTCCCTCCCCCATGTGCACCCCGCGGACGCCAATCTGGCGCCCGCCGCACGGACCCCAGCTGCAGCTTCCGTCGTCTTTTGCATTCTCTTTCTTTGTCACTGTGCTTCATTTTTGTGTTTAATGGAATTCTATTCCGTCGCTCCATCCGTTTATTCATTCGCCAGCTAAATTTGTGTTTTTTTTTTCCGGTAATCCTGTCGCTCCGCCATCTTCTCCTCCGCATCCTTATTTTTTCTCTTCCTTTCCTCCGGCTTACGTTCCTCCTTTCCCCATTTTGACTGGCTCGCCTTTTTCTTTTCTTCTTTTTTGTTTTGTTCGTTTCTGTCGTCCTTTTTTGTTTTTCTTCTCTACGTGTCTTTTCTGGTCATACTTTCATACTAATCATATTTTCAACCTCCTCATACGCCGACCTCGCTCCGTAGATTTCACCGATTGGCTGTCCTAAGTGCTTTGAGGGGAAGTAGAAGCTTGCATTGTAGTTAGGGTGTCTCGCGAACCCGCTCAAGTTCAACTTCGACTAGGTTCGAGTTATTCGAACTTCTAACGCAAAGTGGGACAAAAGTTGCGACTGAAGTTCAACTTTTGTGCGCAAACGCAAAAAGAAAAGAAAAAAAGACCGTTATCTGGTGATGGAAAAGTGCAATATTTGTCGCGTATATTGTTCTATTGTTTCGTTTTAAGAAACTAACGAAAACATTTAGAGCACGCATGTTTGCTTCAAGATTGCGTAGACTTTGGTGATCGTTTTATACATATAAAATGAACTCCATAAAAAAAATGTTTTCCGAAATTGGAAATATTTGGGTAGAAGTCGGGACACAACTTTTTCTTGCCCGATCCCCATCCTGGCGATATCTCTCACTGCCTAATAATAATTACAAAAATGCAAAAAAAAAAAAAAAAAACTTTTTTTTTTTTTTGGGGGGGGGGGGGGGGGGGTAGGTTAGGTGGCTACAGCCGTTAGCATCCATCCATTTATTTATCCATTGTCGAACTTTGATAAACGTCTGCAGGATCGCCAACCCCGTCGAACTTCAAGGTTCGCGCAAAAGTTCGCAACATCTGTAGTTTGACGGGGGCACGGCCGTAAATGGCTTGGCTTCAGAAGCTTTTCCTTTTTTGCGAGGTTTTCTAAAATCGGAAGTATTTACTGAAATATGGGTTTTGAGGCTTTCTGCTCCCGTCTCAAGGGCAGGAGCGTCTTCCGACGGCTAGAGTGCACCCCTGAGCGCGACAGCCAAATGCCAGCTATGTAGTGGCCGATGCCAAGAGTTTGGGTTGGAGACGCCAGTGCCGGCACGCAAAAATACAAGAAACAACTCGGAAGTAAAATCGCCGGATGTTTCTGCGAAAGGGGTGCAAGGTCAGAGGCGCGGCCTTCTAATTTGGTTCATTTCTTTTTTATTCGTCTCGAGGTACGCTTGGAAATCTTAGTTCGTCGGTGTGGTGTTGTCGTTTCGCTATTTGAGTTACAGGGGTTCGTCGTGGGATATGTGCAACGTTAGCGTGCTCACTGAACCGTCGTGCCTTCTGGTGTCGTATACATTCCGGTGTCGCACTTTTAGGTGTCTCTTAATTATCTTCCTTTTAAGTGTCTCACTTTTAAGTGTCACACTTAGCTGTCTCACTTTTAGGAGTTTCAGTTTTATCTGTCTCACCTTTAGGTGTTTCACTTTTAGGTGTTTTTCTTTTAGGTGTGTTACTTTTAGGTGTTATACGTTGAGGTATCGTACCTTGTGGTGCCGTACCCTACGATGTGCCTGCTGACTTGGAGCATTTCACTGCATTTTTGTCAAAAGGCATAAAAACAGTAACTCGAGGGAAATCAAAAGTCGTCTAAAGCAATCTGTTTATGAATTAAAAAAAAAAATGACCACCGTGAATCGGTTAACGTTGGAAAACCAGGTTTCGCTGCAGGCAAGACGCGGCGATACTGGTAGGAGAAAAGTGATTGGGTGTAGTTCGATGACTGATGTCGTTGGCGACGTATTGGCGGCGCGCGCGGGCTGCTGGGGACATCCGGTGCTCTCGGTTCCTTTGTGTGGCCAGGAAGCGTCGGCCTTGGCTTTTTGTGCAGAATGGACGACGCGAGTCTTACAATGGGGAGGAGCATTTGCGATAGGGTTTGTCCGGGAGCATAATGGCGTCCGTGAATCCAACTTTGAATAAAAGGCTTACTGCGGGCATTGTGTTCAGCTTTGACGCCCACCGGGTCGCGTTTGTTTCGACAACGCAGAGACTGGGTCAACATAAGACGTGAGAAAAGCTACGTGCCCACAACAACAACCGTCACAACACATTGGCATTGAGCCGTTGTTTCGCATTTCATTGCTTTTTAGGTCCCATAATACCAATACAAAAAAAAAGATTTGTATAAAAAGTATTATAGTCCGTTGCAACTCAAAAAGGTAGGGCGAGGGAAAGGAAGGCCGGGGAGGGGGAAGCAGATTGAATACTGGAGAGAGGAGGAGGTTTCCTCCTCTCCTCCCCAGCGTTCAGTCTGCTTCTTCCTCCCCGACCTTCCTTTCCCTCGCCCAACCTTCTTGAGCTGCAACTTACTATAGTCATGTGTGAATAGTGGATTTTGAGTTCGAAGCGAATAAAGGGTTTGGCTGAATATTTTCGTATCGAATATCGAATAGTTTCTCCGAGCCTTTCACTACTGTTGCACCATGCTCAAACGAAAACTCGGCTGAACTCGGGAAGGTTGTTCCCAAGTTTCCACTTGTCCATTTACAAGCTAATTTTAATCTAGCTATATTTATGGACTGTGACCTCAGAAAGTTCAGTGCCTTGGGATGGCAAGTAAACGACAAATATGACATAAAATTAAACATGTAAAAATGCCCACTATCTAGAAAACAACAAAAAAAAATGATGAACTAAGGTTGCCAGGACATCTCTGCCTATACTTCGTCT
This sequence comes from Ixodes persulcatus, assembly GCA_013358835.2. Lineage (NCBI taxonomy): Eukaryota > Metazoa > Arthropoda > Arachnida > Ixodida > Ixodidae > Ixodes > Ixodes persulcatus. The sequence goes on from JABSTQ010009939.1 coordinate 398,169, forward strand.
CACGTTAGTATGGACTGTTGTTAGCCGCGCGTGCTAAAAGCGCGAGATAGTTGCTTCGAATGAAGCCTCGGCGGCTGCACGAGCGCTCGGGCAGCGAGTGCTCCAGTCAAGGCGGTCAAGGCTAGCCGCTCGTGCTAGCACAGCATTCGCGGTTAGTCCATGCTAAGGTGAGACGAAGTATAACGTACTCTTGCATAACAGCCACAGTTTAATTTTGAAAAGTTTACTGACATGTAGATACCAACATTCACAAAGTTTCTGTTTCTTTTTAAATACACCAGGCGCATGCGTGCACCATGCCTCTTTGAAAGTGTTAGTTTCTTACCAAGCACGCAATTGCGGTATGCCTTTTTTTCCAAGCGTTGATCGCGGCGGGTTACCCCGTTGAGTGCGCTTCTTACAGGGCACCGGTGCATTGCGGAGAAGAAACACCCGCGGAGCTCGCTTCCGCGGGTGTTGCTTTTCCGCAATGCACCCGTGCTCGGTCAGATGCGCACTCATCGGGGCTAACCCGTCGCGATCATACACTTCGAAAAATACGAATATCGCAGTTACTCTCGGCACAAATATTGAGTGTGTATTATTCGACACTACTATTCAAAATTTCTTAAATTCGCACAAAAAAAAAAAAAGCGCGAAGATTGGTGCTGACAGTGTTGGTCGTGCGGTACGTTGCCCTCCAAAAATGGCGTCAGCGGGAAGCAAGGCAAGAGGAAAGGGTGTACGCATGCGCAGAAGCTTGCTGGATAAAGGTCCATTGTTAGTGAAGGCCGGTTCACACATTTGAGTTTGAGTGTGACCGGCTGTGATGCGACCTTTTGTGACCTCACACTGTCGCCGCCTTGCCAATCTGCGTATATAGTTTTTTTTTCGCTTTATTATTTTACCGCGGGCTCTAAATAACTCTGGCAATGTTATAAGCGACCATTTCTTCTCATTGATAGTGCGTAGATTTTATCCCTCAAATGCATAAAAAAACCTTCAGTATCGGAAATATTTACAAGTCTACTTGGTAGATGTCGCTACTCAAGCGGAAACGTGTGAACCAGGAAGTGACGTCACGGCCTGGGACGGGGACGGGCATTAGGCAGGGGCAACGTTACTAGATTACCTCGTGAAGTTATGGAACTCCCGCGGAACAAGGCACCCCCTTCACTCACTTCAGTCAGCACCTCCTAGGTAACTTTCAAGCCTGCGCGTCACGTGACGTGACGTCACGTTCCGGAGGCCTGCACGAGTGCTGATTGGGTGCGAGTGCCGCGCCAGCGTTCGCTTGGGACTCCTTTTTATCATAGTCCCAGGCGAAGGCTGACGCGGCACTCGCATTCAATCAGCGCCCGTGCAGGCCTCCGGGACGTGACGTCATGTCACGGGACGCGCAGGCTTCCGCCTTCCGTCGTTTGAAGCGCCATCTAGATTTTCATTTCAAAACTGAGTGTTCCATAGAGTACGGTGGAACGCCATCTAGACGCTGTGCTTCGAAACATATGTATCCCATAGGATACACTGCAGTTACCAAAGCAGCCGTCCGGCGCGTCGAACGACGGGAGGCGAGACGTGGTGAGTGAGGGGGGAGGGGTGTACTGTTCGTGCAAGCAGCGTCTATGGTCTATGATCAGTTCCGTAGCTGAGCTAATCTAATAACGTTGGGCAGGGGCCCGTTTTTTTTCAAGATACGCGTCCACAGTGTGTGTGTGTGTGTGTGTGTGTGTGTGTGTGTGTGTGTGTGTGTGTGTGTGTGTGTGTGTGTGTAAACGTCACTTTTTTTCTGCTGTCGTAAGGTTGCAACAGGTTATTGGTGACTCCAGCTAAGTCTACGGCACCTAGTGGCTAGGACAGAAAGCTGTGGCGGCAGGGCTCGCGGTCTGAAGACGAAATTGTGAAAGTTGGTTCGAAAACACGTTGTAAAAATCGCCAATAATGTGCTAAAAAAAAAAAAAAAAAAGAGGAGACATGTTGCGCACTATTGCGGTCAATATATGAGCTGCAACAGTCTTTGATCCTTTTTTAGCGTATAGACCTTCTCAGCCTCCGTCGCGTGGGCGCTGCCATCTTGGAATCACGTGACGCGGCCGCCATGAGGTGGCTTCAACCTGTCGCTCCCCCTTCCACGCCTTGGCGAAGGCGTTGCATTCGTATTTTTCGTCGCGTTTCACCGCAAACTTAATTTCCTGTCATCATTATGTACATGACGACATCTGCAGTTAATTTGTAACAAAATTCAACTATTTTCACGCGTCGGCGTATACCGGATACGTGTGAGAAGGGAGGAGGTACAGGAATCAGCGTCAGCCCTGGCGCACATGGAGCCCGACTATTTATGACAACAAAAGTTTGCTCGGGGATAGTGGGGGAATATTCGAAATAAGTATAGCGCAATGTGTACTTATAATCGTGCATTTAGGATCTTCAGAACTGTGACGAAAGTACTTAGCACATGAATCTGTTTCCTGAATGCGTCGTGCTTTGCCTTCGTAAGAAATTTAAGGTAGTTGTTTCGATGTATTTGATATATAAGATAGGTAACGAGCGTTTAACTCTTGTTTTATCTGATGCTCGGGATAATGGTAACGTCCACATCGGGCGATTTGTTTGTTCACGATATTGAACCTAAATGTGTTAGACGTTCTAATTGTTTTTTGCGATATAAAAAGTTGCTTGATTCGCTTATTATGACTAGAATAAACTACATCATGCTCGGTCGCGTATCTGCAGTCATTCAAGCGCTTTAACGGAGTTTTTAAGACGTGTAATTCAATTAATGTATTTCAGTTATCTCAACGCAAAGGGATCGGTACTACCCCGGTGGAAACAATCTGTCACAGGCAGCTTGAGATTGCCTAAGGCTCCCATATCTGATGCCGAAAAGAAGCCATCTCCGTGGAAATTACCCGAGCTCAGGTCCTTGATTCCAGATCGCATCAGTTTAAATTAGGATCTGTCTACGCAGGTTCATGAAGCGGTGCCAAGCATTCGACCCCAGACGGCGTACGGGAGGCAACTTCTCTGGAGCCATCTAATTCATTTGGCAAAGTAATACAGAATTGCAGACTTCACTCGATGGGCCTGTGATTTCTCTTATAGGCTGAGTATGCCGTAATCAAATCTCAGTAAAACAATAAGTTTATTGCCTAACGCCAACGTTGTGAAATGCTGTTAATAGTATTTTAGTAGGCCTAATAGCTAAGGAAATTTCCCATCTGACCTAGGACGGACTATCAAAATAATTCTCGAGTACTCTATTTAATAAAATAAAAAGAGGCGAAAAAATTATTACTCTTTTTTCTCCTAGATTATCTGCATGATTATAGGAGACATTTTCAGTCTAAAGTTCACAAGAAAGTAGGTGTCCGCGAAAATCTGGCAGTGAGCAGGTGAACTTGCTACTTCATATGTTTTTTTTGCGATTAAGCGGGGTTATAATTGTGTTGTGAACCTGTGTTTTTACTATATATCGAACCATTAGTCTCTTCATTACTTTATTTTTCAGGAAACTAGGGTCAGTGTAGTACGGCCGTAGACGATGAGAATCATCCTTGTGCATCATGTGTTGTATCGCCACTGAACCTGACAGAAAATAACGACGAACACGACCAGATGCATCGTAAAATGCTCCCAAAAAAAGTCGACAATCATTATTCGAAACCACTTTGTGGTTCTCGAGGGTGCTAATTACTACCACTGTTTTATTGGTTATGCGCTATAGCGGAAACATTTGTATCACGAAACTAGGCGAAATTGACATAAAACACAAGCATAGCCGCGAGCGCGCTAAGACCGAAACCAACGAAATTGAAGTCACCCAATGGCGGCAAGTTCGCCAGCGCCCTCTATACACCGGTCAGACCTTGTTAGGGCTGTTAAGACAAACAAAAACATCGGCGATTTTTTTTTTTGTTTTCTTTTATATTGAGGGGCTGTCATAAAAACTACTATATAGCGTTAAAAATTGCGCAGTCGGTTTACTAGACTATATAGTGGTAAATGTTGATGACCGCCAGTAAGTACCCTTGCGAAGTAAAATGCGAAAAAGCGCTGAAGTCGGGTTCGCGCTGGCAGTGTCGCGCGGTGTACTTGCTGGTAGCTGAAAAAGCTTGAAGGGACACTCGAGTGAAGTTTTGAGATCGTCTATTTATGGTGACAACTCAAACTACGGGCTCTAAGCATCCTAAAAGACCCGAAATTACACTAATGGGCGACCGATTTTTGTATTAAAAATCTGATCAAAGATTGTGGCACGCCCCTCTTTCTGCGCCTTGGAACAGACACCAGGGAGCGCCGTCGGACGGGGTTTTGAAGAAACGATAATCGCTGTGTTCTATTTGCACTCGAAAGGTATACGTTTCTGTCGAAACATAACGCACAACGCGCAAAAGGAAAAAAAAAAAAAAAAAGAAATTGTAACCTTTGGAATCTCCACGTTATTACCTATTTTAATTGGCCAAATTTTATGAGGGTGGCACAGACCCGAGGACCGATCCCCCCATCTCCACCTAAGAAGAAATAGTGGCCGTGTATTTTTATTGCTGCGTGTTTGCCATCTAGAACTGGTAAGTTTTACTGACCAAAGCCCAACAAACAATATGCCATCAAAAACAAGCTTGTACAGAAAGCACTCGAGTTCCCCTTTAAGTTCCGACTGTTCAATGAAACTCAAAGCTTAGGTTAAATTTTTGGGCTAATGGCAAATCGAGAGGTATATAAAAAAAAAATTGCGGTGGCTTAGCTCGGCTATGCCAGGATATACGTAGCGTGAGCTTATGCGCACAAAAAGAGAGGCGCTATCGAGCGGCTCCGGTGCAGCGTCAAACTTTGCTACTGCGCAACGGAGGCGCACAGCTTTGCACGTGGCGGCGCCAGTGCGTCTGCCGCAGCTCTGACGTCACTCTTCTGGAATGCGCAGACCGGCGAGGAGCGCTTTGCGGCGGAGCGCGTGGCGGCGGCGGCTCCGGCGCCAGCTGTGCGCCGTGTGACGTCACTGCTCCTCGCGCATGCGCAGCACGGCTCTTTGGGAGCCACGCGAAACTGCTCAACCTCGGCCAGTGTAGCTCACGCTACAAAAACTAAACGTTGTAAACGCGAGGAAAAAGAAAAAAAAAAAAAGAAGGCGGGTTGGGAGTTGCTGTTTGTATTGTTCGCGAGGGTACGATACGTCCTTTGCATTGTTTCTCGTGTTCGGATTTAATAAACGAAGTGTGGAGAGGATCCGTACGATCAACGAGATATCAGTGGTACCCCCAGAACATTTTAGCTTACCTAAAAAATTTCACTATATTAAAAAAAAAAAAAAAAAAAAAACAGGTAGGGAGGCGGGTTAAGATTGCTTGTATGCTCTGGTTTCTCGTTCGGCTTGTGTCAATTATTTTTGCCCTCGTTATTTGGTGTCACTTTACACGACGTTGAGTGGCGGTTCTTGGCAATCTTCAATTATCTTTCTTTTTTTCTTGACAGGTCGATTATGACGTTTGGTCGAAATATGGAGCAGCCTACCAGTTAGGAAGCGAAATATGGAGCAGGCTAGTAGCTGGAGATGTTTTAGGCGAATCGAACGTCCCCCCCAGTCACTTCCCAACAGCTCTCTAGAGTCGGCATCGGCCCTTTGAGATCCGACACACGAGCCCTGGCCTGCGAGTCCGTGCAGCCGAGACATTTCGCGAAGGTGTTATAGGTCGGTGTCGACGTTTCATTGTCCAGGCCTACGTGATCCTTTGCTTGTCGGAAAAGTCTCTCTCTAATTTTCTGTCTGACACAAGAAGTGATGGGAAGAGCTTCCGCGGACCCGCTCGATGTGCAAGGCCCCTGTGGTAGCATACCGTCCCACCGATCTTACTCACAAAATGTAGTCTGCACAGCTGCGTGTCAATCTCGGTACTCCAAGAGGTTCCCGATAATATCACCAAAGATACTTGAACTTGTGTAGTAAATCGATCAAAGTACACAAAGTCGAAATTTGCTTAACCACAGTGGGGAAAAAAAAGTTTATTTGCATTTTGCTTACGCCGGACTTCCAACCACCGATACACACCCCAGGAGCCAGGTTACGTCATTTCTCAACTAGCGCTTGATTGGCTGTGGAGGCCCCTGGCCTTCCGCTGCGGTTCAACACAAGAGGAAATGAAGCATGGCCTCCGAGATCCGCGCTCTTCCGGATCTCGGAGGCCATGCCGGAAGTATTATAGTACAGTATTGGTGCGCCTCACCAGGGGGAGGGGTGGCGCTGCGTATCGTGGTGTGATCTGGCATCACGTAGCGTCACGTGACGCGACCTCACAGTTTAACTTCATGGTGTCACCTCACAGCACGTGACACCATAACGTCAGGTCACGTCACGTGACACCGAGATCCACAGTGTAATGTGACCTCATAGTATCACTTGACGTCACGTGTCGTGACATCACGACACTGACGTCATCGAAGCTACACCCGCGGGCACGAAAACCCCAAGAGCTGTCCCTGCTGCGCATTTAAAACTTATTTTTTTGTTTGTTTGATTCATTATGCCATTTGGGGGGTCCACTCAGTCATGACAAAAAGGGGGGGGGGGGGGGGGGGGGGGGGAGGGTACAGGGTCGAGACATCGCCTGTCGCCGGAACGACGACGTGGTGAATGGCCCATCGCATCCGGGTCGCCAGTTAACGATCGCGGGTGGCTCCGGGCGGACCAAGTTGGGCGGACGGGACGACTCCCCCTCCCGTCCAGAGTCATCTTGAACGGAGCTCGTTTACAAGATGACGACGAGGGGATGTCGCGAACTTTTGGCGAACCTCGATGTTTGACTGAAATCGGCGAACCTTCGACCTTTTAGTACGTTTAGCAAACTTCGAAGAAGGATGGGTGGATGGTTTGTATCGGGCGGTAGCTTGCACAACCTAGCCTAGAAACATCTACGACCTCTCCCCTTTAAATTTCGATTTAAATTCCGTTATTCCGTCTCTCCTTCAATCGCTCATCCCTCCGATTTCGACTCGGGGACAGTGTTGCGCGACGACTTCTGCACGGAAACTAAATAGTTTATGCGGTAGTTTATTTTGTATTTTATTAAATTATTACCGACGTTTACACGATAGAAGAAGCAAACATGCGTTCTTTTCATGCTTCGGTTAGTTTAATGTCGAACGACGAAACATCACGCCCGATAAATATCGCGCTTTTCCCACGACGCTGGTGTCAGCTCGCGGTCACGTTTTGGGCAGGCGCACGAAAGTCGCTCTTCGGTCGAACTTTCGCGGAACTCTGGTCGAACTGCGCGTCGGAAGTTCGAAAAAGTCGAATCTGGTCGAAGTTGAGACGACAACGACTGAGCGGGGGCGAGAGCGTGGAAGAGAGAGAGAGGAAAAAGCAATGAAATGAGACGAGCGAAGGGAGAGACGCTTGAGTCCTGACTTTTTAATTGGGTTGGCGCGTTTGTTGGTGTACCTCTTTGTTTTCAACTACCCTTCCCCCCCGCGTCGTCTTTTTGTCCCTTGTTCTTTACGTAATACGTCGTGGACACGCCCCCCAGTACGACAGCTGGCGGCTAAGGAAGCGAAGACACCCGGGATAACCGGTGTTCGTTTGTTTCTTTTACGCTATCACTGAAGGGTGATGGGCGATTGAATAAGGATACGGTTCTTCCGGTTTTCTGCAGGGAAAACGCTTTTTGGGAAGATCTTCCGATCTCCCTGAAACCCTTTTTAACGTCCGCGATTTCGGAATCGTCTGCGGTCTCATGTGGAGACTGTTTATACGCTGTAACGAAGTCCACCTTAGCTGCATAGCGGGTCTTTTATAATTATTTTAAAGCGACCGCTAACAACTAAAGAAACGTCACTTCCTTTCCAGAAAAAAAAAAAAAAATGCGTGCACGCGGATAAGTGAAGGCACGAGGGTCTGTGTATACAGTCCTTTGAGACGAGTTTTGTGAACGTTGTGCAATTTCTGCACTCGTTATGTGAACATTGCGCATGTTACGCGAGTCTTGCACGCCTGGCCCTGTTTCCCTGTTGTCAATGGAAGCTTCGCTCGAAGTTCGGAATGTCGGTGTCTGTGCGCAACACACAAACGCGCGAACGACTGAGGTAGTGTGCAAGCAGACGGACGACAGAGAGACAAGAAGAAAAAAAAAAAAAAAAGGGGGGGGGGGGGAGAGGTGAGGAGAGGGGGAAATGGCTTCTCCAAGTGCTCGAACTTCCGGGCCGAAATAAGCGTCAGGAAAGGCGTCTCCCTTCCTCGCGGCACCTGAGCTAGCGCGCCGTGTTCTTGTGCCGCCCAGTTCCGCCCGACGAGCCCTTCCAGACGGACGGGAGCAGCCGCCGCTCTTTATAACGCAGGGTCGCGACGGTTTTCTCGTCTGTTTCGCGAGTGTCTGCTGGGCAGGTAGCTCGCGATGACGCCGCCTGTAAGAAAAAAGAAGAAAAAAGAAAGCTTTTGGCGCGTCTGCTTCGTGTTTTGATAAACTCGGAAACTCCCAGAATGGGTCGCGAATGAAGCCGATCACATACTACTAGCTTCGTTCGATGTACCTGCACATCCTGCACCGGTGCAGAAAAGTGTAGGGAAGTGTACTTCCGGTCGTGTCTCAATACACATACCGGAAGTGCACTGCCCTACGCTTTTTTCCACAGGTCCAGGTGCTGCGGGTAAATTGAACGAACCTACTGTGTGCGCGTGAGGTCACGTGACCTCGCGACGTCATGCAACGCCTTGGTGTCGCCATGACGTCTTGTGGGATCATGACGTCAAGTTTACACGAGACCTTGACCTGTGTGTCGGTCTTGCGTAACGTGTCGTCGTTACACGTGAATACTTGTTGTATGGATGTTTACACAACGGGGAGGTATTCTGCATTGGAATAGACTTCTATCTCCACTATAGTGGGGCAAGCAATTTGACTAACGCAGTACTTGTCAGTCCTCCCAGGCACGTTGGCTCCTCTTTTCCTCCTGCACGCGTTTTCTGGTGGAAGGAAATGACGTCTTCTAACCGCTCTCGATCCCTCCCTTTAAAACAATTATAAAAACCCGAGCAAAAAAAAAAAAAAAAGGGACAACGTCACGATTTTATGCGGCCAAAGTTCGGTGGCCTTCGTTAGAAGCCGTCTGCCCGGAAAGTTGTTTTTGCCTAAAACACCGATGTTGTGCGGAGCAGCCCTTAGATTGTTTAAAGGGGTAAGCGCTAGAAATGCATATGAATAGAACCCGGCCCGGGAACGACTAAGGAGTTACATTGTACGTCGCTCAAAGTATCAGTGGAAAAAAAAAAGAGACAAAATCAAAGACATGTGCTTTTAAAACCCTGGCTAAATACATTGAGCATCGTGAATACAATGAACAAGGACGAAAAGGCACACATACGACAGGACTGTCGCTGACTTCCAACTAAGTTTATTAGAAAAACATTAAACCAAACAATGGTATGCCATCGCCCACGAAAAAAAACAAAACAAATAATACAAAAATATATAATCAAATATTTATCTACTACGCGCCAATCGAATCGGATAAGACCGCCAAGAAAAGACTTCTCTGTGAGACACACCGAAGGCATGCTGACTCACTTGTCTGCAGCCTTCCTGATGAGAAAAAGAACCCCTCTATTATCTCTCTCGCTGTTTCGTCCTTTGCTCTCTTCAAGAACTTCATTTTCAAAAGCGGTTCACACCCGCAGCGCTTAGTGCTCAGCAAGATCACCACCTTGATTGGTTCGTACAGATGGACTATGTTCGCGAGCTCTGTCATTAAAACACCGCATTGAACACGTTTTTTTTTTTATCGAAATTTTATGCGTATGAGGCGCGACTTGCACTGATTTTTTGTTGATATGTTCGCGAGTACCCCTTTTTTAATGTAACCTTTTCTTTTATTTTATTTTTTTTTTGTAAAAGGCTCTTGCAAACACCTGATAGTAACATGGTAGGGTACACCGCATATTTTAACTTCTTGAACTGAAGATCGAAGCAGGTTGACATTTTATGCTCAACTTTTTTGTAGATGCCGCATGTAAGCAATTACAGGCTATTGCTTACCGGCTGGCTAAATATGGTGTTAATTTTTTTTTTTCTGCTTCTTGCAAGCTTATCAAAATATGTTCAATGCTTACTAAAAAAAGAAAAAAAGGTGAAGAAAAAAAAAAAAGAAAGAAGGCAAGAGGTGTTTATGTATTGACTGCACAACTGGGGCTGTATATGTAATTCCTTTTAGCTGTGGTCGCATTTCAATTGGACAAACAGGACGGAGTCCTGTTTGTCCAATTGAACAGGACGGAGTCCGCGAACATGGTCTATCGGTAGGTGCTAATCTTTCTGAGCACTGTAAAGGCCTGTTCACACATGCAGCGGAGCGCTCCAGGCATAGCGCTGACCTCGCGCTAAGCGCGTGCTGACGGGAGTGTTCACCAGCATCGCTCCGTCCAAACTGTTGCTTGTGGCAGACGATATTAGCCCCGTGCGCGACCGAAAGCGTCGCTGTGGTCGGCCTTCCACGATTGGCCGAACGCTGACTATGACGTCGGAAAGGGGATTTATCATCGACGGAAATAAGAGGAATGAAAGAACTTTAATTTTGACGGTGTTGGCAGTGTTCCTTTGAGAGCGCAATGATTTCAAGCTTCCACCATGCTAATAACAAACACCATCTAACTTGTTGTTTGCAAGGTAATGACGTCACAAGGGGGAGCCACAGGAGGGCGCCACCAAAACATCTCGCCGCTAATAGCTGATGGCACGTGAGCAGCGCTACATCAGCGCTTCGCTGGGTGTGAACCGCTTTTGAAAAATGACCCAAGTTACTGAAGGACGACAGAGGAGAAAAAAAAAATAGTTTTTTTGTTTTTTTTTCTCTTATTGGAAAGGCTGGAGACAAGCGCGTCAGCGTGCCTTCGGAGACGAGTGAGTCAGCATGCCTTTTGACAAAGAAGTATATTTTCTTGATGGTTTTATCGGATTCGATTAGCGCGGTGTAGATAAGTATTTTATTGTATAATTTTTGTATTTGTTTTATGTGTGTTTTTTTCCCCGCGGGTTTGATGTTGCGATAAACTTAGTTGGAAGTCAGCGCCAGTCGTGTCGTATGTGTGCCTCTTCGTCCTTGTTCAGCTTGAGCTGTTTTATTAACGTGAAGTATGAACCAACTGCTGGCCCAATCAAAAGTTGCGTCGAATATTGTGAGTATTCGTACATCGGGAGGAAGATATGTATATTATAAGTTATACCATATGCTGGTGGTATTGGTTCCGAGCTGTATAGATGGGCGATTTGGGTTATTTAACGTGCATCACAGAATAGAGATTACACGACTGCACGCGCCGACAACAATCGTCCCTGTCTAAAGCGATAGCAGTGTGTCGGCATCACTGCGGTGCTTCGGAGCGTTGCGTGAAGCCGACTCACAGGGAGCGCCTAACGGCCCGCTGCGCCATTACTTGCCGGCAGGTCCCGTTTCTAATGGCTCCCGTGGGCCACCTTGTTCCGATGACGAACGTCTCGCTTATTCTTGCCATCAATATTATACGATCTAGCGGAATCCATCCCTTTCGACGTGACTTTCGGCGAGGTCGTTGTGTTGCAACCTATGACTTTCGTGAAATTGGCCCTAGCTTCTGTGCACTTTCTCCTTCGCTATAGTTCAAAATAAGGTCGTATGTCCTGCACCTTTGAGGGTTTAGTGTCTGGCCATATTTCATTTAATGATTGGTTCCAATATGGAACATATTGTAGTTCTGTCTGGTGCATCAAATAAGTGTTCTTGTGGTACACTGCACAAACACGACGTCAGCGGGTTTTTTTTTCGTTTTTTTTTTCTTCAGATTTTAGACAGGCAAGTTAGTATAAAACTCCTAAATTTGTCACGAGGTTAGTATTCCGCATAAAAATATTATACAACACTAGTTGTTTTGATCATATGCTTGTAGCGACGACAACAACTGGTGATGGCTTGTTCATGCTAGATGTGTTATCATGCGATGTGTAGATCACCTATGGTTAGAATGGTTTCTAAAATGGGCATACGCGTTTGCGCACCACATAAAAAAGAACATTGGTATGTTCTTGCATTTCTCTTATAGTTCCCTAGGACCGTTACTGTTTATAGATGCGTGGAATATTTTCAGTTCAGTTTATAACAGGAGGAGGGAGGTAGTATGCAAGCTTATTACTCAAATTTCGTGAAACGTTTCAAATTGAGTTTCAACTGCGTGAGAAAACAAATGTAAAAAAAAAAAAAGTTTTTTACTGCTAGTAGACGCAACGAAGCTTTCGTTAAAAATAGACACTAATTACTCGCAATGGCTGCACGGCAACAGGACTGCGTCGTTCGCATCGCTAATTTTCGTTCGTCGCATTAGCAGTGATGAAGACGGCATTCTAATTGCACTAGCGGCGGCGGGGGCCGACCAACTCCGCTAATGCTCTCTCAATCCATCCACCCTACTTGTATCTTATTTATTTCTTCTCCTTTAGGTTCATTGTTCTGCTACCTTTCCGCCCAACGCTCCGAGCCATCGGAGGTTAAAGACGCCGCCACTCTTATGTTTTCCTGGTCACGTCGTCCCGCCGTTCTCCACCCTTCCAGTTGTAATTTTTCTTTTTGCAAAACCTCCTTCTAGCTCTTTTTTTTTTTTTTGCGTTAAAATTAGGGGGTCAGCGTGTCACACAGACTCCTCGGACCAAATCGTAGGGCACAAAAATACGGGGACAGTTCGCAATTAAAACGCGGCGGCACAGTCGTGTGTGACCTTTTCCCACCGTCCAACTTCACATTTCTTGCTGCGTGCGCTTACCCACACAGCACACACACACGCGAAGATTCGGGATGGGAGGTCGATTTAGTTTTCCGGACGAGCCGAGAGATGGAGCCAGCTGTCGGAGGTGCGCCGCCGAGTCACGTGACGCGCTACCGGTTGCTACCATAACAGTCGCAGATGGTCGGTCGATTTGTGTGTAGGTCTCTTCTACGGGTACCGTTAGGAAGTCGTCGAACGCGTGGATTACCTTCTGCTATCCCCTGATTTCGTTTTTCAATGTGTTCTGCTTTCATGTAGCCCTGTGCGGGTGTGGTAGTTTTCGCAGGATGGGCGAGTGAGTGTTTGCTCCGCGAGCGGAGAACATCGAAGTGTTGCTTCCACGAGCGCTGCGAAGCGAGCGGCAGGCAGGCAGTGCGTGCGCTGGCGGCGATATTTCCTCGCGCGCTGGTCTTCATGGCTCCGCCGATTTAGGCGCTGAGGGGATCTGTGGATTAAATTATGGGGTTTAGGCCGTGCGAGTCTGCCCGGACGAAATGGAAGCAGTGGGCGCTGGCTGGCACGCTGGCGCACTGCATTTTCTTCGCAACTGCATTCGTCGTGAGTAGCGGATCGTTGTGTGTTCCTCTATCGCGTGACTCACCTTTCAATTTGTTTGTTTTTTTATTGGTTTTTAGTTGATTCTTTATTGTACGGGGTTCGAGCTCGACTTGCGTCGTAAAAAAGCCTTAATGAATCAAGTCACGACGCGGCACGACTCGTAGATCGATCATATCCTTTCTGAAGCATAAATTACTCGTGTATCAATTCTCCTTTATCGATTTTTTCTTTGAGTGCATCAAGTTTAATTCAGTATGTTGTAGATCAATAAAACGTATCGTGGATGAAAAAAATAAAATAGAGAAGGTGCAGTCATTGATTTTTGCATGCATCCTCAAAGACTATGCTTGATTTCCACACTCGAAAATTTCGACCTATATCATTGTAGTATAGTAGTTAAAAGGGCAAGAGGTCACTTTTACGAGCTCGCTGCGCCTGCGAAGCGTCTAGGCTATTTTACAACGTTGTTGAGCAGATGCTTTTATAGGGCCGTAAACAGCTCTTCTTCGGCGTTGCCGTGCCTCGGCGTCGAGACGTCCGTTATCTCCGCGGGTATAACAGTCAAACGCTCGATTGTTTACTGCGAGCCCTCCGGAATACTTCCGTTGTGGCCCCTGTCCGACTTTAGTCACTGAAAGAATGAGAAGATGAAGAGTTTCACTTTCTGTCGGCGACTACACTGCGACAGAAATGAGCTAGCTTCGACGACCGGAGCGCTCTTGCAGGGAACTTTCGCAGACGCGAACTCTTGGGGACGTTCGGCGAACCCCTCGGTCATTTCCAACACCTCTTTCGATCTGTTACGAGTTCTGTGACAGGGACTTATAAAGTTCGCTTTTCCGTGCCAGCCCGGACCAGAGCTTGGAGACTGGCAGGTACGGCCGAGAAGCGCGGCGGACTCTTCACACTCGTATTGTTTGCAATGCGGAGAGCAAGTCGTCTGCTTCTTAAGCGTAGGAGTTGCGGCGACACCAGAACGACGCCAAGCTCTGATTGGCTTTGATTGAAAAGGTAGTGGGTAGACCTCAATGCCAGATGCCTCGAGGTCTACACACTATTTCTTTTCGGTCGGCCAATAAGAGCTCGGCGTTCTAACATCCTCGCAACCCCTGAGCAACAAGCGGACACACTTGCGCTCCGTATGGGGTGTTTTTGCGTGACATCAATCCGTCATTTTGTCCTTATACGTCAGCATGATGAAACTCGTAAGCTTTCTTTGAACGCTCTCGATTTGAGGGTACAGTGCCAATCCTTGGAATGCTCGCTTTCTGCATGCGCCGGACTGCTCATAATGCTAAAATGGTGGCTGAAATTACGGCAGTGAAAACACCCTATTGCGGACAATATGAGTGTGAAAGGTCGCCGACTGGCCACGACACGTTTGTAACCATTCGGTATTGTGGAAGACGATTTGACATCGCCAAAAGGCTTATTTTTTTGTTACGTTGCCAGTCGAAATTCGGCGTCTGTCGCTCTTGCAGTGCATGCGCTGTTAAACAATGCCCACTTTATTTTTTTTTTTAATGTACACTTTATTTAGTTTTTCTATGTTTTCTATGTGGAGTGAAGTTTGTATGGTGCTGATACATGGACAATAGACATTTTGCCAAATTATCTGAGCACCGCGGAAGATGCTTGGAATGCAAGTACACGTGCTCGCCTTGTCAGTACAAAAAATTTTAAGTAAATTATCAAAGTAAGGCATTGACAAATTCAAGTGCAAAGTGCCACTTCTTTTTGGAGTTTGGTTTAGAACAATTACTGCTGCAGACACCAGCACGTGCAGCATGTGTAACACACTCGCGGCATGCTCCTTGGTACTTGGGTAATTGAGCAAAATATCTATCAGTGCTAACATTATTACTAGTTTTGCTTGTCCTTCTCACATGACTAACAAGCTGCCTTCAAAACTACCAATCTGGTAGTTTGATGATCAACGGTACCATCTGTGAACAAATCGAGACAGTGAACGGGTGTCCCCTTTAGGCCAGCTGTGCCGTGCCTTTGTAAATACTTCCTATGTAAGGGTATCTTTGAGCAACAGGGTGGCAATGACTTTCAGTTATTGCACGTTTGTCATTTTGAACCAGAATAGACCCTTTCCGGAATTCAGTGCCATCGGTAAATGAGAATGCACGCGACACTGACCAGTTCTTTTTAAATCCCTTTCAGTGTCGATGGCGAAAAAGATCCAATCAGTCAGAACGAAGCGCCAGCCCACATAGACGCCTGGATAAACTTCTATACATCAAGGGGCTTTGAAGCCGAGTGTGTGCTACTAACAGATTGACTGGGCCCGAGTTAGAAATGAACGCTTACGCAGCTCTTGCATCCGATTCCTGCTTCACGTCGCGCTAACATCTAGAATATATAGGCATCGAATCATCTGCTTAGGAGCATCTTCAACTTCTTCCTTCATCACTAAACAGATGGCCGCCATTAGTATAGCACATAGGCCATTTTTCAGATGATGATAGTGATCAAAGTTGCCAGTCTGAATTCCGGAAAGGGTCTATTGATGAGTGTAAAAATTTAAGCAGAATATTACAGTGCAGCTACCACTTCCTTTGTTTCATTGAGAAAGATCCAAGCTTGTTCAGAAAACAGCAGCTCTTTTCAGTACCAACCTCTGATGAATTGTTGCCATGTGGGCCCCTCTACTTTTCAGTTTCTAAACTAGCATAATCATTAGTCGTAGGATTGCAATGGAGTCAGCTTGGATGGCTTGGTTCATTGCCTACGATGAAGTGATCCTCTTGGAGGAATGCTTACATGCAGAAATGAATCTCATTTGAATGAAAGCCAAAAGACGATCTGGGTCATCTTTGAAATTCAATAATCGGCGCAGGTTTCTTTTGCCGGCTCTAGTTAGCTTTTGTGCTCTCAAAATAACTCTTGTTTACGTGGTGAAGGAGGTGGCCTTGGACTTTCGTAAATGATAGCCCTAGGAGGAAGCACAAGTGCCAGCCTGGATGTTTGCCAAGGTTTCTTGATTTCCTTTTGGTAACCTACGTGTATGGAAAAGGTTGTCAGTTAGAAAGTCCAGTCCGGCACTTCCCTGAGTGGTTATGGCTTGAAAGCGCATTAATAATTACTCATACTTGGTTGAGTTGCATTTCAGTGCCCACAGGGGGGCTATGTTCGACAAATGTTTTGTTTCTCCTAAAAAGAAACAGAAGTGAAGAAAGCGACGATATCGCGTCTGATTGGCTAGAGGCTCAAATAACGAAAGAGGGAACTTTCGTCATTTGAGCTTCTAACCAATCAGGCGCAATATCGTCACTTACGTCACTTCCGTTTCTTTTTAGGAGAAACGAAACATTTGTCGAACATAGCCCCCCAGCTCTTGCTTCGCAGTATACGTCTTGAATCTTTTTGAGGTCTCCATGTGTTTTTTTATCCAGTGTTGGGAACTACTTTAAGTACATTGTACTTAAAGTACTACTTCAAGTAGGTTTAGAAAACTTGTACTTTACTTTAAGTACATTCGCAGTACAACTCCTGACTTCAAAGTACATTCCCCAAACTTGGTCCTGTTAAATTTGTATAATAAAATTATGCTTTGTCAGCTCTGAAGAAATACTAGGAGGTCTCACCAGAAGCGCGAGCAGACGACGCATTGCTCCGCTTGCTCTGAGGGCGGCTTTCCCATAGCTTTGCAAACTTTCGCTACTTCTCGCTCGGTGAGCGCAAGCGAGGAGGTTAAAAATATCAGGAGAGGACAATTAATCATATGTTACAACTGGAACTGATGCAGAAAAATTAAGAAACTTTCAAGCAGAAGAAAACGACAACAGAGGAGGAATGTCTCAATGGTTTGAGTCACTCTCCTCTCTCGTCTTTTCCTTCGATTTGAAAGTTTCTTGATTCTCCAGTGCAACAAGCCAGTACAAGTGGTGCCAAATTCAGAAGCCGGACTTCTGAATTTGGCTCCATTTCTGAAAATAACTTTCTGTGGCCACTTGACTTTATCCAATATTCACCGCCATTTCCGAAAATGAGTGATGCACCCCCAATTACCCCTCAGGCAATGCATACCAGTTACAAAAATCACTGTATAGAGGAATGGAAGGGCATCATGAAAGACTTAAAATGTTCTTGTACTTTACTTTCAAAGTAGATTCTATTTAAAGTACTTTACTTCAAGTGCACTCTATTTATAGTACTTTACTTCGAGTACATTGCACCCGGTGTACTTATTACTTTACTTGAAGTACATCACCTCTCATTTACTTTGTGCTTTACTTCAAGTACTTTTTAGATGTACTTCACCCAACACTGTTTTGATCTGTCCAACCCCTGCTTGTCAAATGTGGATTAAATATGAAGGATAATTTATCTTTCTTTTATACTTAAAGCACCCTGCAGGTTATAACAAGTATTTAATGTTTGAAAATATATGAACTCCGAGATCTTGAAATGTTTTTGGGGTTGGATGGTTATTGACTAACCCCAGCCATTTTCTTAACCTTGGCACTCCTGCCTCCGCAACACTAGTAGGCAGAGGATCGTGAAGGAAGATGCCACTCTTCTGGTAAAATCAATTTTAAAGGAGCTGTGCAACAATTTCAGTGCTTTACTTAAATAATTTGGTAGTTGGTGTCTCGACCTTTCTGAAGTAAAGAACAAAAAAACGCTTTTGCCTGCTTGTCCTAGTTTTTATTTTAAAAATGGACAAAGATTGAGGTTTTCGGTACCTCTCAACCCCTTCACCATCTTCAGAGTCACGTACGCTGCGACGTGAATGGGGGACGTGCAAGGTTCCGGTGAAGCTCTCTCTACCTTTTACCTTTTATTTTTAAAATTACCTTTTATCGAGCAGGTATTTGCACAACTTCCTATCTTTATACAAGTCCCCCATTGACGTCACGCCGCATGTTTCTCATTGCCGCCGCTTGCGGCTGCAGGTCGGGAAATATTTTAGTTCTTGCCCCACGATTTTGCGGCGGAATCGCAACATTTTGAAGGAAGAAGAAGATGTGCTTTCTGTCCTTTTTGACAAGATAAACAATGTCAAAAAGAGAAGATGCAAATTCTTTGAATGTTAAAATCGTTGCACAGCTTCTTTAAGATGAGAGCATTTTTTTCTTGTGGTCTGGAAATAATGTCATGCATCCATTTGAATAGAGCCATTGCAGTGATGTGATTGCTGCGCCAATTGCGCCAAACTGCGCCAAGGGGCTAACCCTGCTACATCCTGCTACATTTCGCCTAAATATGGGTAATCTGCGCCAAGCCTGCGCCAAAGGACCAATTTAGGTCGCCTTTCAAAACCGAAACTAAACTGAGTACTGTAATTGAGCAGGCGTGTGTTACGTGGTGCAAGCGGCCGCCTGACGCAAAGTACCGTGCATCAATTGTCCACCCGGTCTTGCATGGTTTTCCCGGCGTCTCGCGTTTCGCGCTCTTGTCTTGTGGGTGTCGTCTCTCGTCTCTTTTTTTTTACATTTTCAGCGACAGACGCGGATGTGTGCAGACGCTCCGATGCTAGCGGGCCGGGTACCAGCCATGCCGTCATGCTGTGAAACGAAACCACGTTTTTGCGCAGCAGGAGTTACTTTTTAAGCTGAAGCAACGGCCATGGGAAAACTATAGTTGGTCACTGCCTTTCAGTCACCGTGGTCGCGAAACGTCGAATGTTGCCGTCCCCACATCACTGCAGATATGGTACTTTCTAAAATGAAACTAAGTACCGCCGCATGTTCATCAACATTCCTTTTATTGTTTAAATCATACGTTACTACAAAAATCCATCTTTGATTCAAAGACTGCTCTGTCAAAGTATTGATTATCTAGATTCCTCTCGGTGGGCCTTCTTTCGAAAGGGACCTCGGTACGTGAAAAATCTGCCGTGAAAGAAAGTTGGTGAAGAGAAGTGAGCTAAAGCAAAGAAGGCAATGTCTGCACGCTGAACCCGCACAGCGTGCTTGTTTGTTCCGAGTTCAGTTGTTGCACAAAGCGCTCCAAGAACGTTTTGAGGCTGGCTCGCAATGTCTTGCATCGATGCACTCAGGTTCTTTATCTTTTGTGCGTTTAGCTTGTACCTTGTTTGCCGGCCTGGCAAGCACGCGCCACTGAACTGTTTTTGTCGCATGGTCGAAAGTTACATTTTGTGTACAATTGGGGATAAGTTAGCGACAGAGCTGAGGGGCATGGTTTCGGTTTCGGTCGGACAGCCGTTGTCTGCGCTCGCGCGACGAAGCATGCCCAACAGCAAGCCTGCCGAAGTTTGCCTCACGTGCATGCGAACATGATTGTGTGACTGAGGCACCAGCCGGGACGCTTTCAATTCATTGTTTTATACGTTTGCTTACTTTTGACGAAAATCTGGCACGTCGGGAACCAGTAAAACAGTGGCAAGCGGTTTTTCGAAATTGCTTGGCAATGCCTACAGCCCTGTACACTTGTGGGATGTCTGAGCAGCAAAAACAGAAGCAGCGAGTTCCGTCACAACACGTCACATCAGAACACAACACAACACAAAGTGTCCTTCGTTTGTACAGCACTTAAAACAAGTATTTTTATTTTCCTAAGAATATCTGCTCCAAAATCCACTTTTGCTGCTCCAAAACACTGTCTTGGCTGCTCCAAAAGCCGCTTTTTCTGCTCCAAAACACTGTTTTCGTTGCTCCAAAGGCCACATTTGCTGCTCCAAAACACTGTTTTGGTTGCTCCAAAACGTGCGCCAAAACGGCTTAGGCCAATCACATCACTGCATTGCCTTTAACCTGTTTGCATACTCTGGTATGCTCAATATCTTGCGTAAACCTGACTCTGTTCTTTTGTAATCATTTCAAATTGTGGTTGATCCAATTTCTTTTTATCATCTTCAAGAATACATTCACCAATTCAGGTTGCTTCGGTGTCTTCTCTGCGAAACCATTCAAAATGTTGATTGCCGTCCAATTCACAACATTGAGTTACTGAGCGGGGGGATCTGTGGCCGAGTGTATTAACGCGCCGCAGCTCGGAGTGCGTAGAGCGAAAGCTCGTGCTGTAGAACCCAGGGACCCTGGGTTCAATCCCCACCCCTGCCTGTTTCGATCTGGACGAGCATCGTACCGCCGTGCGGTCGTGTATCACTACTGCGTGGTGCACGTTAAAAAAACCCCAGGCTGGCAGTGGTACTGTACTCGCTAAATTTCTCATCTAAAGCTGAGACGCCAAACACCCACTGGGGCTGACTAACTCCCGGCTGTCTAAGCATACACACAACACAATTATTTATTAGTTACTTCTGAGACCGATTGTTTATCACGGTGTCTGTGTGCAGCTTGCAGGCATAGCAATTAAGGCGTGCCCCACTAGGCCTGTGCCACTTCAGTTTGTTCCCTGGGGAATAGCCCAAACTGTCACTTGTTCTTTAATTCACAGCATTGAGATGTGGTGGTGGTTGTGAGACATCTAATCAACGATGGGGTGCTGGGTGGTTACTGTTTGGTACGGCTTGGTGTTGACGGTGGTGATGAGATAGAATTGATGAAGTGTTAGAAGACATCACCGAGTAAAGGGCTGTCCACACGGGATCCAGCAAATGCTGTGCATGACATTTTCGATACCCTAAGTGGAGGGTTTCCTGGTCTGCTTTGGGACGTTTTTTTTCTTTTACCGGGGAGAAAGCTCCGCTTGCAATTTTGGACAGAGGCTTGAAACGTGCCTGTAACCTTGATCTGGAAAGCCACTCACACGGTCTACAGGCTGTCGTCAAGCTAGGCATCTGCCGTTGTTATCAGTCCCCAGTTTCCCGAAAACAAGAAAGGGGAAGGGGCAAGAAGGAAAGCCACGCTGCTTGCGTGGCTGACGTCCAAACTCAAAACGAACACTCGCACAGCTCAATGTTAGCATTTTTTAAAGCGTGTGCGCTTTTTAGTTGCGCACAGAAATTGCTGCGTTTTGTTTGAACAGCCCTTTCCAGAGCTTTCCTTGTGCAGCAGTAGTGACAGAGGAGGCCTTTGTTTTTTCCCCGTGTCTGCGACTGACTGTTAGCCCTCTGTGTGCAGTTGGCGGGCATAGCAGTGGTGGTGGTCTCGGTGATGCTGCTGCTGGACAGCAGCAAGTACCTGGCCAACGAGGGGGAGGATAGCCAGATGTACTACTCCATCATCTACATCCTGCTAGGGGCGGGCTCCTTCATGGCCATCGTCGGCTTCCTCGGCTGCTGTGGGGCCCTCAGGGAGAACCCCAGCATGCTCTGCACTGTGAGCATGGAGACATCTGGATACATTGTTTGCAATGAACTTGCCACTCTGCATGTTACCCTTACAGGGATACTCAAGTGCTTATTTGTACAGCTTGTTTTTGATGGCGTATTGTTTGTTGGGCTTTAGTCAATGAAAATGACCAGTTCTAGATGGCAAGACGCCCTTGTAAACTCACTGCAGTAGAAATACAGGGGCCCTATCTTTTCTTGGAGGGTGGGGGGGGGGGGGGGGGGGGGTGCTACATGGGCATCTCTGGGTCTACACCATCTCCATGAAATTTGACCACTAAAGTCCAAACGTTTTATTATTGCTCTTTTTAGGCGCTTCGTGCAATATATTTTGGCAAAAATGTCAAACTTTTCGGTAGAGGAGATGTAATACAGCAATTAATGTTTTGAAAACGCCATCCGTAAGCATCTCCTGGTGTCAGTTCCAAGGCAGGGAAAGAAGGGCGTGTCAAGATCTTTGATTAGACTTTTAATAGGGAAATCGGTCGCCCCCAAGTGTAATTTCAGGTTTTTCGAGATGCTTAGAGCCCGTAGACTGAGTCATCATTATAAACAGACGATCTCAGGATCCATTTTAGCGCCCCTTTAAAGGGATACTTCAACGAAATTTGAAATATTCCCATCGTGTTTAAACATAGGTTGAATATGATCCACAATATCCGTAAATGACAATCACACGTTTGTATTTTGATCCTGGTGGCTGTATTTTTCGTTATAAACGGCCCCCTAGGGCAAGCGCTCGGAGAAGGCCCAACTTAGAGCACGTGACATCCAACGCAATCGTGACGTAGGTCGTCTCGGGACGAGCAAAGCTACGGCGAGGCTGATGCCGAAAGGATGGCCTAGTCGTTCCAGCCACCGAAGCGGCTGCTTTTGTACGAATTTTGAGTGACAGGTTAATCTTCTATAATCTTGTAGGGGGACAATAGCGACTTCTGCGACACACAAAAGGGATTCTCGGGAAGAGGGGAGTTCCTCCTTCCCCTCTTCTCTCGTCGTGGCCAGAGGCGAGACACTCACCTTCACTAGCTGTCAAGGTTCCTAGACGGGCATTACAAACGAGGCGTTAGCGACATCCACCAGGTGCTCTTTGCTAATCGTTTAATTGTTTTAAAACTCTTTTTCGAGACTTTTTTAACAACATATTGGTATGTTCCATGTGATACTGCTCCTTTGAACACATATAGACCAAAAAATGAGCGCCGAAATTTCGTTGTAGTATCCCTTTAAGGCTGGCTCAAACCTTTGCGCTCGAGTTTGACTGACCTTGTTAAAAAATTTTGTGTTCCACAACTTGACACCGTGATGTTGACTCACATGACCAGATTAGGTGACATTGGGTGACGTGACGTCGATTACAAAACAAAATGTTCTTTTTCACTTTCCAAAACAACCGCATAATGTCTTTAAAAAAAAAAATTGTTACTTTTTAAATGCTGCATTTTTCGAAATAAAGGTCACTGACAATTCTTTTCTAAAAACTCTTCTTTTTCTTCTCAGTTCTTCGTGCTCCTCGTGGTCATCATTGCCGCCGAAGTCACCGGGGGCATTTGGGCTTGGAGTAACCTCGACACGGTACAGCCTCACATTCTCCTCCTTACGCATGCATTGTTATGGCTAGCGATTCCGGGTGCGTGACCTTCTGTCTTCTGCTCTCGTCAATCCCAGTTTGAGAAGGCGGTCAAGGACCAAGTAAACCACATGATCAACAAGGATTACTCTACCTCGGAAGTGATCACCAAGACGATCGACGCCATGCAGCACGACGTGAGTGGCGCCTCTGTGCGTTCGGCCACCTCGGTGGCTTCGAGGCAAAGCACCGGCCTACGGGTCCCAAGGTGGCGGGTTCGAATCCCGGCCGCGTAACCGATCTTTCGGTTGCACGTCGAAAGATCCCCGGGTTATCCAAATCAGTCCTCACTCGTCCGCTGGGTGGGAGTGAGGATTAAGACTCCCTTCGTCGGTTCGGCACGTAAAACCCCCAAATTCGAGCTCTCCGTGTTCACAGTTGCTAATGTGTTGTACCAGGGGAAAGTTACAAGATTGTGCCTTCCACTGCGCTTTGGCCAAGGGGAATCGGTGGCCGAGCGGGCTGGTGCGCACCAGCTTGAAGCACGTGAAGCGAAAGCCCGTGTTGCAGAACCCAGGGATCCTGGGTTCAATCCCTACCCCTGCCCGTTTTGATCCGGATGAGCCTCGTACCGGCATGCAGTCGTGTATCGCTACTGCGCAATGCGCGTTAAAGGCCACGGGCTAGTGGTTGTACTGCGCCGGCTAAATTTCTCATCTACTGCTGAGAAACCAGACGTTCAATGGAGCTGACCAACTTCTGGCTGTATAAACATACACACAACATTAAGTGCTTTGGCTGCACGTGCGCACTCAAGGTGCACAAAACTCCGAAGCGCTGGAGGTGGGGCAACCGAAGCTCCTCCCCGCTGTTCTCACCTTGTCGGCAAGTGTAGTGACGAGCTGCTTGTTTCCCTCGCCGCAGCTCCGCTGCTGCGGAGTGGACGGCCCCCAGGACTGGGCCAACGCCAAGATAAACCAGAAGACGGACGTCTCAATCCCGGGTATCCAGGAAATTGGCATCCGGACGATGCTGGGTGCCTACAGTGTGCCCAAGTCGTGTTGCGTGGAAATGGAGGAGAGCACCTGCGAGGCCGTGCGGCACTTCGAGGGCGTCGCCAGCATCGTCCACGGCATTCACTCTCAGGTGCATGTTCCCTCCTTGTTGTGGCACATTCCTTCAAGTATAGACCAGTGTCTGCTTTGTTCTATGGGTGCCGCTATGTTTGTTTATGCCGACGCCATGACACAGTAGGAGGGCTGCGCTTTTTGCAAGACTCAGGTTTTTTTTTTAAAATCTCTGCACGTATAGTAGTGCATGAACGTAAGAAATGCTTAGTCGAGACGCTTCAAGAACAACACCGATGCCAAGAGAGCTGTAGAAAGCAAAAATCTTGCTATATGCCCCTCTCTTCACGAGAGCCTGCCTTTGAGATTATTATTTCCCATTTTTATCGCTGGGGGCTAGAATTTCGGACATTGGTCTATATAGAGCGCGAGAGAGGGACCAGGACACGAAGAAGACAGGGCAGCGCAATACTCTCAACTGGTGTTTTAATTTAAAAAAAAAAATAAAAGGAAAATAAGAAAAAAAAAGTGTGAGGAGTTATACTGGAGATTTTATACTGCTGAAGTTAAATTACTTTTCAAGTTACTTTTTTTTAAGAATTTTTTCAAATTGTCATTATTTAATGCAGTTTTTTTTTAATGATCTTTAATTGGTGCATTTTGTTTGACTTATTCTATTTCTTCCGTTTTTGTACTTTATGTCTTCAGTATATAACTTCTCCCCTTTCTCCTCTTCTCTTCCTTATATTTCTTATTAAAAGTGCTGGGTGTCAGTATAGTGCTAACCTGTCAGTGGGCTTGGTGGCCGAGTGTGCTAGCGGCGCGCACACCAGCACGGAGCACATGGGGCAAAAGCTCTCGCTGCAGAACCCAGGGATCCTGGGTTCAGTCCCCCACACCTGTCTGTTTCGATCTGGATGAGCATCCTGCCGGCGTGCAGTCGCATATCACTACTGTGTGGTGCACGTTAAGGACCCCAGGCTAGCTGTTGTACTGCACTCGCTAAATTGCTCATCTACGGTGGGGTACAATGTCGCCGTGTTCTGGCAGACGAAACTCCCTGTGTGCAAACGACTAACGACTAATTTGTTTTTCTCCCGTCTCCTCGTCTTTCTTTTTAGAGCACAGCTCTTAGGCGTCCGTTTCCGGCTTGAGCGCCGTCGGCGTAACTGCGCGGTGCATTATGGAACGTTTCCCATCATGACGTCGCACGTCCTTAGTCACGTGTGATGTCGCGAAGGTCACCAGTGACATCACTGGTGACCTTTGCGACCTGGTGACCTGGCGTTGCATTATGGGTAAATTTCCTCGCTAAATTTAGTAGAAATATTTCCCCGCTAAATTTAGCAAATAATTTTCTCTGCTAAATTTAGTGGGAAAATTTCCCCGCTAAATTTAGCGGAAAAAATTGGCCGCTAAATTTAGCGGGAAAACATTCCTTGCTAAATATAGCGGAACATTTTCCCCGCTAAATTTAGTGGGAAAATTTCCCCGCTAAATTTAGCGGGAAAATTTCCCCGCTAAATTTAGAGGAAAAATTTTGCCCGCTGAATTTAGTTAAAAAATTTTCTGCTAAGTTTAGTGGGAAATTTTCCCCTTAATGGGAGGGAGGAGAGGAGGAGGGGAGGGTATGGATGAGGAGGAGGGACATACCCTCCTCTTTGTACCTTCCCCCCCTACTCCTCAAGAGCTGCGTTCTAATTCGGCGTTACAGGGAATTGTAAGCGTCTTCAATTTTTTTCAGTTTATGTATTTAGTATGTTGAACCACCTACTAGTCCACCTTAATATTTTAGTGCACATTCCTCTTTTGATGTGCCGCCTCAGCGGGCTTGAAGGCAAAGCGCGGAACTATGGGTCCTTAGAAGCGGGTTCGAGTCCCGTCCGGTGTGCCCGCAACCGAACGGGTGCTTACTGCAGAGTTGTTGTTCAACCGAGATTTCGGTTGCACAACAAAAGATCCCCAGGTGGTCAAAGTTAATCCTTCGCTGGGGCATGCCAGATGCCCTGCGTGTTTGGCACGTAAAGCCCCCAAATTTAACTTAGACTTTTTTTATTGTTGTGAACAGCACGGATGAGTCTAGTCGAGAGAGCCGGAGCACATCCCCTTTCACATAAAGGAGCAACGTTTTCTCTTTCGCATGTTGTGTTACAGACTTTGACGGCACATTAAAATCGGGTCAGCCTATCCAAAGACCAAAAGCTCAAATTTGGGACTTCTGCCCTAGGTGCTGAAATTTGCAAAGTCCCAAATTTGGTGTTTTGAGAATATGCCATTTTACTGTTGGTTTCTACACACATTCATTCTGCATAGATATTTAAATGGATTGATCCACTTAACATATAAACTTGGCATGATCAGCAGAAAGATGGCAGTAGATTTCATAACTGTCAATCTTAAAAAGGAATGCACATTTCTGGAACTTTTGTTTTTGGCACCAAAGCTTTGATTTTTTATTAGTAACTGTCTTGTGTTTTTGTTTCCATTCCTTTGCAGGGCTGCGGTACAGCGCTGTGGAACGGCCTATACAATAACCTCGTGCTCGTCTGCGCCATTGGTCTCGCCATCGCTGTGTTGCAGGCAGGTTTCTTCTGGTCCCTTAGTGATAATAATAACAATGATTATAATCCTATTGGCTAAGGAGAGCCGCAACACCAGAAAAACGCAACAGCCCGTACCAGGTAGGCACGCGGTGCCGCGCCTAGCGATGGCGATTACGTGACGATACAATTAGGGTTCAGAGTTTTCGGAGTTTATTTTTGAGCAAAGTCTGAAGGGTGTTTTCCGGAGTTTATTTTCCTCCTCGTATTCGGAGTGTTTCGTAACTTTCGCTCGTCGTCCACAAAAATATCGAGTTTTTCTAATATTTAGCGTCATTGGTCTAGGTAGGGAACAGCAGACAACACATTTGTTAATGCGTCAAAACGCTTATACCCTTCTACCTCCTGCCACATTTTGCCAAAATGTGAAGAATTTGGGCCAACATTGTGCCAGAACTTATTGTCGATTTATTAATACCAGAGATATACTAAATCGGACCCTGCTACACGGCTGGATCGTTACGGTAGGCTTGTGCAGATTGCTAAAACTTTCGAATATCGCCTCAAGTAACATCTTACTCGATTTGATCTTTGCATCAAATATTGACAGTACTCATGAGTTTCGCAATATTTCTCGCGCTCATGTGTTCCGGCCGATTGCTGGCGTCGTTGAATGCGCTCGTCACTGCGCAGTGGTGTACTGCAGTGAAGCGACAAACCACGCAGTAAGCGTTGCAATTTTGCGTTTCTCGCTTTGCCACAGCACACCCGCGCGCTAAGGTTAAAAGCACTCCGCCAAAGCAAGACGTTGTGCGCGGTTTCCGAATATAACTCTGGATAGCATATTGTGTTTACCCGCACAATAAGCACACTTTTCTTTTTCTTTT